>LPNX010336262.1:302432-408572 GCA_001517045.1 Pseudotsuga menziesii | reverse complement strand
AGAGAGAGAGAGAGAGAGAGAGAGAGAGAGAGAGAGAGAGAGAGAGAGAGAGAGAGGATGTTCACCATAACACATGCATTATAAAAAGCATGTGTTCTAAAACCCATATGCATCTTGTAAGGCATATATGTTTTATCACGCATATAGACTATATAACTCATATGCATTATAGAACCCATATGAATTATTTTGAGTTAGTGGGATAACACACCTTTTGAAATCTTGGAGTATATTCAACCTTATGAACCTATTAACTAGTACAACAAAAAACATGGAAGTGTGTTTCCATAACATTGTCCTCGTGATCGACTTTGGTGATGATTTTGGCTATGCATAACATTGACTTTGGTGATGATTTTGGCTATGCATAACATAATAACTTTATATGAAACTAAATACATTTAGAATAAATTCTACACACATGTTTTTTTTGTCATTTTTATTAATTTTTCAAGTGACACATGTCATGATTCCAAAATACAACCTTCTATTTTTGGTATAGATTTTCATTAACTTCACCATTTCCCAAAAAAATTATATCATGCACTCCTTAAAGTGTTGCATATGCTCACATGGTTATGGTTTTTTAGTTTAATATTTTATAATAAAAAAATTAAAACCTTATAATCTTTTTTTAAAATAATATTACACTAATGTAGAATATCCTTTACAAATCTTTTGTTGAACAATATTGTAAATTAGTTCACAAGAAATATACATTATAATGTTATGAAATTTTAAAAAGTTATATTTAAAAAAATATTGTTATTTATTCCATATACATTTTAATTTCACTTTTACTTAAATTTTAAGATTTCCACATCAAAATTTAGGAAAAAAATATACATTATAATGTTATGCAATTTTAAAAAGTTTGATTTAAAAAAATTGTTGCTATTTATTCTATATACATTTCAACTTCAATTTCACTTGTTGAATTTTAAGATGTTCACATCAAATTTTAGAAAAATTAATTTGCTTGATTGGCATAAACAAATGTGTCCTATACATCTTAACTTTACTTTCTCTTGTTAAATTTGAAGTGTTCGTAACTTCACTTTTACTTGTTAAATTTTAAAACAATGTCTTATGTTTGCACATTAGTTCGCTTCATTGGCATAAAAACAATGTCTTATGTTTGCACATTAGTTCGCTTCATTGGCATAAGACAATGTCTTATGTTTGCACATTTAAATATTGCATTTAAGAAATTAACCATTAAATTATTTTTTCATGTTTTATGCCATTATTATGAGATGTTCACATCAAATTTTAGGGAAGATTTGTTCCCTTCATTGGCATAAAACAGTTTTATGTTTGCACATTTAAATATTGTATTTAATAAATTAACCATTAAATTATTTTTGCATCTTTTATGCTATTATTGTGATACAAAATATTTTATATATAAAGTTTATAAAATTTAAATTTAGTGTTATAAATGATATTGAATATTTTGTTAATTTTTGCAAACCCAAGGTATTAGATCTTCATTAATTGTTATCTAGTTGCACATGTTAAAAGTATTTTGTTTGAATTTAGTGAGTGAAATATACTAAATTATATTAACAAATTTAACATAATAATAGTATGTAGATTTTCACACTTGATTATGAAGATATATTTAATTTTTGGATTTAATATTGTGTAGGTTTTAGAGTCTAATGTTTCTAGTGGATGCTTTATGTATCTTTAGGAATCATGAAAGCTAAATAATAGATAGAGATATTTTGTATTAATTTTGACCATTAAGAAGGGTGAGAAGTCCAAGATTCATTGGAAAGCCATAAATTAAGTAGTTAGGGTATTTGACCATTAAGAAAGGTGGAAAGTCCAAAAAGGGTATTTGACCATTAAGAAGGATGGAAATCCATAAATTAAGTTAAGGTATAAGAGTAGTAATAACTTAAAAATAAATCATAACTAAATTGCCATCCATAAATTAAGTTAAGGTATGGGAGTAGTAATAACTTAAAAATAAATCATAACTAAATTAAAAGAGAAATATAACAAAGTTATTAAAAAAAATTAATTTAATGTTAAAAAGTAAAAAAGAAAATAAATAATTAAATGGGTAAACAAAGGAAAATTAGTTCAAAGGTCAAAACTAAACTTAAAAAATAGAAAGATAAATTAAAAAATATAAGAAAGAATAAAAAAGGAAAATAGTTGAATGTATAATGAAATTATATTAAAAAAATTAAAATTAAAAAGTTTTATGATAAAAAAATTTGAAAAGAAATATTAAATAAATTAAATATTATAAAGGAAATGAAAAGAAGGAACTTACAATTATTATTATATTTTCTCTTAAGTCATGTAAAATATATAATAATAATTATAAAAATTATAATTAATTATTTAAAGTAAAGTTATAAAATAAAGGTACTAAGATAATAATAATAATTTTAAGAATAAAAATATTAAAAATACAAAAATAGGTTAATAAAGATAAGAGGGAGGGGAATAATTGGTATATGATATAGAAATTGAAATTATAAAATAAAAATGACAAAGTTAGTATATGATTAGAAAATTAATAAAAAGGAGAGAGAGATTGGGGGAGGTTGGATAATTTAAAAAATTAAATAGGGTCTTAAGCTTTGGAAAGACGATGAATAATTGGCTTTCAGGAATGAGTTAATTTATATCCATGCTCTCTATTGAAATTGTTTGGGTGTTTCTCAATTTCAATGACTTCATAGGTGAGATTGGAACTATACTGGGGCACATAATATAAGAGATTGGTTTGGTCAAAGTAGATAAGGTATTTGGAATTGTGAAAATATTTTGCAATGCCAAATTTGTTGGTGTGATTGTCCTTTGTTTGGGTGATGTGCTCTTTCAACCTAATTTGGATAGCTCTACCTTTCTCACCAACGTAGGAATTTCTGCAAGAGATAAGGATTTGATAAACTCCTTAGGTTAACAAAGGGTTAATTTTGTCTCAAGACACTTCTAAAAAGTCTTTTTAGGGTCTTATGAGTTTTGAAGATAATTTTGACAATTTTTTTAGCTAATGTTTTAGCTATACCATGTCTGATTCTGTTGTTGTAAGGGAGGGAGTTCAAGGTCTTTATTTATTTGGGATAAGGAGTAGTTGTTCGATTGAAGAGATTCAGTGAGGTGGTTTAGTATAGATTTGAAATGTTGAGGATGGAGATTTGAATAGCCTCTAGATATGAGGGCTTTAAGAATAACACGGTTGTGATTGGAGTGGACATCAATGTATATGTTAATGAGTTTTCTTTTAGTAAACCTCGTGACAGGGGGATCCATTAAGTTAGTGAATGATGAAGGATCCATATTTAAATTTAGATTCTAAACATTCCTTATATTTTGTTATAATAATAATAATAGTAATAATGACTATAAATACTTTAATAATTTTATATTACTTTTGTAAAAAAATTAAACTAAAATAATATATTATTTTGAAAGATAAATAATTCAATAATGTGTACCACTTAACTTTTTTAAGAGGGTTATAATATATTTAAAAAAATATTTTTTCATATATATGTATATATGAAAAAGTAATTAAAAAATTATAATATTTGTTTTTGCATATTTTGTTTTTCATATGAACAAATATGATTAGATTTTTTTTAGCTAAGTCATATGAAGTTATACTAAAAAACAAGATCATCCTATAGTTAGAAAGTCATAATAAAAGGGTGAAATGTCGAACTAAATTTAGGACATAGTAGGATAAAGTTGTATGAGAAAGTTATTGTTAAGTTAAGAAATATTAAGAGATGTTCAAAATAAATTGGTTTTAATATTGGAGGAAATCTTATCCCTTGTCATTTACCAATTTTGGCATATGCATTGATAAGTAAAAGGGCTATAAAGTAATCATCTTTCATCTTCTTCTTCTGAAATTTTTTTTATCTAGTGCATTTATGATTTTACCTCAAAACAAAAAGTTATGATAATACACATCTCCAAATGGTTGATCACAAGGATAATTAGAACTATAGCATTAAGAGAAAAATAAAAGGTGGGTGGTAAGCTTATTTTGAAAATTCCTCTTTAAAATACTCACCACTCCTATTATTTTATATATTTGTGAAGTATAGTGGATCATGGAGAAAGAAAGTGAAAATCCAAATGCATTTTATATCTTATAATCTAAAAATGAAAGACAATGCACCATACTCTATCATAGTTATTGAAGCTCTTTCCACATTTGAGAGCATGGCTATGACTAAGTACCTAATGTACAAGAACAAGATAAATAACAAAGAGAAATGTGTCCTAAAATTGCTTCAAACTATACTAAAAAAACCACGTGTTAGAGTTGGAATAAAGATAATAAAGATAATATTAGAAATATTATTACATCTAAATTCAAGAAGAAATAGTAGTGAGATAAAGAGTTAAAACCAAACTTTCACGAGCTCCATAATGAATGAATGCATTGAACAGGCTTAAGATGGAAAAAAAACTCTTTAAAATGTCATACATACAACCACATGATTAGATTGTGTTTATTACAATATCAACTTTAATAATTATAGTGATTTAGAAATGTTTTTCATTAAAAAAATAGCAAAAAATAAAATTCTAAAACAAATTAAGTAATTATTTAAAAATGTTAATCTTAATAAATATTAATAGCTATCATCACCAACATCATTAACAATTTTTAATATCAAATAATTATTTAACCTTACAACAATAAAATAATAAACTTATATAATAATTATAGCAAACTTATAATAATTATAAAATAAAAAATCATATAATAATTAAATATAAGAAACTTATAATAATTATAAAATAACAATCTTATATAATAATTAAACATAAGACGGATGAAGTTCAACACTTCAGCAACAAATTGATTTTATAATAATTATAACAACTTATATGATAATTATAAAATAATAAATTATGTAATAATTAAATTCAATAACTTATATAATAATTATAAAATAACAAACTTATATTATAATTAAATATAAGATGGATGAACTCATGTTTTTTATTTGATTTGATGTTATTGAAATTAACAAAGTGATTTTATTTTATTGTTTTAATTTTTATTTGTTGTTGATATTTTTATTTGTTGTTGGTAAGTATGACCAGTTTTGAACTAATGACCTTAAAAAAAGAGTGCCTTAACAATATACCCACTCATCTATTGAAATGAACTCAAATTAATTTATCAAAGTGAACTCAAATTAATTTTAGATGTAAACAAGATTATATTATTATTATCACATTTTAATCTTAAAAAGTATTTTATTATTATTATTATTGGTTTTTGTTTTATTTTTTAATTATAAAATGATAAGTAACATTATTATTTATTGTGAAGATAAATATCCGAGTCAACCCTCAACCCTAAGTGGAATGGAATCCATAAATTCATTGTACATGTGTAAGTGGGTTGGAATCTAGTATTTGAGTGCACCACACATGTCACACCAGTCGCATTTATAATGAAAGCTCAAGTACTTGGAACTAGATAGTGGGAACGTTACACGTATAAAATTCTTCTCAACTTTACCTTGCCATCATCTTTACTCCATTGCTTCATCACAAATGGAATCAAAATAAGAGCATCTATCATGAACTGGTATTATATGGAATGTTGTTTTCTCTGCTATGAAATAAAGCTTTCAATTGACACAAAATCTAACGTACAAACACAAATCCAATTCTCAAAAAATGTGGAAAACAGGTATGAAAATAGTACATGGACGGTCTGATATTATTCAAACTATGATCAATGAACCTGTTCTCCTGTTCTATGTATTCGACCTAAATTGTCCCGATCTATAAAACAGTACGTCTATTCAAGCTATTACCTGAGTGTGCCATTTGTTAAAACAGTGGGAATGTCTTGAAAAACCAATGGGTATGTATTCAAGTTGTCTCGGCGTTCTATGAAACACTGTACATGAAGAAGAGTTGGGTTTAGATGTAAGAAGACCTAGACTATGGAAAATGTACAAGTGAACAGAGTAGAGATGATTCAAGATTTTGAAATACCTAGGTATTTTTATGGCGATTCGCGAATACAGACATCGATGAAGTTCTTTGTACGACGAAACAAGTGGCGATTTGCTCCGGCCCTGCCGTGTCTGTTGCTAGTTGTGACACACAGCCTGCTGCCAGAAAGCGTAGTCTACAGAAATCCTGCTTCACGCTTCGATGCCAGCTTTGCTCTTTGAGCGTACAAGCTGTTTGCCTTTCTTTGTCATGTCACAGAAAGAAAAAGCAAGCCAGTCCATTTCAACTTTCACCAGAATTCTTACATAAACCATTCGTTGCGCAGAAACATTCGGTCCTTCCGTGGATCCTGTGTGCTCTCTCGCCGTTTCTGTCATTGTTTCTGTTCGCATACTTGTTTCTCTTTTGGTTCCTGCGTGCCCGGCTTTGCATTCTGCACATAAAAAAGGTGAAATTATTCTTCTAAGAATCTGGCTTTGAATATATTGTGTTTGCCTGTTCTTTCTGTTCTGTTTTCATTCATTTTATTACTTTTTCTAAATACCATTGTTGTTGTATTTTTAATTTTTATCCCTTTCCCGTACCTGATTGCATAATATATTTGTTGAGACTGTAACAATGAGTGACTGAATGTTGTGGCTATTATATTTTAATGGACATGCAGATTGAGAGAAATTTGTTTATGTATTTATGTTATTGCTGTACACACTGTACTGTTTGCAGCCTTGTAGGTAACCACGCAGTTGAGACCTTCAAGAGATTACTGTTAACCGATAGATCTATATGCCACTGATTAAGTACAAGCGCATCCAAGATTTTGATTTTAGTCTGTCTGATGCTCCGAATGAGCTTCAACAGCTTGGGGTTGCGTAAAGAAAAACACAGCATAATATCATATCATCCAAGTTGATACTATGATACATGTCTATTTCCAATTACCCTGCAATTTTCTTCATTGTTGTTCTGGCATGGGGTACTTTTGTTGTATATCATATTCATGTGAATATGGATTTTTCACAAAGATATCATTAAAATTGAGAATTTATATTGCCTCTTTTTAATTTGAAGTGGAAATGGTGGATGGAAACGTTATTTTATATGGTTATATACTTTGTTTCCAAATTCCAAATATTCTATTAGGGTTCATCAGGGTTCATGGTGAAATTACATCTTTGGATTTGGATTTTTTCATGTGGTTTCATATATTCTAGAGAGCTTCCCAAAATATTATATTTTATTGGGTTCTGATACTTAAAATATTATATTTTATTGGGTTCTGATGCTTAAATTAGATCATATCTTAACTTCGATTGGTCGAATAGTTATTTCACAAAAGACATTAAATAGTTGTAGGATTAGTGTTTAGGTGTGGTCCTGTTATAGTCAGGTTTGCTCCTATTAAAGTTTGATTAGAATTGGACAGATTCTTGAGACAGTTGATTTGACACGGTTTGATTTATTTTCAAATGATTTACAATGTTGCATTTTTACCTTTATATTTGCTCTAAAATAAAGGTTTTATAAAATAGGTTGGTTATCATACTCAATTTAAAATAAAACAAATGAAATTAGCACAAAGTTGCTTATATTGGTTTTAAGAAATGATTTTATCTAAAAGTTTTAATTTACTTTAATAATTTAAAAATGTTTTTTAATTTTAATAGTTATATATACCTTAAATTTAATCTAATAATTTAGAAATGTTGGCATGAAAAATGGATAATAATTTAAAAGTCTATAAGAAAATGTCATTATCATTTGCAAATATAAAGTTTATATTAAATATTTAATGTTGAAGATATTAAATCTATAATATATTTTTTGAGATTTTATAAAATTTGCATTTTTTTACTAACAAAATTTTACCAAAACAAAAACTAAATTTTCTTATTAACAATCAAAACACTTAATAAATTATTAAACTTTGGTAAATCTATAATGTAATATGTAATGGTTAAAATACTATTCATCAAATTTGTTTAAATAAACCATTGAATAGCTTTTTAGAAAAAAAAATTACAATAAATTTTAGAAATCTCAAAAAATAAATTACAGACTTAATATCTTCAACATTAAATATTTAATATAAATTTTATATTTGTAAATGATAATGACATTTTCTTATGGACTTCTAATTTGTTGTCCATTTTTCATGCTAAACTCTAACTTTAACTTTAGACTATATATAACTATTAAATAAATGATTAAACTTTGATAAATCTCTAATGTAATGTCCAATAGTTAAAATATTATTCATCAAATTTGTTTGAATAAATCATTAAATAGATTTTTAGAAAAAAAAATAACAATAAAAGTTAATCTTTACTTATTAATATGTTAGTGTATGAAATGTGAAAAAGTAGAAAAATTTTGAATTTAAAAAACTATTTGGAAAAAAATAATTGAGTACCAAAATATATATTTTTAAATTTTAGTTTGAAAATTTTAGAAAAAAATTATAACATGTTGAAGTTCTTATATATGTATTAAAAAAACTTTATTATACTTAGATAAAAGTTTTACATAGCTATAGTCAAAGGTAGTTTTACATAAGAATATAGCTATAGTCAAAGGTAGTTTTACATACGAATATAGCTATAGTCAAAGGTAATTATGGTGATGTGACTGTGGCATCTATCAAGATTACCCATTATGACTATTTTAATAAACAAGACATTTTTCTATTTAATTTTTACTTTTTAAATTACTTAGTTATATGATATAAAAATATTAATTTATAGGTCAATTGACATTGTTATATATTTTTAGTTTTTTATATTTAAAAAAAAACTATATGTTAGAATTTAATTTGCAAGCCACATTAAATTAGTCAAATCTTTAAATTAAACAAATCATAAAAATAAATAAAAAGTAAAAAACTATAATTTTATTTTTAAAATATTAATTTAATAGATAAAATTTATAAAACTTACGATCTTTTTTGAAAAAATATATAAATTAATTAAAGTCAAAATTATTTTTTGAGTAAAAGATAGCTATATACCTGCCAGGAAATATTAAAAATTGGAGGGCTTGTCATCATCCTGCACATCCACAAACTCTTTAATCTAGCCGTCAAGCAAGAGTTTCCTACACCTTGGACTCAAAGCCTCATTATTCATATTTTCAAAAGTGGCCATAAAAATGACCCCTCTAACTATCACACTATTATGATTATCCCTCTTTTAGCTAAGTTATATGGTATTATCTTATAATAGAAGATCAATGGATGGATAGGAATGGCAGGTAAGCAGGCTAAAGGTCAAGTAGGTTTTAGAAGGAATCATTCAACCATGAACCACCTCTTTACACTTAGGATCAACCACGAGCCACCTCCTTACACTAAGGATCATTGTAGAGGAATGTTGTAATAATAAGTCTCACATATTTTTTTGCTTTGTGGATTTTAGAAAATATTTTAATACATTGCCTAGATATAACCTATGGAATAGGCTAGAGGAGCTTAAGGTTCCTTTTGAGTTGAGAGATGCCGTGATAAGGTTATACAAAAAGGTCATTGCCAAGTTTAAGAATAATAAAGAGTGGACAACATATATAAATTGTAATATTGGAGTTAAACAAGGGGCTAATGCACAATCATGGACTCCTTTACAAGCACTTTAGATGCCACATAACACTGAAAAAACATGGAACCTCTAATTTTAGGTGACAATTAGAGGTACTTTCCAACCATTTTGAAGATGAAGTAAAAAGACAAAAGTTAGGTAAGTGGACAAGCTTTGATAATATATAACTTTCCCTTAAGTGGATAAGTTGTGTAAATGATTATAAAATTAGTTTCCCTTAAATTGGGTTTTCAAATTTTGAGCTCATCATAACATATATGTTTGTGCAGGTGTAGCACTTTAGGGGCTAAACTTAATGAAATTATTGATTTCTATATATCATATTGTAGAGCTCGCTCTCCTGTAGTGCACCATATAGTTTTCTTGCGAAATGGTGAAGGAAATCAAAAGTTATATAAAAAATAATGGATGTATCTATTTTCAAAAACTAACATGTGTCATTTAGAAACATAATAATAAATAAATAAAACATACATCTAGGGAAACATTACATATTCAGAATCGTAAGATCGTATTCTACAATATTCTAGATTTTCATAAAAAAATATTATGTTTGTCATAGCAAAAAATGTCGTTGAAACTGAGCATATTCATAGAGTTTCTAAATATAGGAAATAGCCCTGGTTTATTTGTCGTAGCCAATAGGTTCGATAGTTCGAAGCTATTTCCGAACATGATGCCAAGCCTTAATCCCACCAAAATTTTAAATTTTAGAAACCGCATATGCAATAAAAAATGCATATGTGTTATAACGCATATGCGATAAAAAATGCATATGCGTTATAACGCATATGCGATACAAAACACATATGCATTATAACACATATGCGATATAAAATGCATATGCATTCTAAAGCATATGTGTTTTATATCTATTGATATTAATCTTCGACTCTTACTTCAAATGTTTATTCAAAGAGAAAATAGCAGTATAAACCTGTTTAGAATGGGAGGGAAAATTTTGAAAAGACACAACATTCCTAGAATTCCAAATATTCGAGCTAGTTAGGAAAGTGGTTTCTCTATAATTTTTTAGATATTCTCATGAAAACTAGATTTTTAAGCCTACCTCCACAAACTCATACTTCCAAATATCCTTCTTTCCTAACCAACATTCTATATATTACAAAATTGAAGAGAAAAGGGACATTTCATGAAGATGTGGGATATGTCTTCTCCACCTTGCCAACAAATATAACATATTTCAGGACCTTCAATATTTTTCTTTTGATAGAGATATTCAGTCAATACTTTTGAGGTGAGAGCAAGACAAATGAAAATTTTAGACTTTTTGGATCTTTAATTCTCCAAAGCATTACCCACCACCATCTATCTTCCAAATCCTCCACATTCATAAGATTTTGATAGTATGGCTATAATGTATAACCTCCTCCATTCTTATTTAGAGTCTTGATCAAAAAATTTGGTTCTTAGTTTAACTAAACTTGTCTAAATTTTAGTTCTAAAATAAAACAATTCAATTGATCTTTTAATCGATCTATCAAGTAAAGTTGGTCTTCCATCCCCATTTCCAGGTTAAAGAGGTGTCTTTGTCAGCAATCTAAGTTAGAATGAAAATATTCTAACTATGTAAAAAAAAAAGATAATTCATTTGCCACCAGTATTCTATTGCTACAACTTACCCATAACATCATCTAACATGTTCCTAAACTGAGAACCAATTCCAAACTTCTAAGCTAAACTATCACTGAGCAAAAGAACAACTGAATTGATAGCGCTCCAATGATTCGAAGCATGCATGGGAGATTTAATAAGATTTTTGAACAAATGTAAAATGAACTAAGGATATTAATAACCAAACTTCTTTATTTGTCCACTCCCCCCTCGAACAAACTTACACACCTTTTGGTCTTAAAAAACCACACCCTCTCTCCCTCTATAACCAAACATCCCCCTTTGTCTCTCTGACACACATCCACACACCCTATCTCCATCCCTCTCTATCTAACCATCACTATTTCTCTCCTACACTATCCCTTTGCATATATAACCATCCCTCAACTCTCTCTCTCACCCCTTTCCCTCCCTCTCTTCCTCTCTCCCCCTCCCTCCTGCTCTTCCTCTCTCCCCACTCCTTCCTTATCTCACCACTCCCCCCTCAAAAAAACATACATAACTCTTGGTCTTGGAACACCACACACCCTCTCCCTTTATAACCAACCTTCCCCCCATTTCTCTCTCAAACACATCCACACACCCTCTTTCCATCTCTGCCTATCCTACGCTCCCCCTCCCCCTCCCCCCCTCTCTCTCTCTCTCACACACACACACACACACAATCCCTCATCTCTATCCCTTGGTGTAACCATCCCTAACCATCCTTCATTTCTTTAAATCCCTTTCATTTCCCCATATTTTTGGACATAAAAGTGTTGACCATGCCCAACACATTGAGGGTTCAAAGATGCATTAATTACCTCCCCTAAGGAATTTTGTCCAAATATTATTTATGAGGCATTAATTAATTAGCCTGGGGAAATATTGCTAAATAATTATTATTAAGTGATGTACTTGATTTTAATTATTTCTACTAATTAAGTATTGTGCAAATAACATGTGGGATTGAGCTTTCCATGTTAGGAACAAGTGACAAGCCAACTTGCCAATGGAGGAGATTAAGAAAGTGGAAACTCTACAACAAAAGCAGTAAGAGAGAAAAAGGAAAAGTGCCCAAAAGCTATAACAAAACCTGTCATAATAAAAGCCAGAAATTTTTGGAAAAGGAGGGCATAGTTTCCTTTTGGAGACTCAGAAAGGGTGTCAGAAAAAAAGCAGGAAAATTTTAACTAAGGAGGTCACAGTCTTCTTTTGGAGAATCGGTCAAAAAATAAGGGAAAAGCATAAAAATTGTCATTGATAAAAGCAACAACTTTTGAATAAGGAGGGAACAATTGCTAAGTTAGATGGATGACTTGGAAAGGGAAACATCTCCACATGGACCCTACATTTCAATTTTCTCAAGGAGGGCCCATGACATTGCTAGGGTTAGGGATTTAGGTGTTGACTTTCTCTCACAGGTCACTTATTTCCTTTACTTGCTAAGAAAGTCACAAAGAGTTCTATTAAATAATAATTAGAGCTCATTTAATCATTTTTGGTTGATGATTTAATTGCTTGATTCTATGTGAGCATAATTTTCTAAGTGATGCACCTTAGAGCTCTGGGAGACGAGCCCCAAACCTTCCCTTCCCCACTCCTTCATTCCAATTCTCTTCTATTTGCATCTATGTATCACTTAATTTTCATCCATTTAAGTTTTATCTTTCATATTTTGCATCCTCCATATCATTCAGGCTGAGTTCAAGTGAATCCCAAGCTTCACCTACGCTCTGATCCCTCTTTATGCGTAATTTTGGGCCTCTTTCCCATCATTTTGAGTCCTTTTTGGCAATGTTTAGTCAATCGAATGATCTATGATGTGTAACATCTTATATAATCTCTCATTTATATTTTTCATGCTGTAATATTTTTTTTATGAAGTTTACCTTCTCAGTTTCTCATGAAAAGTTTAATTGGTCATTATAATGGGGGAAATTGATCAATCTAGTGCAATAAGGAGTAAGAAAAGGTTGTGGGAATGATTTGAAGGGTTATATATATTAATTGAAGTGTTATTATTCTCTTTCATACTTCATATATTGTATTGAAATCATTCTTCCATGTAATTCATGCTTGATTCGGCACCCTAGCCAGATTACTAGTTTTAATTGTCTAGTTTTACTGTTTTTGCAATAAAAAGAGTTCCACCCACTCAAATTAGGCTCTGTAAGTTTATATGAGTCACTAAAAGAACCCCCTACCCACACATAATTCCATATCCTAAATTTGTTGAGGTTTTACTATGTTTTTGGAGCCTCCATTGCGTAGGACTTCCCTAGGACAAAATTGCCTAAAATCCTCAATTCTTTCCTAAACTCTCCATATTTGTTAAAAAATATCCCAAAACATATTTTATGATATATAAATGCCTAATAAAACCTCTACAATTCCCCCCAATCCCCTGGTCTAAAGGATTGAAGGAATTTCCTTAGTTTCACGGTTAGGTGACCCAAAAGCGTGGGAGTAGGTTTATGTATAGCAGACTCTGAAACCTGAATGGTCCTAAATATAAATGTGTTAGGAGAAAGGAATTAATTTTTTTGAACTTACTCTTACTTTATTCCCACTTCCTACTCCCATGTTTGCAAATTTTCCAACAAAACACCTTGAATTACCTAGTATGAAGATTCATTGAGTGGTTGTAATTTAATATCATAATTTTTATTTAATTTGCAGCATTAGTTAGTGTTCAGTTTGGAATATCAAACTTGGGAATATTACAGTGGTATCAAATCACTTTCCTCCACTCCCGTGGAAATTAATCTCTTAGTGAACAAATTTTGCAGATCAACAATTCAAGTTGCAACCATGAGGATTGTACCAGTAGTTGAAGATGGTGACTTTGATCAGTTTGTTGAAGAAGAAGAGGTGATATATGTTAATGGTGGCTTGCAAATGTCAAGAGACGCAGATGGTTACTTTTGTGACTATATGGAGTATGAAGAAATAATTTTTGAACTACCCATGGCTAATCCTAACAAGGATTTAACAAATATCATAGATGCAATTGAAAACTTGCCCCACCACTATGAAGAGTATCTTGCTTGGGGGAAGATATTTGTAAATCCCTTCCTTTCAAAGAATATTTTTATTGCAAATTTGGATTTGAGACCAATAATGTATATGATTCATTAGAGGAAATTTCAACTCAAAATAGGCCTCCTAAAATGAACTAATAAAATAATAGTTAAAATAATAAAATAATATTTATTAATTTTGGAGGAAGAAAAGAAAAAAACTACTTTTTTGTTTGTATTTTTTACATATCTCCCCGTATTTTTACTCAAATTTCGATCGGGAGAGCTCGTTGGATGCAGAATTAAATTCCACATCCAACGAGTACCCACTCGGCATACTTTCAATGGACCCCGCTACCGCAAAAACAAGAAATACCTAAAAAATGGAATGATGATGTCATCATTCCATTTTTTCAGGTATTTCTTGTTTTTGGGGTAGCAGGGTCCATCAAAAGTATGTCGAGTGGGTACTCGTTGGATGCGGAATTTAATTCTGCATCCAACGAGATCTCCCGATCAAAATTTGAGTAAAAACACGGGGAGATATGTCAAAAATACAAACAAAAAAGTAATTTTTTTTATGATACCTATCCCCAAATTTATATTAAAAAAGTGTTTAAGACCTATACGGTATTTCAAATTTAAAGCAATTTCATTGGCTAACACATGATGACATGGAATTTGAATAAAAGTTAAAAGGCCCATTTTGAGTTGAAATTTCCTCTAATGACTCTTTCAAGAGAAACAAATCATCCATAGAGGAACGAAGTTGTTCCACCTATCTGAGAAATGAAGAGGAAGAAGAAACCAAAAGGGAAGAGTCATCAAATCCATCAGCATGTTCAAGCATTATGAGATTCTTTATTTTTTCTTCAAGAAGATTCTCCACAAGTAATGATCATAGTACCATTCAAGAAGAAGAAGAAAAATCAAGTTGCTTAAAAGAGGATGCTTCAAAAGATCTTGCTTGTTTCCCATTACTCCAAGAAGAGAATGAATATGAATGCACTTCCAGTTTCCTTGTGAGTGACCTCCGAACCACTGCTAAGGATGTGGGTTCATATGGTGGCGGAAAGACATATTTTGGATCAAATCCAAAAGAAGAATACAAATCAAAGTTACAGTCACCTCAACAGCCACATAAGGAAGAAGAAGACAAGGCCACACCACTTGGTTGTGAACAAGAAAATTTGGTGGAGTAGCAGGCCACCAAAGTATCTGTACAGAAAAATGGGAAGATGAAGAACATGGATGATACAAGTTTTGATTTTTGCAGCAGCCATGTACACCTGCAACTTTCTGATCCATGGTAGGAGGAAAATACTTTTCTTGCATCTAAGGAATGAAAGACGAAGAACAATTGTGAGAGAGATGAATTTAACCCTAGTCTCTCTATTGGTGAAAAAAAAACCAGTGCAAAGAAATATGATGTTGTTAATGGTGATAATGGATGTTTTGTATCAGATCCAAAAGAAGAACAAATATCAGGTCTAAATTCATCATCTAAACTCCCTAAAGAAGTGGAAGACAAGCCCCCACCAGCTGGATGTGAACTAAGGAAATTGAAGGAGAAACATTTGATGCAAAGGGATGGACACAATTCAGAATTTTGGATCTCTTGCAACATGATGAATCTGAAATTTGAAGGCATTCCATGCTTTCTGATTTTTGCACAGATCACATGTCATTCTAGTCTTCATAGATACCCCCCACTTCACACCATGGAAGTGATTTTGCGGAAAATTCAATGGCTAACTTGTATGATGAGAATCAGTTTTGTGTTGTGGATCCATGCCACAAGAAAAGTAGTATTATATGTTAGTTATTAGAGAAATAAACCTTGGTGGAGGATCTTCTTTGTGAGCCACATCATTTGAGTGGACTGCTTAAGGAGGACATAGAAACATTTATGGAAGCCATGAACAACCTTGTTGGCATCAATGCCTTAGTGGAAAGATGTTATTGGATAGTTATCGAGGAGAGATAGAAGGATAAGACTTTTTGGAGCAGTGCATAGCACTTTAAGAAGGCATGGTCAAGATGAAGGAGAGCTATGTGAACTTACTATCTGACATAGATCATCTCTTCATGGTGGCTGAGATGTACCACAATGCACTCAGGAAGAAGGAAGAAGAATATGACAAGCTCACTCATGAGTTAAAGATGACCAGTAATTCATTAAGAGAACACAAATATCCCTTCAAGAGTCAAAGTTGTAGACCTATAAACTTAAAAAGGAGTTGAGAATGTCACGCCTTTAATGTTTCATGGAAGGGAATGTTCCGAGTATAATGGGGAAATCTCATGTGGAGGAAGGACATGAGAAAATAGAAGATTTGTAGATGCTTGAGAAAATATATGATGAAGACAATATGGACCAAGAACCCATTGAGATTTAGGAGAAGGATGAAGTATTCTTCTCTATAAGAAAGATGGCTGATCACTTTCCATATGGATCAACAAATAAAGTTCCTTATTCATCCATTAATTGGGTGGATAGAGACACCTTGGGAATGAAGACTATGGTAGGTAAAGAGTTCAATTTCTGTAATGAATTATTTGTCCTAACATGTGGGAAACAACAAAGATATATATTTAAGCCCTTAGGTACCATCCATACACCTACACATGAGGTGCATTCTTATTTGCATGTCCTTGAGGAGCTTCAAGTCAAACAAGATGAAGAGCAAGCACTTGCATGTTTCATACGAGATTATGAGTTGCTTCTAGGGAAGTGTTGTACAGTTTTGGAGGAGGCACATAATATCACTATCATTGATCCAACCAATGGAGTAAGTTGTACATCCATTATATTGATGGATGACTGTTGCAAGGAGTTGGTTCACAATTCTTCACCCCACACCTCTATTTCAGCCACATCATGTGGGAATAAAAATTGGGTGAAAGGATTTTTTCAGTTGATGCCACTAGAGGATCATGATATTTTCACTCTTCTACTGGAGGGAGCGATGGTCAAGCCATGTGGTTTGACAAGTGCATCATTGGTAGTTGAATTACTCAGCATGAAATTATGTTTTTCCATTGATTGGGTGGCTAGACACATGATGGAGATGTGTACTCAAGAGAGTAAATATTTTTCTTGCATCAATGCCAAGATACATCATACACATCAAAAAAATTGTATGAGTAGTTTGAGAATACTTGTTAGTTGGATGATGCTTATACTCATTGGGTTTGGACATGGAACTAACATCTATGTCATTGCAACAACATCATTGTGAGATTCAATGTTGATGTGCATCAAGCACATAAAGAACTTAATGTTGGGTGGGGAAATCTCAAATATTTCCAATTTTCAGTGCAATGGTATGATTTCCACATCATGAATCTCATTTCTCGTGATGATGGAATTTTTTTGTTTTTACTAATGAGTGGACTGAGGCCAAAAATATCTTGGGAGCCTCGCATTCTTGGGACTGAGAGATTTCCAAATGGAGCAGCAGTCTTTGGATACTAGTACAGTTGAGGAAATGGGATCGAGGCATATTTTTGTCTAATAAGGTGTGTTGGAAGGCATTCTCACTGAAGGGAGTGTAATGTAAGCAATGAGACCATGAAATTGCTTGTTTTTTGAGAAACTTTACATGCTGGCTTGATGGAGCAAGTCAACTTTGTTTTGAAAATAAGTTCATGATCCAGTTCTCCTACATGGTGGACAAATTTGCAGCACTCTAGAGTGATTCTTCTTGAGGACAAGCAAAATTAGGAGGGGTGAACTGTCATGTCCCCATATTTTTGGAACTAAAACTGTTGACCATGCCCAACACATTGGGGGGTCAAAGATGAATTGATTACCTCACCTAGGGAATTTTGTTCAAATATGATTTATGAGGCATTAATTAATTAGCCTAGGGAAATTTCACTAAATAAGTATTATTAAGGCATGTACTTAATTGTAATTATTTCCATTAATTAATTATTGTGAAAATAACATATGGGATTGAGCTCTCCATGTTAGGAACAAGTGGCAAGCCAACTTTCTAAGGGAGGAGATTAAGAAGGTGGAAACTCTATGACAAAAGCAGTCAGAGAGAAAAGGGAAAGTGCCCAAAATCTATGACAAAGGCTGTCATAATAAAATAAAGAAAGTTTTGGAAAAGGAGGACGTAGTTTCCTTTTGGAGACGTAGAAAATTTGTTAGAACAAAAGTAGGAAACTTTTGACTAAGGATGGCGTAGTTTCCTTTTGGAGACTTAGTCTCAAAATCAAGGAAAACCATAAAAGTTGTGAGGGATAAAAGCAACAACTTTTGACTAAGGAGGGTGCAATCGCTAAGTCATATGGATGGCTTGGACATTGTAACATCTCCACATGGCCCCTATATTCCAGTTTTCTTGAGGAGGGCCCATGACATGGCTAGGATTAGGAATTTAGGTGTTGACTTGCTCTGACGGATCTCCTATTTCCTTTACTTTCTAAGAAAGTCACCCAGATTTATATTAAATAATAATGAGAGATCATTTACTTAGTTTGGTTGATGAGTTGATGGGTTTATTCTATGTGAGTATAATGTTTTGAGTGATGCACCTTAGAGCTTTGGGAGATGAGCCGCAAACCTTCCCTTCCCCACTCCTTCATTCCCATTCTCTTCTATTTTCAGCTATGGAGCTCTTCATGTTCATTCATTGAAGTTTTCTTAGTCATATTTTATAGCCTCCATCTCATTTAGTTTGAGCTCCAGTGAATCCCAATCTTCACCTATGCTCTCATCCCTCTTTATGCATATTTTTTGGCCTCCTGCCCATTATTTTGAGTCCTTTTCTATAATGGCCAGTCAATCCAATGATATCTGATTTGTAACAGTTGATATAATCTATTATTTAGATTTTTAATGCTATAATAATTCTGTTTCTGAAGTTTACCCTCTCGGTTTCTCGTGAAAAACTTAATTTGTCATTGTAATGGGGGAAATTGATCAATCTAGTGCAATAAAGAGTAAGAAAAGGCTGTGGGCATGATTTGAAGGGTGTTATATGTTAATTGAAGTGGTATTATTCTTTTTCATACTTCATATACTATAATGAATGCATTATTCTATGTAATTCATGCTTGATTCGACACCCTGGCTAGACTATTATTTTTAATTGACTAGTTTTACAGCGTTTGTAATAAAAAGAGTTCCACCCACTCAAATTCAGCCCTGAAAGTTCCTATGGGCCACTGAAATACCCCCATACCCATACATAATTCCATATCCTAAATTATTTGAGGCCATACTGGTATTTGGGAGCCTCCATTGTGTAATACTTCCCTAGGCCAAAATTGCCTAAAATCCCTATTTCTTTCCTAAAATACCCATAACTCTCCATACCTGTTAAGAATTATCCCAAAAAATATTTTATGATATATGAATTCATGATAACACCTTTGCACTTTTTCCCAAGCCCCTAGTCAAAAGGAAGGAAGGAATTTTCGTAGTTTCACAGTTGGGTGACCCATAAGCGTGGGGGTACGTTTCTGCATAGCGGACTATGAAACCTGAATGGTCCCTGATATAAATGTTTTAGAGAAAAGGAATTTAGTGTTATGAAATTAATCTTGGTTTCTTCCCACTTCCTACTCCCATGTATGGAAATTTTCCAACAAAACACCTTGAATTACTTTGTTTAAAGATTCACTGAGTGGTTGTAATTTAATATCATATTTTTTTATTTAATTTAGAGAATTAGGTAGTGTTTAGGTTTGCATATCATACTTGGAAACATTACAATCCATCCTCTCTCACTGTTATTATCCCACTCTCTCACCCTCTAACCATCCCTTCATCCATCATTGTCTCTCTCTCTCTCTCTTTGACTCTTCCCACACTCACTCTTTAACCACCCACCCATTTGTCTCTCTCACTCACTCAATCTATACCTATATCTATAAAACCAATGCATTCATCCCTCTCCTGCCTCTCACTCTTTAAACCCCCCATTTGTCCCTCTATCCATTATGCTATATCTTTCCTCCATCCATTATTCTATATACTTGATGCACCCAATTATCCCTCTCCCATCCCCCCTATATCTCTTACCTCCCCCTCCCATTCCTCCCTCCCTCCCACTTATATNCTTCCCTACCCATCTGTCCCTCCCATGATTCCCTCTACACCTTTCTCTCCTTCCTTTGACTACCCTGCCCCCCATCTTTTAGCTTAATCAATGTCATGTTAATTTCTCCTATGCCATATGCACTACATTGCATATGCGATATATCACATATGAGTTATATCACATGTGCGCTATATCACATATGTGATATGATGATCATGTTTTACATAGCGATCATTAGGGGTAAACCTTTGTAACCATAACACATGTGTGATATAACGTATATGTGTTAAAATAAACATGTGTTATATCGCATATGCAATATGTGTTTTATAAAAAAATTTGGGTTGCAAGCCATGGGCCAGTATTACAGTAGAAAAAGACAAAATTCCTTTGAACCTGTGCACAGAGAGCTGTTCAACCTGTCATTTCATCATTTATTACAAAAATCCATAGGTATTTAACAAGTTTTGGTGGATTTGAATGGGGAATGTACATAATAGAGGCCTAAACTCAGCAAGGAAGGTGCTTACATCAGAACAAGCTGAAAAAAAAGGAAGAGGGAATAATCAAGAAATTGATAGCATTCAATCGATGAGAAAATACTTCCCATTTTCGCTCCACTAGAAAATACAATGTTGGATACCCTAGAGGAAGAGTCAAACTAGAGGAATTTGATAGCATACGATACCATGCATTCTCCAGTGACCCATACTTGAGTATCAAGTTCATTGGATGGAACACCACACTTTGCATCAAATACTTGTGCCTCAACATCTCAGGGAAAAGAACAGATACCCGACATAGAGGTTGAGGAGGATAATGCAACGTTAATGGAAGATGGCTATGGTAAAGATGGAAATATTGGTGCATTATTAAGAAGAAAATTTTGTGAAGAGTTCAATCATTTTGCTTTCGATGATGAAAATATGTCTCCACAACAACCATGCGAGGTGGTTCAATATCCTAATTGAATTTGCCAGCTTGTAGTGGATGTAAACGTCACTTAAGGATTTCAAACAACAAAAAGTATCACATCAACATGAAAGATAACTCCTAAACACATACAAGTGGACCGGAATGAATTGATTTCCATGGAAGGTAAGGTGCCTAAACGCACTATCCTTCATCATTGTTCTCAAGTAATGAAAAATATTTTGATAAAAAATCTGAAGCCGGTAAATGTCAATTGTTTTTAGCTTTGATTAAATCTAGGAGTATGGAAAATGTTAGAAGACATTTAGGCATAAGAACATTGAATAATATCGAATCAAGGTATCACATAGTGAAATATCTTGTTGTTGTATTCACATCATTTGGTAAAAAAACTCGTTCACATGACTGTAATGTGGCTCATCGTGTATTGGATGAATCAATTGTAAGTAGATCCATAAGACACCATCGTTTACTTAAATGCACATCACAATTTGTGCCATTACATCCAAAGACACTTAAAAAATATCTAGTAAGAAGAGACAAGCTTGATGTAGAGGGACAAATCGAAACATTATGAGAATTTAGCGGTAGGTTTCCCTGTAAAGACATGAAGTTAGTCGAAGTAGTGAAGGGACTAGTGCACACATTTTGGCACGATAACACTAGGCATTCTTCTAACGCAAAGGATGTGTTAAAATGTTATAGGGGTTCTGCGAATAATGAACTGCATGTTAAACATTCTTTTGACATGACACAAACTCAATTGTTCGAGATGTTTAAAATTTTCCACGTAGAGCTAAGACTCGGGAAACGATATTTTGAAAAATTCAAGCCTTGGTATGTTAGAATTGATACCATCCAGAACACTTGTTGTTGTAGGTACCACATATATTTTGATATATATTATCATACATCTACATATATACATCATTTTTTGCATCCTAACCATGTGCAGGAATGCTCAAGTACAATATCACCAATGTCATCTAGAGATTTCATCCATAGCATAATGTGTCCAAGGAAAGATGGGAAGACATATTACTTAAAACAATGTGTACAGGGTTCTTGCAACAAATGTAGTGGGCTATCATTATGGTCTGATTGCATCCATGAGAGTGAAGATCAACCATTTGGGAATACAATTGTCGAGAAGCAGAACTATTAGTATGAGACATATAAGCTACATGATGGGAAAAAATGTAGGAAGATTAAATTGGTGACTTCATAGGTGACAATGTACATGAATAATACTCATTTAAATGAATATATTGTTTATGTTGTTTTATAATGTTGTTTATTAACATAAATTAATATTCATGTAAATATTGTTATGTTGTTTTATAACATTGTTTATTTTGTTTCCCACCAAGTGCAAGTATGTCAATTTATTTTAGATTTCATGGAAAGATCCAATAGTACATTCAACATGTCGATATGGCACAGTGGCAAGATGATCAATTCAGAATATGCCGAAACACCTGCCCTCTTCGAACAATACTACCAATGGCTGACTTTACATAAAATTACATCCTACAACCACAAAATAAAATACAAAGTCAGTACTATCACTAAGAGAAGGTGAGCATAATGGTACATACCGCTTATCGACATGGGCCAGATAACAATGAAGAGAAATGTGTGATATTAAGAGAAAGTCACGTCTACATAAGTGACGACCATACCCATGACATCCATTACGTGAAACATTGCTTTAAATTGTTTTATGATCATGTTATAGCTATGGATATACCATTGTTTCGTCATTTGATTTGGTCATATGGTTGTGCTAGATAGTTCAAGAATGCACATGTATTTTAATGGTTGTGTTTGTTGCACATAAAATACAAGGTGCCACATATATGGAACTACTTTGAAACTGGTCATGGAAAAGGAGAGCATGATGGCGTTGGTGCATGCATAAAAGCTTCCCTTAGAAGGGAATATATGAGTTTTATAGGTGCTCTCCTTCGAGATGTTGCATCTACAGTGAAATGGTGTGAATATGTGATGGGAGAACAAGCAACAAGGAAAAACATCGTGCGAAGAATATTCTAGGAGGTGACAAATGTGGATCGATCCAACACACATAAGATGAACACAGTGCATAGAACTGGACATCTTAATTCAATTATAAGCTTAGACAACTCGACCCTACAAATTTGGACAAGATTTAAGGCTTTCTTTTTCGATTCCTGTAGCATCGATGAATGGGATGATTGTGAGTATACAGATACGGTTGATACATGGGATCGAGTGACACTTGGCACTGATTTGAAGGGGGATAATGAAATAGACCCAATGGAATATGATGAAACATATATTTCTATAGTCTATGATCACATATTGGATCTCATACAAGAATGTACAAAAAAGTAAATTTGTAGTACCTAAATCGTTACAAGCCTTTACATTTAAATAAACTTTATTTATGTTACATGCAAGACATTTTTTAATAAATGTATTGTTAACTTGACCTATTTCCTTTCACAAGTAAGATAAATGCAGTGGTTTCCCCAAAAAATAATGAATGGGGTTCTTACTATTGGTTGGATCGTTGCTTAGAGGGGAAACAAACCATTCTCGAACCTATTATTAATGATGAAAATATTGAATTCCCAACTGGCTCGATGGTTATAAAAGGGGTTACTTAACACTAGAAGCACAACAGAAAAGGAAGGGTGGGTATGTATATTAGGATTAAAGAGTAGGAGCTATTGTATACCACTTCACCAACATAGTAGTTGGTATAAAAATCAAGCTACTAACACTTTCAAACAAAAATAGGTCACATGTATGATACTTGATACCTGATTTAGAGCATCAGAATTTGATGGATACCATCGGCATCAGAGATGATCCAGATGGCCTACTCGAGTGAGTGTATTGTTAGGTGTTACTAGATTGTCTAGTGTGGTTGTATTTTCAGGTGTGTTATTTAAACTTTAAAGTGCGTGTTGAAGCACAATTTCAATACCATTCACCTATACAATTTCAATCCTAACCTATGATTGACGAATACCATTCATAGACATCCTAATATTCACAGTATACTAGACAATATAAACATGATCTTACACCCTCATGAGAGTTATCTATAAATAATGTTTGCACAATTTCATTGGGTTTTCTTATTTTCTTATGAGAGTACTAATGTTTAGCCTTTCATGTGACTTGGATACAAACACGATCTATGGCACATTGAAGGCGCTAAGAACTAATAGTGTATTTAGACACCAACAAATAGAATTTGAAAAATAACATGCTCTAGAGTTGTTTCAATTTACTTTTAATGAATTTGTTTTATATTAACACACCTTTAATTACATTAATGCACATTTAATTACATTAGTGGGTTAACTCTTGGAATTGTTGCATTAATGGGTCAACTCCTCAAAAAACCCACCACGCAACTATTGGTAGTGTTCCCATATCGGCCTTGCCCATACATAGCTGCAGGAGCCAATGGCATGCAATTATGTTGCTTCGTTTGGTTTTTTGCTCCAGGACCAAAAGTCACCAAGTGTCCCTGAACCACATTTTGAGGCAAATTTCAACTGGACATAAATCGACAACTGTAGGTCGGATCGATGAACTGTTGACTCTGTTGGTCTCCTAGCATAAAAACATATCTAGGGGGGCCTCTCCACCATGTTTTCATAGCCGTTTGACTACATTTTGCATTGAATTCATAAACTTGTGTTTTGTTCAATTTCCTTGAATGCAACTCTTGCATTGGTGGGTCAATTTTGCAAAAAACTCCATCACGAAACCATTGGTAGTGTTCCCATATCGACCTTTCCCATACACACCTACTGGAGACAATGACATGCAATTATGCTGCTCCATTTTTTTTTCACTCCAGGACCAAAAGTCACAAAGTGTCCATGGACCACATTTTGAGGTGACTTTTAACTGGACATAAATTGAAAACTGAAGGTTGGATTGACGAACCATTGACTCCATTGTTCTCCTGGAATGAAAATACATCTAGGGAGCCCTCTCAACCATGTTTTCATGGAATAGTGACTGCATTTTTCATTGATTTCATAAAATAGGGTTTTTCCTAGTTTCCTTGAATGCAACTCTTGCATTGGTGGGTCAACTCTGCAAAAAATCCACCATGCAACTATTGGTTATGAGTGTGGATCTTGGCTATGATGTTGCTTATGATGTGTGAGTGATGTTTTTTTTGTTCATTGTTTGAATAAGAATGTTTTGAGAGATTTCCTTATATGATATATGTATAGTATAAAGTTCCATTTGAATGAAAATAGCGCACCATCAATGATTGTAGTTTGTTGAGATAGGGTGGTATTTACAGGTTTCTTGTTGATCAAGTGGCACTTGTACATTCCATGGAAAGGAAATATGGGCCATCTATTTTTTGTTGAGGCATATGTAGAAAATACATGCCGAGATGCCATGAAGATAGGTTTAGAACCTATAGATTGATTCTAGGATTGAAAATTATGAGAGTGTTTTCGACTATAGGGATAAAGTTGTTGGAATTTCTTAGGTAGAGGGAGTTAACCTTGATGATACTCTTTCTTGAAAATTCTCTTAGAAAGAGAGGCTTGACCTAGCTTAGGTTAGTGTGTCGATTGTCAAAGGTTTTAAGGTGTGTGAGAGAGGTTTTGATGTTAGAAGTTGATGATAGCCCTACATGGGTTGTTGATTGAACCATGATCTTGGTATTCAATTGAGGACGGATTTCTGAAGTTATCTATCTTTGTGATTTTCATAGGTACAATTCAGTTGTCTTGGTATTGTATGGAGATGAGATTATCTTTGTAGGATGTCCTGAACAACTTATGATGTGGTGTATAGTGATTTTCTCCCATGGTGTTGACTTGAGGGATGATGGATTTTGTAAAGTTGTTGATCATGTAGAGTTATGTTCCTTCATATTCACACGTGGTCAACATTCTTGGAGTTTTGAGATGTTTTTATATAACTAGATGGTAGGTCTAGTAAATTTCCAATGGGATCTTACTTGTATTGGTGAAAACACTTTCCTTATAAGAGGGAGTATTAGCTTTTGAATTTACTACAAAAGAGTTTACACTGTGTTTAGGGGTGCTTCATGAGACTTGGGGTACATCGTGTATGATTATCCCTTAGATGGTATGTGACATATTTGCATATTAGAGGTGGATTACTTAATGGTTACTTGATATTTGTTGGATGAGTCATACATTCTTCCTTGGAGTATTGGAGATCTTCAAATAGTTAGTAGGATATGTCATGGTAAGGTCTATAATATCATAATATCACATGGGTTAACCACAAATTAAGTATCATTTTAAGCAAACACATACTTAATGAAAGACATAGTTAAGTATATCTGAAATGCATATAATAAATATCATGTTCCCATATCAAGTCAATCATTTATATAAATCTGAACCTTTCTTTATATTATATGTACATATAATGTTTTAAAAAATGGCATGCCATGGCCATAATACAAAATAGTGGATCACAGTATACATATGTGTGTATAAAAAAAAATGGTACATGTATGTATCCCCACCATACATGAATTCCATTTGTCCCCCTTATACATGAATTCTATTTATCCCCCCTTTCACTGCCATTGTTAGTGGCTTTTGAGAAGTATATCTTTCTTTTTTCAGCTGCTCGATGGTGTTCCCCACCGCTGAACAGGAGGAAAAAAGATCATTTCAGGAGACTGCACACAAACAAAAATTTGTAAGTTTGTTTACCAACCTATAAAAATTCTATGTACATTTGTTCAAATTCCAAGCCAATATAACATTTTTACTTATTTTCTGTTTGTAAGTGATGGTGGGTCGGGTTGTAACTGCATGTACCATTGGTGTCTCACTAACATCCTGTAGAAAATAAATGGTACCAACAATTAGATACATGTACAACCATGTATAAGATGAGAAATAAATATTTGAAAATTTATCTACATCCTACATTGAATTTTTCAAAGAAAGAGAGACATACATGTCCCTCAGGTGGGGAGGTGAGTGAGCAGCCACCCGGATTGGGTGCTCTTCAAGAACCACTCACTCACTAGAAGGATGCATAAAATGATATATGTCAACATCAACAAATCAATGGGTGCAAAAAAAGGATACTTGCATGTACACAGAAAACTATACTACATGGAGGGACAATGAATTTTTTAAAGAAAGTGAGACATACTTGTAACTAGGGGGTGAGGTGGATGAGAAGAGACCCCTATTGGGTGCTCTTCAAGCACCACTCACTCACTAGAAGGATGCATAAAATAATATATGTCAATGGCAGTAAATTAATGGGTGCACCAAAATGATACTTGCATGTACAAATAAAACTATACTACATGGAGGGACAATGAATTTTTCAAAGAAAGTGAGACATACATGTACCTAGGGGGGGGGGAATAGGTGGGTGAGAAGCGGCCCCAATTGGGACTTTTTCAAGGAAATCGAGACATACATGTACCTTGGGCGGGGGGGAGAGGTGGGTGATCAGTGGCCTCGATTGGGTGCTCTTCAAGCACCACTAGCTCACTAGAAGGCTGCATAAAATAATACATGCCATCAATGGGTGCACCAAAAAGATACTTGCGTGTACAAAGAAAACTATACTACATGGAGGGACAATGACTTTTTCAAAGAAAGAAAGACATATATGTACATGGGGGGGAAGATGTGGGTGACCAAAGGCCCCTATTAGGTTCTCATCAAGCACACTTGCTCACTAGAAAGTTGCATAAAATAATATATATGTCAATGTCAGCAAATCAATTGGTGCACCAAAAAGATACTTGCATGTACAAAGAAAACTATACTACATGGAGGGACAATTGGGGAAACAGACATAAGAGATAAGCAATATATACATATACCTAGCGGACGTGAAGCGATGGGTCACTAGTGGGTGAAGCAATTGATACTAGCCTAAAAGGATGGGAATATGCATCAGTGAGCAAGGCCGCTCGATGGAAAAATCTATCGAACATATGTTCCTACATAAAAAAACATAAAGATACAATTAGACAATTTCAAATAAGTTAAAAAGTAAATGTTGAATCATTAAAAGCATAATTAAAATCATATTTGTACTTTCAAATCTTGCTCTATCTGTGATAGACCTGTCTCAGATGCAACATACTCATCGTTCCCACCCCGCGTAAAATATATTGTATCAATATTAAGATGTATTAAATGTGCCAATCCCTACTATAAATATGTAAATCACGATGATAAATAAAAAAGTAATGTTCTTACAAGTAATGGTGAAGCACCAAAATGATATGCAGCATTGACCATTGCATCCATAACATTAGCATCAATGGGTGGAGTACGGGAAACAGGGGTGTCATTGGACATCAACTGTAACTGTTTTCACGTAAATTATCAGATACTTAAAATATAAATAATTTATGAAACAATTGAACACTATGATCTAAAAAATAATAAAATATGTGAAGAATAAGTTTGACTTACATATTGGAGTAACCCATCACCACAAAACTCTAAAGAAGGCCGATAGCATATGTTTCGACAAGTTGTGCAAGGAGGTGGCATGACGTGACACTCTAAACCCTCTGCATTTCTAGTGTGATCTCTAGATGTGGTAGGGTCTGGAGAGCTAAGTGGATCCTCTATTTGTGATGGTCCAGCACCAGATGTACTAGCCCCAAATGTTCCAGCCCTAGATGTGCCAACCCTCAACAACAGTCCCATGTTGAAGCAATGTAACTGCCAAATCGAATAATGCCTCATACGTGTCATCAATCACAGGACCTGGATGAGGATATAACCGAGGGGGTTTTGGTGTGTGTGAGGTATTTGCAAATAGTTTGTATTAGTCCTCGTCTGTTGTATATCTTGGGGAATCCAATGTCCTACCCCCTACAACTCTAAAATATCAAATTAATTTACATGTTTACCAAATATAAATTCGACATACAATTTCCTAAGGAAATAGAATGGGATGTCTCTATTCCCATGAGGGTCTTCATCGAAGACCATGTACCAACGATCCATTCAGTTGCCTTTAATATTTGGTTCTATGCACCGGTCTATACAAATGTGTGGTCAACTACTGGGAGGAACCAATCGAGTTCTAGGGTCCCATGATAGTGAAAAAAGTTGGTATTTTGTTATCTTTAATTTCTTTACATCTTTGTAGCTCATCCTAGTGGAATAGTATTTCCTTTGGGAATCCTTGTAGGAGATAATGTTGTACAATTCTCCCTGGGAATTTGAAATTGTATTTGTAATGTTATCAGGTGCCTCTCCCAATGACCATATTATGTGGTCCCCCCCCTCTAAAATGTGAACTAAGGAGTCTCAATGCACCCAAACAAGCAAGGATTTCAGAATTCCTATCATATTCCTCCTCCATGTGTTTGGTTTTTCGATTTGACTTATTGGTGGTTTGATTTTGGACATTTTCTTCAGGATTTGTCCTATCTATTAATATAAAAACAACAAATTTTAAAATGAGTTAATATTTCATTCTTTGATTTAATTAAAAATTTATTAAATTAAAACAAAAAATCAAAACAATTCTTAAGTAATCCAAAACAAAAAAATCAAAGCAATTATTTCCTAATCCAATACCAAAAAAATAAAGCAATTATTTCCTAATCCAATACCAAAAAAATAAAGCAATTATTACCTTCCATTGCATTCAAGCTTATAGATATTCTCCCTCAAAATGATCCCTCCTAATCACATGCAATCTAAATCACCTTCCTCATATTTTTCGCTTCTGTTCTTCGTGGCTTGCAATGCAAAATAAGAAATGATAGAGGTTGCGGGCCTGTGTTTTATTTTTTTGTTAAGTTTTACAAATAACAAGTGTGATATATATCGCACTTGCGATATATCACACTTGCAATTTGTAACTCTTCAAAAATGCATTTATGATATATCGCACTTGCGATATAGTCTAACCACCTTTTGCTTCAGTTTTAGGCTCATGTTTTTTTGAACCAAAACATCAATAACTCATATGTGTTATGGATTTCATTTTCGGACTTTCATTTTGGATTTATATAATGGCACTAAAAGGTGGAACCATCTCTGTGAACGTGCCCCAAGGTTTCCCCCTCTCTCCTACCCTTTTTCGCATTTAATTTGATAAGCTAGAAAAGTGTTTTAAAGAAAAAGGTTGCATCAATACAATCTTAGCTGGGATAGTTATCATCCTCATAATTTATGCTGATGATATTGTTCTTATGGTAAGGTGTCCTCCTGATCTCGATAAGAAATTAAGAATTATTAAATATTTTTTCTCTAACATGGGTATGATTGTTAACACTGACAATACAAAAATCATGATTATAAATCTAAGAAAGACACCTATGCAAATTTGATTTATGATAGTAGAAATATATAGGAAGTCAATTCTTACAAGTAACTAGGAATTGACATTCATCACAAGCTCAATTGGAACTATAGCATTGAGAAAAGTATTAATTAAAGGTGGAAAGCATATTTTGGTCTTGAAAATAACTATAAATCAGCCAATATGGTCACGTGGGATAAAAACAAGTTTCTATTTGAAACTCTTGTCATACATGTTATCTTTTATGATTGTGAAATATCTAGGTGCATCATTTCTAGAGAATATTGGAGGAATATTGAGCAAATCCATAAGCGATTTATAACTTATAACCTCAAAATTAAAAGAAATACGCATTATCCTATTCTCCTAATAGAAGTGGGTCTTTTGCCCATTGAGAGTATTTCTATGACTAGGTACCTGATGTACATGCATAAGATAAATAACATGGGAAATGAGAGACTTCCTAAAATTTCTTTAAACTCAAGTCAAAACCAACTACGCCTCAAGGAATGTTGGTGTAAAGATACCATGGCTTGGTTAAATCGTTTGGGGCATTAATGAAAATGACATTTTGTAGAACATTGACAATGTCAAAAATATTATTACTTCCAAGTTTAAATACAAATTCTGGTGTTACGAAAATTTAGCGGTTAATATAAAATTAAGATACTATAAGGAGGTCATTAATCCTAACTTGGAGGATCATTTAAGTATCTCTCAGTAGTAACTAGCTCACGAAAGAAAATTAATATAGCCAATATTAGAACAAACTCTCATGAAATCCATAGCGAAACAAGGCATTGGTCTATTCTTAAAACACCATGTGCGGAAATGGTTTTCCATCTGTGTGAGGCTATGAGCATTGAGGATGAAAATCACTTTCTCTTAGAGTGCCTTTCTTACACCAACATTAGATCTGAGTTTCATAGTATTTGCTACAATACAACACTTTATAACCTCCTAACTTGCCAAAACTATAGTGAGCTTGGAAAGCTTCTTGGCAATCTTTTTGAGCACAAGAACATGATTTTAATGTAAAACAAGTATTTTCGTTCTCAAGGTGTGATAGACCAAAGTTCGTCTCAGTGGACGTTAATCATCATCATCTTCATCAATAAAGAAAATGGGAGAGAATTTAACTAATGGAATAAATTATTAATTTAATTAGTTTTTTAATTAATATTGATAGTTATAGAATGATATTTTAATATATATATATTTAGAAATGATTCTCTTAAAATATTTCGAACCTGCCTTTTAAAAAAAAAACAAATGACTTAGATAAATCAAAGTTGATCTCCTCTAATAATCATTATCATAAATAATTAGAAAGTAATATTTTAACATTTTAAATCTTTATAAATGTTTTCATATAATTAACCTAAAGTATTGGATAAATTAACTGTTTTAATTTTTTTTAAAGGAAACTAAGATAATTTTTTTTAAGGTTTCATAAATCAAATTTAATCACCTTTAATAATCATTGTCATAATTGATTATAAGGTAACTTTTTTTTATGATGATGATGATGGTATTTAACATCTAGTGGGACCATGACTTTAAGAGAAAAGACAAGACATAACTTATTTGATTTGTTTCAAAATAGTATTCCTATGTTTAAAAAGCTTAAGGAGGAGGGTTCTTAGCTCGCCATAGTTTCAAGGAACTACAAGGTTAGAAAGGTCACTATTGGAGCAGATATTTTGGAACTAATATCTAATGGAAGTGTAGGCATTAAATTCTAAGACTAAGTTATTTTCATCTTCAACGCTCATAGACTCGCAAAGTTGGAAAATCCTTTATGCCCATGATGTTTTATGGGTTGTCCATCACCCCGTTTCACTATGAAGCTCATGAGAGTTCATTCTAATCTTGACAATATTAATTTTTTCTTTGATCTCGTTCAGATACAAAGATAGTTTTGATCCTCAATATTAAGGTTAATGATATCTTTATGATAACATGATTTTCATTTACATCTAAATCTTACTTGCACCACATTTTCTCTTTGGATGTAGAAATACTAATATTTTTAATGTTATTGATATTTTGCAAAGTGGCAGTTTCATCAATCCCCAAATAATTTAACTGAGTTGTGGCATCTTTAAGCCATCCATGCTTGAGGTGTATGTGGTTTTTACTGGAGTCAAAATAAATTTTAGGGAGTCGATGGTGTCCTATATGATTTAATTTGTGCTTGTACAATATATATATATATATATATATATATATATATATATATATATATATATATATATATAAATGCTTTCAATGGGGGAGAGACCCATTTCTAAGCGGAGAATAAAATAGAGTGTATTGCACTTAATTTTATGATTATAAGTAATAAACTACTTCTAAGTTTTCCCAATTCTTCTCCATGACTCTCTAGAAATGGTACATCCCCAAGGTTCAAAGTCGTACAAGATAACAATATTGGTGAGCATTTTAAATAGGAAATTATTTTATGTCCTAGATCACAAGGTTTATCGATTTACAGTTGTTTTCGACAATAAAGTACACTTTCCACCCTCCATTAATCCTCTTCTCAATGCTATCATTCTAGTTGAGCTTGAGATGAAACTCAATTCGTAGATACTTATAAGAAGTGACTTCCTCCAGGATATTGTCATATACAAAATTGTCATAAGAAAATTTATTGGATTTAATAATTGTGGTTTTTGTTTTATGAGTGTTAATGGTAATTCACACATTGGTGGAGGAATATTTGAAAGGTCTTAATTTCTTCTCAATATCATAAGGGCACCTTGTCATAAGAACAATACCATCAGCATAGAGAAGAAGCATGATGAATGGTTTGATGTTTAATGTTTAAATATTTATAGATATTTTCATGAATGGTTTAATGCTTGCATAATTAACATGAAATATTGGATACTTTTTTTTACATGAAGAGTAGGGTTGGTTTTGACTTAAGTTTTACATCTAGAATAAAATGAATAAGATAAACATTGTTTTACTAGACTTTATCACAATTTAATGTAAGTATGACTTGATCTCATTAATTCATAAATTGAGAAAATAATCAAACATTGGTGCCACATATGGCTCTCAATGGGGGGGGGGAGTAGGTAGGATGAGCCATATTAAATTTGTTCTTAAAGGTATTCTTCTTTATTGCAAGTCTTTGGCCAAAATTCCTAAGTCGATCATTGAGAAAATAAGGCAGAAGTGTTTTAAATTTCTGTGGACTAGAAAGAAGGATATGGGGTGTTTTAAATTAGTAAAATGGGAAGTGCCTGCTATGTATAAAGGATCGAGAGGGTGGGGCTTAAAGAACATCTTCAGATTTGGATTTTCCTTAGGAGCTAAGAAATCGTGGAGATGCTTAGGTGGGGGTGGTTTTTGGAGTAAGGAGATAAATATAAGAACCATAGGAACTTTTTAGATGAGCAATTGATCAGAACAAATCTCAAAAGGTTTAGAAATGTCTCCTTATTCTAGAATGGTCTTGTGAGAGAATTTCCAGTCATTGCTAAATGGATGGCTTAGAAGGTTGGGGATGTAACTAAGGTGTTAATTAGGGAGGATCCCTGGGTTTGTGTAACTTCATGATACAAGTTATTTGGTCCTATTCATGGTCTGCTAAAGAATTTTGGCATGTTCACATTGACTCAACTCAACATCCCTTCAATTTCTAGAAGAATGGAAGAATTTCACTCAAGGGTTGCAACATTCTAGTATTTTTCTTTCAAATGAGGTGTGCACTATATCCTAGACCTAGAATGTTGTGGGTGGTCAGGTATTGTTGGGAATGTTATATTATTTTCATGTGAATATATTGGAAAATTTGATAGCTCATTGGTTGAAGTTGATTGTGTAGTCAAAGGAAATCAACAATGGAAGTCTTGTTGGCCAACCGACTGGAATGGTTGTTTGGTCAATGGAAAATGACTAGCCAATGGAAGAGTCGACAAAGCATGGATTCAGCAAACACTTGGACAACTAAAATCCTTAAGGATAGTCAAATATGGTTGACGAGCCAATGTACTTGTAACATAATAATGGTATTCACTGAGGAGGTTATCAACTACCATTAATAATAAGTTAGATATATTGCAGCTATAAATAAGATGTAATGGCTATGTAAGAATGAGTATTATATTGATACTGTATCATGTGTAATAGTGAATATGACTCGTATGTGCCAGTACCATCCAAGTGTACTAAATTATGCTTGTTATAGATGAGATGAAAGATGATTGGTTTGTTATTTTTCCTGATATCAGTATTCTAGGGTAATTTCTTTGTTATGCGTCAATGTGTTGTGTGCCATTGTTTATATGTGAATGTGTTTAATATATTCATCAAATTGCAAACCTATTATAATCGATGTTAAGAAACCTGATAGGCATCAACCAAGTTAGACTATGAAGCCATCTGTTTTGGAGAAATTATCTTGAACACCTATTGGTGGTCATCCTTTATATGGAAATGGCTATACCCCCTAAGGATTGAACTCTTTATCTGGCTTTCCCTCACTAATAAAATATTAACCTGGGATAATTTTGTTAAAAGAGAAGGTGAGGGCCAAATGTATGTATTCTCTACAAGCATAATAGTGAATTTGTTACCACTTTCTAGTTCATTGTTCCTTATTCAAGAAAGTTTGGAGGGAGTTTAGAAGCTCCATAAAATTTCTAGGTCACTGGGTATCAATATATTATTCTCTTAGTAGGAGGAAGCGGTTAGTTGTGCCCAATCATCTGTTCAAAGAGTTGCATGCATACCTATGCTAGAAAATTTGGAACCATGGGATTAGAGTCTTATTTCATGATTTCAAGTATGATGTCAATTTAGTGGCACTGATAGTTTCAGGAGATTTCGAGGAATTTGATCTATAGAAGGTGCAAACAAAGAATATATTAGTAATCCACCTTGAAGTAAATTCTAGATATCCTCTTGGGTATTTTGATGGTACCTGCCAATGGCTTGAAGCCTATTGTAGGGTAGGGATGTTCCTCATGTTGAATGCTAATCATTCCCTCAATCTAAATCTAGGGGCAAGGGTTGGATCTAATAATAGAGATGATCTTTTATTTCTTTGGGGGATTCTCTTTTTGCTCAGTTTAAGGGGATGACTCAATTTATGGTCAGATGGGAATCTCTTGTTCTAATTGATTGGGAAAAGGGAAACACTAGTCTAAATGTCCTATAACTAGGCTGGTGGAAAAGGAATGTCATATCCTTGCATGAAGGATTATCTGAGATATGTTTTTCCATGTTTTTAGGGAATTCAATGTTTTAGCAGACTCCTTATCCAAAGAATCTCTACCTCTCTAGGAAGCTCATATTGAGCTTGAAGAATGGGTTGATGGAAGGATGGTCTCAAGGGTCCTTCCTTTGATTTATGGTTTTTTATGGGTCTATCTTATTGGTGGAATGGAGCATGTTTGTATATTTCTTGTTTAGCAGTGGTCCATGTTAGTAGGTAGTTTTTTTGGCATGTACTTTGTTCCCTAAATGCAGTGATGATCGATCCTATGTTGTGGATGTAGACAATTATTGTTTTATTTTTCTCAGAGACTATCATTGTTATTTTGGTCCCTTTTGGTGGACTGCAAAGAGATGGTTATGCTATCTATTTATACGTGCTTCTCTTTATGAAGTTATCAAATCTTGTCTTGAATCCTGAAATGATTATAATTCTTTTTCCTTTTTGAATCAATGTTTTATCAAAGATCATGTACATATTATATCTTGATTATATAATAATATCATATGAGTATTTTTTTTAAGGGTAAGTTATTGATACATGTATTCTTACACAAAAATATTATAAATATTAATAAATAATTAAAAAAATTATTATTTTAAAATGGTAATTTAAAAAAAAAATTAGTACTCTTTATTATTTATTAAAAATAAAATTAATAAAATTGTAATAATTTATCATTCAATATTTTTATAAACATTATTAATGATTATAATTTTTTTATGAAATATCATTTAAGTAATCTTAATAAGGTGTTGTCTAAATATTCTACATTTTGAACATTTTTTGGGTATACGTTTCTGGTTTGTTTTGTTTCAATTTTGATGAGAAATCTTAAAAAAAACTTAGAGTCACATATATTAGTTGTGAAAAATGCATATTCTGAGTGCCATAGTAGTATTTGAGGGTGTTGAATCCATTTATGCATTCAAAAACATAATTTAAATGCTTCTAAATTTGGATTTTACCAAAAAAAATTACTAGATTTTGTCCAAAAACCACGTGAAAGCTCAAAATGTAGAATTAATAGACTACTTTGTTGAATAATATCTTTTAATAATACAAATACTTTAATGTCCTATTGCAAATCTCTCTCTCTCTCTCTCTCTCTCTCTCTCTCTCTCTATATATATATATATATATATATATATATATGGGGCGTAGCTTGGGTGGTTGGGAGATTTGGTTGTTGCACTCCCCACCCAGGTTCAAATCTCGTTGGCAAAATTTGCTCCTTGGGATTCCTTGTATGTAATGAAATATTAGATTGGTGAGCCATTTATCGATATTGACCCTCTTAGGGGTTGTTGTTTCCGGTTCATGTATACTTGTCAAGCAAGTATAAGATATATTTTCTCGGGTGGACGTAGCCATTCCATGGTGAACCATCATTGTGTGTGTCTCTGTGTGTGTGCGGGGTAACCATGAGAGCCTCTCTAAAATGACCAACAAGCATTTCCAACTTGTGCCACCTGGATCCCAAACTCGTGACCCAGGGCCATGCTTAACGCTAGACAAGACATAGTAAAGGGGAATACGGTCACCATTGTAGTCATACGAGGCCTTTAAGGATGAGTTTTGTTGATTCCCACCCCCCCACATACGTTCAAACCTAGACTTCCATTGAGACAACCATCAGACCCCATTGTTGGCTCCTGCCCTCAACCCCATGTATATATATATATTCCTTTAAGTATCCATTGGATGTAGCTCGGGTGGTTGGCAGATTTGGTTATTGCACTCCCCACCCGGGTTCAAATCTCGCCGTGGACATTTGCTCCTTGGGAGCCTTTGTATGTAATGAAATATTAGGTCTGTGATTCGTTTATCGTGATTGGCCATTTTAGGGGTTGTTGTTGTTGCCCATTCATGTATACTTCCGAAGCTAGTATAAGAGATATATTCTCAAGTGACCATAGCCATGGTGTAAACCAGGCTTTCATAGTGAACCACCTTTAAAAATATATATATTCCATTAAGTATTAAAAATATTATTAAATTTGTTAGATAAATTAAGTTAATGTAAGTGAACATTAACAACCATCATTTATATATATGAAAGAAATATACCGTTTAAAAAAAATCAATAACAATTCAATTTTTAACCTTAAAATTTCTTATAATTAATGTCATGTAATGAAATCATTTATTATTATGTTATTTAATTTCTTTAATTTTTTTTATTATATGATTTATTTTTATATGTAATATCATGTAAGGATATTATTCATTGTTATGTTATATAATTTTTTTAATGAATTATTTTATTCTATAATTTTTTTTATGATTGAAAATATATTATTCTCTTCATTATGGTATTCCGTATAATATTATTTCTTCTTACTTGATTTTTAATATTTATAAAAGAATTATTCATTACTGTTGGTTAAAAAAATGTAAAGTTAAATATAATAAAAATAGATTATAAATTGGATGATTTAAGAAAAGAAAATTAAAATCATTATAGATTTATATTCAATTTAGATATATAAATCAACCATAGGAATACAATTTTATGAGGTGTAGATTTTGTACTTGAAGTATAATAAATTTAAGATAAAAAAGTTACACAAAACAAAATTTAAATTTTTAAAAATGATTTAGATAATAATGACATTAAATTGTTTCATGTTCAGTGAAGAGACAGATTCACAATGTAATTACACTTTACTTCTCCTTGTATACCCACCAAAAGTATCGGCATTATAAACCCTCGCATGTGCTAACTATGCTAGTTTCAGCTTTTGTGGGAGGAAGTGGAAAGTGAGACTAGTTGGGTTTGGTTTTTTGACCGTCTGATAACTCACTTAGTGGTGGGAAAAGATTCAAGAGTATAATTTGGCTCTTTCCAACTCTTGTCCTTCCATTGGGGAAGTGTCTTGGTTATAGAATTAAAAGTGATATGCTAAGATTTATCCTTAAGGATCCTTTTTCTATTGGTTTGGAGTGTTTATTGTTTGAATTTTGCTTACCATAACTTTAAGGAAACTGTACATGTTGGAGGTTACTAAGAGAGGAAAACTAGATCATGACGTATGGTTGAATTCTAAGGATTTCTCTAACTCAAGTGTGAATGTAAGCTTTGGTATTTCCTTTTTGACATACATTATGGTTTACTCTTATAGTTTTGAGCATATTGGGCGTGATAAAAATACCGAAGTGAAAATTATTTTGAGGGAAATGAACAACTAACTAGAGGGGAGGAGGAAAGTAATTGACTAATTAAGTATTCACATGGAAAAGAAAGAAAACCACTAGGAGGAAATGGAACCAAAATTAAAATATCAAACTTCGGAACATGAGAAACTTGCTAATGAATTAGANTATATATATATATATATCAGGAACGAATAAGAGTTTTTATATTAAAAAGATGTTCAAAACAACCACTGATTACAAAATTGTTGAGTTTTCATGTCTAAATAGGAGTTCAAAATGAGAATTCAAAAAATATCAAAATCTATCTCACATGCGATATTGTCAATAGGGTGAATCCATAAACATGGGTAACACCTTTTGGAAAAAAATGACACTGAAATTTTGATTTTTAACTCATTTATTAATCGAATCCCTCAAAACTAATATATGCCTTGTGAATCCTGACATGAAATAAAAACAAATTTTGCAAGGGAATTATGTTGTATTTCCAACTAAATTTAAAATAATAATAATAATATTTTAGTATGCCAAATTTGCAATTAATGATAGTTTTGTTGTTGTAAATTTCAAGAAAAGTAAACAAGTGGTTTGTGTACACATAAAATAATTTAGGGATAAATGTACACTTTTTGAAGAAAAATATATAAACATAATCTACACAAGATGAACTGTGTTGCATACATTTTTTTTAATCTATGTTGGAATACTATATTTTTTATTTATTTTTGAAAACAACGATTGAAAATTATAATTGCACTTCATAGACATGTGTGTGGATGTAAACGTTTTCTAATTAGTTACAAAAATAAAAATAAAACAGAAAATACCATTTTGAAGAGGATGTGTTGATCTAGGGTGTATATAGTTTTTGAATTTTTTGGTTATGTACTTGTTATGTTGTTTGTCTTTCATTGCGTTGATTTGAGGTACTAGACATGGATTTGTAAGTGTAAGTTTGTAAAGAAAAACAAATATCATATGAACTCATAAACGTGTAAATTATATGCCGATGGATAGACGATTCATTGACGAATCAATTGGTATGAAGTATACCTCCTAAGGTGCATCGCAAGATACGGTTTAAGCCTGACAAAGAGTTCAATAAAATTAAATATGTAGAAAAAATGATAAAAGCTTGTTTTAAAACCCTTGATCAAGCTATTAGCTTTATTGAGGTTTTTAAATATCTTGATCGAGGGTTTATCTCTTGTTAGTAGAAGCTCTATCGAGCGGTTTAAAGGATTGATCAATATGTTTAAAACCTTGATCAAGAATTAAAAAATAAAACTCGATCAAGCTGATGTAAATCTTGTTGTAGTTCAATCAATGACCGTATTATTTATTATCCCTACCAAGGAAAGATATACTTTTTGTTCAGAAGTCAAACTTTGTTGACTTGAAATATGTTTTTTTAAGAAGCAAATTACAAAATTTTATAATGTTATGCATAATTTTAAAATCAAACATTAAATTATTCAAAAATTAAAATAATTTCAAGAAGTTTTAGACTATAATACTTTGATTTTATGACAGGTCAAGATCAATTCCAATGGGATATAAATCCCTACAGGAGTTGTTTTAATTATCAAAATTTAAAAATAAATATAAATGATTTATAAAACCAAAATTCTTATAATCACCACCTGTTATATAGTATACCCACATGCTTGGATGCTATGAAGAAAAAAAAAATCAAGTACAATGCTTGATATCTTCTATTGCATGATGTGTTTTCTTGCATTTTGGTAGTGGTCAAAATGTATAAAAACTTATCCACTCTTTACTAAGCATTTGGGATCGAATCCATGTGCTAATCACATGTTTGATTTCACAGTTAGGAAACACATTAATGGATGATCAACAAAAGATTAATATTACACCATAATTAGTCAAACATAGATCGCACTAGGGATTTGTTCAAACGAACTAATAATTGTGAGTATTAGTGCAACCTCTCTTGCAATTGTTGATGTTATTGTTCTTGTAGCTGCTGTTAGTAGTTTTGTTGTTACACCTAATAATAATAATAAAACTTTAGAGGATTGAGGAAAATAAAAATTCAAAGGATAAAGACACACTTATGTTGGGATATGATCCCAAATAACATTGGGTTCATTGAATTTCTCCTTCCCATAAGTATTTTGACATCAAAGACAGTGTTGCGAGGATTGCTTGTAATATGATGCTTGGAACCATTTCCAACTAGCATTGAGAGGGTGTGAAATCAACCATGGAAGGAGTAGTGTTGATTCCCTAATATTTAACAATAATTTTAACTCTTAATTGCTGCCATAGTGCGATGCATCTACAAGTTGTTCCAAGGTCAATGACAATTTCCTTATCCTTAACATTGGTATCCATATCCCATTTTGTTATCACAATATGATTGGACAGAACTAGATAAGTTCTTGAATTTTAACCTAAAAGAATGAGCACAAACCTTGAACCTTGGACATAAGTTTACCAATGGATTAAAGTGCAATATGCATATGGCCTCACATCCCATCACGCTTCCACATTAAAGATCCTTACATTAACTCATAACCCTCAGACGTGATATCCTCCACTGAACTAATTCCTATACTTTGAATTCATTTCACGTTGCTACATTCCCAAATATTTCCACATTAACTCAAAACCCTCCCAAGATATAGTGGAACACTGTCGACAATTGTAAGTTGGTATTGTGAAATTGTAAAATGTAGACTATGACTTATAACCATTGTAAATTGTATTTGACATCATAAATTGTAAATAAGATTATAAGTTGTATTTTGTACATGTATAATTAGTAAATTTCTTAAAGAATAATTATACAATTGTGATTTCTAATTGTGAAATGTTGTAAATTGTAATTGTAGTGGTCGATTGTATATTGTAAATTGCAAAATTGTGACTTGTAGATTGTGATTTTAATTGTTGATTGTAAATTGTGAATTGTAGCTCTAATTGTTATTGTTATTTGTAACTAGAATCATGAATTGTATTTTCCTATTGTAAAATTAGTACTTTTAAAATCTAATTATAATTTTCTTAAATTGTAATTGTACAATTGTGAGTTGGTGTTGTGAAATTGTATTTAAAAATTAAAGTGTAACTTGTAGTTGTAATTGTGACTTGTAAAATGTAATTAACATTATGATTTGTAAATGACAAATGAACATAAGATAAATAACATGAAAATAAGATAAACATACAACTTCTAAAAGTAAAATTATTACTTCTAACTTCTAATCCAAAACTTGTAAGTTCTAACTGTAAAATTGTTGTATAATCATTGACATAAAAATGAACATAAGATAGATAACATACATGAATTTAACATAAATAATATGTATACACTCATCGACATAAACATAAACACAAATAACATACACTTATCGACATAAATATGTTTTTCAACATAAACATAGTTGATAAATATAAATAACATACTCACATTCACATAAACATAAATGTAAGATAAATATATCATGTCGACATAAACATAAGAAATCATATATCCATGAAGAAAAAAATATGTTATGAAACAATCCATCAAGCTCATTAAAAAGTACAAGTATAAATGTATACATGTAACAATATAAATAATGCACAACCTGAACAAATGCCATCCAATATAGGGACCATGCCCCTAATGGGATGTGTGGTCATTCCCATTGCTAGAAAAACCTAAACCATTCCCCTAGAATAGGGCAGAATATGATTGAAAAGTTTGTCTAAAGATGGGAACTGTAAAATTAAAATTTGAACCCTATACATTAATTAGATTTAAATATTACTTGAAATTTATAAGATGGCATATTTTTAAAATTTTAAGTGTATGGATCAACTTACTTGGCTTGAGTCCATAGTGATAATTTCCAAATGCTCATGTGTGGCATATATAGGATTATTCTTAGTCTATGGGACCTCACCAAGACGCTACTAAGTTAATCTTTCCCACACCTTTGTGAATATCACTGTAACATCGAATCCCAACTATACATGAGCCTTTATATGGTGACATCAGGTTTGTAACTAGTAAAAGGATAATAAATGAAAATTATAAATTAATTATAAAATTGAATTATATATTGCGTTGAAACATAAGTTATAGTACCCCATTGATTAGAGGCCTATGATCAGAGTTTGAAGGAGATTGCTACATTTTCTTCTCCTCTACAATCCCTTTTCCTCTACCCTATACAGTTTGAGCAAGATACAAGATAAATGTTATGATAAAATAATTGTAATTATATACATGCATGTAACTTACAAATTTAGGATGATGGAACTCGCATATGTAGCACAAAGACATCAATGGGGGCAATGGTTGGATGATCAACCAAAAAGGAGGTAGAATGGAGTGAATCGATAAATCCGGTCCTCTACATGGACCAACAAAAAAAAAATAGTATTACTCAATTTATTCTTTTAGATTTAAATGTATTAAAGATGATTACTTAATGATGTATAATGAAAATAATTAAGTACATAGATATACTTGCTATGTTGATGGTGAACTTCATATCTCATACAGATGATAGTATGAGTCTCCAGCACTTAGAGAACATGACACTAGATTCTCATGATCAATAATCTAAATAATAAACTCATCCACCCATTGTAAATTGGGATTTGTAAGCATAGCAGGTGGTATGTACCTATCCTCGTGCATGGAAATTAGTGCATGACCCAATGGAGTGCACATGACACCTACCATCAAACCTTGTGTCTCAATTCTAAGATTTGATGGCTTGACTACATCCTCGAATCATATAATAGTCTGAATAGGGATGAGAATTAATTGAGGAGGGGGTGGTATAGTAGAAAGGTCTTTGGGAGCTTCTATATTCTCATAAATCCATCCTTGTGTGACATCATGGAAAGATGATGACGTACCTATGTAATAAGGATGCACGAGTAAGTCAAAATATGTATAAATATGTTTAGAAAAGTACAAGGAGACTTGATCATGGTGGGGGGGAATTCCCCATGCTCTAAAAAATATTTCATAAATGTGAGGTGCAACAACCTCAAGCTTGAACTCCCACAGACGAAGTGACTATCTAGCAACGTCATTAAGAGGGATGTCAAACAAGGTTCCCTTGAAATCATTTCTCTTTATTGTAGCTTTCACCATGTTCAATTTGGAAAGGCCTAATACCCAATCCATCCTTATTTGTAAAATACTCTTCTAGATGTCACTAAGAGGCCCCGCCCTCTAGTGGATGTCTAACAACCCATCAGCTACATCAATCATCATGGATATCGACCATATGGATGGGAACTCATGATGCATGGACTGTAACCGGATGCGCAACCAATCACGTTGTGGTATGATCTACTCAACCATGATAATGATGATATAATCATCCCAAGGAGATCGAGAAGAAGGATCAACACTTGAAAAATAGATAATAAAAAATGTATCAGTCAAACTAGAAAATACAGATACAAAATAAAGATACTAATTGTTGAAAAATAAATAAATATGAATTTAATGTACATTCATGATAATGAACCTATTTGTTGTGATCTAAGGGGTCCAATTGTTTTTTCTCATTATGTGAGGAACTAGCCACCATGCTTTCTTATGCATCCTCATGGGATGGCCTAGGTAAAGGGGTTCCTATCAAAGTAGAAACACACAACAATTAATAATCACATGTACATGTATACAATAATTTACTTCTATATGTAATTACATAAAAATAAAACTATATGTAAACATTACACATATGATTCCTCTCATGACATTGGGTTGGGGGTGCCACAAAAAAACATCCTCTTAACTATCACTATTATTGGAGGGAAGAACCCCGCTTTGGAGAACAATCTGCATGAAATAATGAAGAAAAATCATACATGTCATCCTTTGAATACAACAACAAGAATGAAAGTGATGATGATCTTATTATGATTGTGACAACAATGATGAAGATGAGGATGATGATGAATCGAAGGATTAGGATGGTGTCACTACATGATAAATTTTTCATGAGGATGAAAACAATGATCTAAGAATGTTGATTATTTGAGAATATTGATTATGGTTGTGATGATGGTGGTGATGACAACAAGGAGGATGATGATGAATATGATGAGGATGGCAATGATGATGACTATGATGTCAATGGAGATGATGTTTTAATATCAGTATTTTTTAGATGATGATGAGGAATGCAATGATTGAAGGCCCTACATTAAATCCTTATTTGCATTACAAATATGCCCTATCACCTTTTCTATTATCCCCTACATTTGTGATCAAGTTTTCTAGGATTTCAATCCTCTTTATTGTCTATATTTCATACCATATAACATGAATTATCAATCACCCAATATGGCCCTCATGTGAAATCATACATGCCCTCTAAGGATAACCATACCTACCACTTTTATTTCTCCATTATTACCATGGGGAAACCCCACTATACCAATTATGTGGTGATGTAGGTCACCCCTCATAAATATTACATGGTTGTCTCATTATTGATCTAATCCTTATAGCCTCCCTTTCCACTACTAATGTCATTCAAGGGGTTTTCTTGCCATGGCCTACAATGTTTCACACCAACCAGTCAAAATATGTGTCACCTCATAGTCATTCCAAATCGTAATATCCAATTAAAGGATACAATGAAGAAAGACTAAAAGAGGAAAATTCCAAATGAATCAAAGAATGTAATACTTGGATTCAACAAGAGGTTATCATAAAAAAATAAATCCATAGCTTCCATGTTGAAAAACACTTATGGATTTAAAAATAAATTTAAAGGGCTTATGCTATAGTTTGGACCGCATGTACAATAGTAAGCTAAATAAACTAATTCTAAATTTAAATTGAATAATTAAATAAACTACATATAAATTTAAATTAGAAAAACATAACTAATGAAAATAACTAATTTTGCAAAATTTTCATTAAAATAAACTAATTTTAATTTACAATTTTTTTTGATTAATTTACAAATAATAGCTTAAAAAAATACTAAATCGAAATTACCAAAACATATATTAGAAAAAAATTAATTTTACTATTTTTTCATTAAAATTAATAAACATAAAAACAATTTGAATCAATACATAGAATTTTGGGGTTTTCAAATACTTTTACAAAATTTTCATTAAAATGAAAAAAAAAATTTCAATCAATGCATAGAATTGATTTTTAGGGGTTTTGAATCACCTACCTATGTGTGTGGAGGTCATGATATGCAAGAGGGGCTAGCTAGTTTCACAGTGGCTAGTTACAAGTTGGTCCTTTATTAAGATTTGTGACCCTTGTTCAAGCCCTTGCACATTCCTTGCTTGATGTTTTGTGCAATAACCACAGTGAAATAAGCCGCTAGCTGTTCATTTTTCCTTTTTTTTGTAAATAGTGAAAGGAGATTGGTCAATCCCCTAAATATCAAAACCGTGAAATATTTCCCGAGACTTTTAATTTCAAATTTTCGCCAGAACAAACCTCAATTGAATTTTTTTCTTAATCGAGTGATATACCTTGATCGAGGGTTAACCAAACCATCGATCAAGCTCCCATGCTTGATTCAAGGTTATTCAAACCCTTGATCGAGAGACTAAAAATATCTCATCCTATTTTTTTTGTCATATTCATGCCCTCCGCTTTCCAAAAGGTGTTACCCAACTTCATAGAAGAATCCAATAACAACTTTACAAATATTACTATATTTCTTGTACTATATATTCTCAAAAGTTGACCTAGTAACAAATACACCTATACTACATATACTAGACACAATTTAAAGGAAGGCCTTTAAGCCTAGTCATGGTTGTTTGAGAATAGAGTTGGATTTATAATAGAGTCTTCATCCATTTCCTTTTCCTCAAAAAATTGGGAAAATAGACAGTGATTGCACCTATTCATGCTCAAAATCCTATCCAAGTCAACCTTCATANCCCACCACTCGATCATGCACCACACACATCATGCACTTGAATTCTAGGAAATTTTTTTGAGCTCACTAAGAATTTCCCAGTATAATGGAAATGTTAATGTTTTGGCATTTAGTGGTTGTGAATTTTTTTTCATGAGTACCCATTGTCCAATTTATGAAAATAGACATTGGTGAATCTAGACCATGAATCCCCTACTAACCTAGACTTGGCAAGATCACCTAACACATATAATGCCTTACCTATTGATGTTTTGAGTAGCTTCAAAAGAAATTTCATTGCTAATATTAATAACAATCCCAATACAAGTCGGCCCAATCAAATTGAGCTAGTTAAATGGTCATGTTGGTCGAGTTAAAAGGAGAAAATGACCCAGACAAGAAGACAAGTAAGCGTAGTAAGAAAAGTGACTCTTTCTAGTATAAATAGAAATGAATTTGGATAATTTGCAACACACAATTCAAGAAAGAAAGAAGAAAGAGTGCAGAACTAAGGGAGACTAAGAGTTCAAGAAAGCATTGCAAAGACAATTTTGGGTTTTTTTTGTCTTTTTCTCTCTCTTCTTTTGGCTCAGAGGTTATTCTGTATCTTTCTTGTATTGTTATTAGGTAAACAGTGTTGAGAACTAGGATTACAGTGGGTTCACTAAGTGAACTTGTTGCATAGCACAACCATTCATAGGATATTAATAAATATCCCTAATTTCACTAAATATTGGAAAATTCCTCCTAAAATTGTATTGTTGAATCCCCCTCCCAATATAGTTTTCCAATTAATAAAACCCTTACTTTCAGCGTATATTCTAGGTATCCATTTTTATCAACCAAATTTTAATACCCACTTTATAACATATTATCAATTTGTAACAATATGGAGCCTTAATGCATCTTAGTATAAGCGAACAAGATGCTAAATAAAATAATAGTATAATGCTAATAATATCCCACCAAGATTGCAGGGGCGATTGATCAATTTGTAGCGTTGGATAGTGGAAGACCCAACAAAATAGTAATGCAGTGTAAAATTCATCCCAATAAAGAGATCAATGTAACAAAGAATGTAAAATACTATTAATTTAATAGTCAATGCAATTCTTACAAAATATGAGAATTCCAAATATTTCACACCACAACCTACCAATCTACTAATTTTATATCATGTAAATATAACTATAGTCATAGAGAGATCATGTTTTCTATAAGCTTAATAAATTAAATTCCATCAAAATGCAAAATTGAAACCCTTTTGTGGATATACTTCCCTAAATTCCTATTAAAACAAACATTATTGATGTTTGAACTCAAATTAGCATAAAAAATTCCTCTTACATTCCAATAACACCATATGATCATGTGCATAAATTGGATTAGGTCATTCACAAGATGCAATGAGTTGCCTCCACCTCCTCTACATTTATTCTTGCAATTGAGGGACTTAACAACATTCAGTTATCTTTTCTTGGTTTATATCTATTTTTTTTGCCATTACAAGAGAGGGGAAAATCTCCATTGTTAAGTTTCAAGCATGCAATACTTATAAAGATACACAAATAGTGAAACATAAATGATACCATTTCATGGTAGTGATAAAACAGGGTATCTAAATCAGGATTTATATTCTCACATATGTTCATGTTAGTTCTAATACAATATTAGGATGGATGTCTTGCATATAATAATTGAAATTATAATTATGAATGTGACAAATATAACTCAATATAACAACTATATCTAAGTGGAAATGTGAAAATGTTAAAGAAGAATACAAAAAGTTTAAATAAATAGTTAGTTAAGAAATATTGGTCTAACTTTTCTTGGTTCCAGTGAGCCAAGAAAGATTCATCTCACTTTTCTTGGTTTTTATGGAGCAAGTTTTGATTGAATCGTAATACCCATTAAAACCCACTAAAACCCCAACCTAAAAACATATTCTAAAAAATGACTTTATAAGTTAAGTGATTTGTAGGTGTAAATCCATCCCATGATTTGTAGGTTATTCCATAGCAGAAGTTAGGACTAATATGAATCCATCCTATTATTTGGATGTACAAATCTAGCCAATGATTTGGAGGTTATTCCTTAGAAAAAAATAGGAATAATATGAATCCAACACATGATTTGGAGGCATGAATTGAGCCCATGGTTTGGAGGTATGAATCCATCCCATGACTTGGAGGTTATTCCTCAACCCACCCAAATAAAATAACCCCCAATATTTATATTACTATGTCAAATTAAAAATCCCCCCTTGACTCCATAATACGAGGAAATATATTTTTGAGGTTTTTAAGAGAATTCAAACTTCCAATATGAATGGACGTGATATCATGTTGCCTTGGTAGTGAACTTCTTGTAACTAGGATAGACATTGTATCTTTTTGAAGAATATTATATAGAGAATTTTATTGGGTTTTTTCTGGCATGAGAGGGTTTTTCTAGGGAAAAATTATGTCTAATGTGAATGTGTTTCTTTAAGTGATCCTTTATATGCATGCATTTATTTTTTATGTGGAAAATAAGTTAATAACATCTAACTGATAAGAAAAATGAACATTGTATCAGATACGTGGTGAAAGAAGACATTTCAACTACCGTAAGTTGGAACAAGGCTTTTGGAAATCTCTCTACAAGGACACACTTATATATGGAAACAAATATCGGATCCAAAAAAATTCAATTTCAACCTAATTTTAGTCAAGGGTCAATAATTGAGATTTCCAATTTCAAGCCTCTTCATCTAGAGATCAAGTTCAATCTTATCATTCTGGAACTCACCTTACAAGGGAGCATCTATCTGAAGAGTCATATATCACTTTTGAAAATTTTCATTTTTGACCTCCTTTCTGATGGGGTTTCTAGGTTGAATCTCAATATGACAACCAATCTAATGATTGATGAAGCAAATAGAACTTGGAAGCATCATATTATGAATGATGATGAGACTATTTCATTTAAGAATATATGGGAAGTATATGATGACATTTCACTTATCTCAACACTAACACGTATTGTTACTCACGGAAGTGATACCTGGTTAGTAAATTGTGGTCCATCCAAGCATATAACTGGTTACAAAGATCCACTCTCAAATTTAATTCAAAATCATTCTCCCTATCAAGTGGAACTTGGGGAAAACTCAAAGTATTCAATTATAGGAGTAGGAGAATCCTCTTAATAGTTGGAATCGAGAAAAGCCATGAAGATGAAATATATACTATTTCTACCAGGTTTATAGAAGAATATTCTCTCTATATCAGCTTTAGAGAATTGAGGTTTCAGAGTAGCATTTATAGATGGCCAAGTTCTTATGTGGTCAAAATCCTCAACTATTGATTTAGTTATTTTGATTGGTGTTCAAGAGGGATGCTTATACTAATTGAAGGGACACTTATATCAAGCCTTAGTGCATAACAATGTTAGATCAAGTGAGCTATGGCATAGGAGATTCACTAATATTCACTACAGAACCTTATCACTTGTCAGCAACATGGTTACTGGACTACCAAACATCCAAGTGTAACATGAAGGCATATGCAGAGGATGTGCACTTGTAAATAATTTCAAAGGAATGTTTTCGAGTAGTGACAATAGAGTAGAAGGAATCTTGGACAGAGTACATTTAGATATGTGCAAAAAATTTCACCACCCTCTCTTAGTAAGTGTTTGTATTATGTAACATTTATTGATGATTTCTCACAAAAAACATGGATATATTTTTTGAAATAAAAATATGAATTCTTTAGTAAATTCAAGGAATTCAAAGCTCTTGTTGAAAACCTTTCCAAAAGAAAAAATAAAGTTCATAGGTTAGATAAAAGCAGAGAATTTAGATCAAATGAATTCAAGGATTTCTACAAGGAAGCAAGTATTAAGAGGTAGCTAACTACTCCATGCAATCCCCAACAGAATGGAGTCATGAAAATAAACAATAAAACCATCATGGAAGCAACAAAGGCATTGATTCATGACCCAAACTTACCCATGCACCTATGGGAAAAGGAAACCATAACAACTGTGTATGTACAGAATAGGAGTCCTCCTGGAATATTGGGAAACAAGACACCATAAGAAGCATTCACCATAAACAAGCCATAAGTTAGACATTTGAGGATATTTGGATGTCCACTATATTTACATGCTCCCAAAGAGAAGAGGACAAAGTTAGATCCCTCGGGAGTAAAGGGAATATTTGTTTTTTAGAATGAGACTTCAAAGGAATAAAAAATTTACATTCCACAATAGAAACATATCAAAATCAACAAGGATATGAAATTTAATGAAGATACAACTTTCAACAAATCTAGGAAGTCTCACATAAAGTAAGAATGTTAGGATCCTGAAGCTCCAAAGAAAACAAGTGCATAATAGTCTACTCCAACACATCATATTGTAGATGAGATAGTAGAGAAAGAATCAATGGTAGATCCACCTAGAGAGATGGAAGTCTCTAAGAAGAGACTATCATGGTTCCAAAACAATATCTAGGATGCAAAAATATATGGTTATCTAATAAGTATTTTAGAGAAAGAAAAAGACCTCATCAATGTTCCAACTACATGGCACTGATGAGTGACATCATTGATACAAAATATTCCATTTATGAAGCAGCTACATATCAATAATTATGGAAGGAAGACATGATGGAGGTGTACCAATCCATCATAAAGAATGATGTATGGGAGGTGGTTCCAAGACCCCAAAAAAAGTCTGTAGTAAATTCCAAATGGATCTACAATATCAAACATGCTACAAATGGAATGATAGAAAAGTACAAAGAAAGATTTGTGGATAGAGGACTTTGTCCTAAAGACGGAATAAATTATGACAAGACATTTTCTCTAGTGGCTAGACACACTTCCATTAAACATATCATCTCTATAGCTTTCGTGATAGGACAAAAAATACACCAAATGGATGTCAAAACCGCATTCTTGAATGGTGTAATTGAAGAAGAAGTATATACCAAGAAACCTCCAATATTTGAGACTCATGACAGAGAGCCACATTTGTGTAAATTAAAGAAATCCTTGAAAGGGATTAAGCAAGAACCTAGGGAATAGTATTCCAAGGTATATGGATTCCTTATGAGATTGGGTTTTAGAAAAAGTGAAGCTAATCCTAACATTTACTACAAGGTTGTGGGTGGTGATCTAGTGATATTACTACTATATGTATATGACATGTTTCTTACAGGAAACGAGAAGCTCATAGATGAGTGCAAGAGGAATTTTGCAATAGAATACGCAATGAAGGATCTAGAAATGATACATTACTTCTTGGGATTATAAGTGTGGAAGAGATCAGATGATATTTTCCTTAGTCAAGGAAAATATATAGTAGAGATTCTGAAGAGATTTGAGATGATGGAATGTAAGTCCATGGCCACAACGATGGTGACAATTTTGAAGCTATTGAGTGACTCTTCTTCAAATTTGGTGGATCCCATGATGTACATACAAATGATCAGATCCTTGATGTACCTTCTTAATACTTGGTCGAATATATGATTTGCAATTAACACCTTGAGTTAGTACATGATGGATCCTATACATGTACATTTGATATCAACAAAACATGTTTTGAAATACTTCAAGGGTAGAGTTAGATATCAACTCATAAATGTCTTAGACAATGAAGTGAAATTGTAAGTGTATGTAGACTCTTATTGGAAAGGAAGTTCGATAGATAGGAAGGAAAAATTAGTATGTTTCTTAATCTTGGGAGCATCCATGATATCATGGTTAAACAAGAAACAAACATTTTTTGCACTCAATACTACATAGTGTTTGAGACATTTACCCTCCATGCACACTTAATTTGGTCAATTTGACCTTGTTAAACCACTATATTAATTTTATTGACTTAATTGGCATCAAAAGAGCACTATATGACATCATCATGAGCACACCCACACCTACCTTCAGTCAAGGAGGCCAACTAAGCCTTCTCCTTCATTTGGGGAGGCCAATTGGAGCACTCCGAGAGTGATCTAAGTGTCATAAAGGTACCTAATTGATAACTTATGGTTACAATCAGTTAAGGTGAGTGGTGAAGGTGCCTCTTTTGATTATATTGATTATTTTATTAATATTTAATGAACTGGAGTCAACAGGGGCACCTCCAACCACCTCTGATGGCCAGTTTGACTTCAGTTAACCTAATCAGGGTTCATTGGAGTTATTGATGCACTACCATTTGTTGGTTGGCATGTAGTGACATGTGTTTGAGATAATTTTAGTTAGGTTCAGTCATTCATTGCACTTTGACTTCAGTTAGGACTCAGTTGAGTCAATCAACACTTGATCAGTTGGTTAACTAGTGTATTTACTGTGGCTTACAGTCAGTTAAGCTACACCCATTCATTCAATTTGAATGACCTCCTTGGAAATTTGAATTTTATTGGCATTCATGCATCTTGCATGATCATTGTATTGTATTATTCATTAGTCATTGATTATATAAAGCTGCTACTCCAATTGCAGCATCATTTTTCCAATCTTATGCATATTTGTCTGTATTCTTTGCGAGACTGTGTTTTTAGTTCCTAGACCACTGTGGAAAATTAATATGGTATCAGAGCTCATAGTGAGATGAAGTTCAGATCTCTCAAAAACATGGTTTTTGACATATTTTGCATGAAAAATTGAGCAAAAGCTCAAAATTCCAGCACTGCACTAGAAACTGAGGCTTACCACTTAATACCCCAAGTAAAGGAATTGTTGATCAAAATTGCTTGATCAACTATGCTAGGTGTGATGAAAGCCTAAAATGTGCAAGCTATCTAACCTTATGGTTCCCCTTTTGTTGTGATTTGCATGTTTTAACAGGTGAAAGCATTCACTCCAACAGTTTGAAATGGCTTCTTTTGTAGAACTCTTGACTCCGTTCAATTTCCATTCATGGAAAGGAGACATGGAGATCGAGCTACATGCCAGAGGACTCTATAGGGTCACTATGGACATTGAAGAAGAGACTAATTCTATAACAGACAAAGCTAGATTCTTGAACAAGAAAGATGAAGCATTCAGATTCTTGAGCCTCTCTATTTCCCGAGATCTTATTTTCCATCTCTCGAGATTGAAGAATCCAAAGGAAATTTCAGACAAATTGGAAACCCTGTATGGAAAATAGGATGATTTGAGAGCATACCAGCTTTAAAACGAGTTGATGTCTCTCCATCCTTCCAATTTAGAGACCTTAAATGATTTTTTCACAAAGTTCAAGCACATTGTCTTACTGTTGAAGCAATGTAAGGTGGAGAAGGAGGATGATCACCTCATCCTTGCCACACTCTCCAAACTTGGAGCCGATTATTCGGTGTTTTCCTCTACATTCCATGTGGGGAAGCTCACAACCCCTGGATGGAAGATGCCTTCACTCAATGCCTTCATTGAGTCCCTAACAAGTGAACATGATAAGCTTGTCCAAATGGGGATCATTAGATCCTCCCATGATCAAGCCCTCTATGTATCAGGGCCCAAATATTTGAAGGGTAAAGGAAAGCAGCAGGAGAACACAAAAACCAAATTTGAAGCTCCTAATCCTAAAGCTAAAAACTAGCAGCATGAACAGCCTTTCGGCTTGAAGAAGAACAAAGGAAAAGGGCATCATGGAAAGGAAAAAGTCAAGTGTTAATACTGGAGGAAGGGCTTCCACCCCAAACATGCCTGCATGAAAAAGAAACTTGATGAAGCTACTTCTCTTCTTGAAAAAAATCACATCAATATTCTGGAAATCTTTCAGAGGAGAGATCAGCAAGATCGGGAACCACAGCATGAAAGAGGTCATGCCCTCATGGAAAGCACTTTGAATTCCAAAGCACTCTTGATAGATTTTGGATCTTCAAACCACATGATGGATGAAAGAGACTCCTTCTCATATTTGGAGACCGGAAAATCCATTCTCATCCACATGGGAGATGACTCCATAATCATATCTGAAGGACAAGGTACTGTAGATCTTGAGCATCGTTATTTTTCCAATGTTCTGTATGTACCATATCTTGCATCAAACCTCCTAAGTGTTTATCAAATGACACATATGGGAGTTCCCAAGAGAGTTTCCTTTAGCCCAGACGATGTAGAGATCATAGAACTTGCATCCGGAAAACTTGTAGCAAAAGTCCTTGCAAACCATCATGGAAAAGCCTACGAGTTCTCCCATTTTGTGGTGGATACAAATCCCACCGCATTGCTGAATCATGGAAATGAAGTTAGTAGAATGTGGAATAAGAGTTTCAGTCATCATTACTTCAAATACTTTCAGCAATTATATAAAAATTCTATGGTTGAAGGCCTCCAAGTCATCAAAGCTACCACTGGAACTTGCAAGGGTTGTGTCGTTGGAAAGCACCCTGAGCATAAGTTCAATCGGGGGAAGGAAAACCGAGCATCATGCATCTTGGGACTGATACATTCTAATATCAGTGGTCCCATGCCTATCACATACATGAATGGATCAAGGTATGTTTTTACTTTCATTGATGACTTTTCCAGATACACATGGGTTTTTTTTATCAAAAAGAAGTCGAAAGTCTTGGAAAAGTTCACTAAATTGAAGGACTTGATTGAGAATGCATCCGGCCAAAAGATCAAGATCTTGAGATATGATAATCGAGGGGAGTATGTCAGTAATGAGTTACTTCAGATATGTTCCCAAAGTGGTATTCATATCCAGCATTCAGTTCCCTACACTCCCTAGCAGAACGGTGTAGCAGAGAGAGAAAATCAGTCTCTCAAGGAGATGACCACCTCTATGTTGGATTCAAAAAAGTTGGATGCAAATTTGTGGGAAGAATCCATGCATGCTACAGAATATATTCAGAACAAATTACAACACTCATCCATGAAAGGGAATACCCCTTTCAAAGCATATTTCGGACACAATCCGGATGTGTCGAATTTGCGGGTGTTTGGGTCCATTGCATGGGCCCGGATTCCACTTGATAAAAGGAGGGCTTTGCAACCGAAAAGCATAGAATGTATGTTTATTGGATAACTTGATGAATAAAAAGGTTTCAATCTGCTGGATATCAAAACAAAATAGATCATCATTGAAAGGAGTGTCAAGTTCGATGAGCCTCTTCAAGAGGTAGAACTAGTGAAGGAGAAAATTGCTAAATTTCCTTCCTATTCTATTGAATATTTGGATGATGTAATTGGAGGTGATGACCATGATTTGGATCCTCTAATTTCTGATATCAGTGTATAGTAAACATGAGATTCTGAATCAGAACCTGAAGTACAAAATCATCTCCCAACTTGGGCCCAACAAACACTCTCCTCCGCAGGAGATAACATTGGAAATTTGGATGATCCAAGGAGAACCCGGTCCAATTTCCAAAGAGCAGGTATTGCACTCTATTGTCCTAATTATTTGCTGTTTGAATATTTTTATTTGATGATAATTTCATACCCTAAGTATTACTACCATGCTCAGAAGGATCTGAGATGGAAAGTTGCCATGGATGAAGAGATGGATTCTCTTCAGAAAAACACCACTTGGGAGCTAGTTTCTCTTCCTTCGGGGAGGAAATTGCTTCAATGCAAGTGGGTGTTTCGTACTAAAGTTGCTGCTGATGGAATCACCTGAAAATACAATGCAAGTCTGGTAGAAAAATGTTTCTCCTACATCCAAGGTGTGGACTACCATGAAAATTTTGCACCGGTTGCAAAAATGGTCTCCATCCTCCTAGTTTTGGCAATTTCTGCATCTAAGCACTGGGAAGTGCATGATATGGATGTTGAGTATTTATTTCTACATGGATATCTTCATGAGGAGATATATAGAAATCACCCTGAGGGATACATTTCTGGTCCATCTTTGGTTTGCAAGCTAAAGAAGTCACTATACGGGTTAAAACAGGCCCCAAGAGAGTGGTATTCCAAGAGGGATGCCTTCCTTCTCTCACAAAACTTCCAAAGGTGTAAATCAGATACAAATGTGTATATACATCAGTCTAATGGTAATTTGATTATTATTGTTTTATATGTTGATGACTTACTGATTACAGGTAGCACAGTTACTTATATTTCAATCATCAAAATTGCTCTCCACAATGCATTTGAAATGAACGATTTGGGGATCTTAAAGCAATTTATTGGGCTCAAAATTGAGCAAAATTCTGATGGGATAATGGTCACTCAATCCAAATACATATAAAAAATATTATTCAATTTTAACATGGCTGAATTTAAGGCTTCTGCATTCCCTTTCCTTTCATGGATCAGCCTTGAAGAAGGGAAAAGCACACCTCCCATGGACTGCACTATTTATCGACAATTGATAGGTAGCTTGCTCTACTTGACTCATTCTCAACCAGATATCTGTTATGCCATGAATGTTGTGTTAATATAGATGCAGCAGCCTCATGATCTTCATTGGAAGGCATCTAAGAGGATCCTCCAGTATATTCAGGGAACCAGGACCTACGGCATTCACTATGTTGCAGATTCCGAGCTAGAGTTGGTTGGTTACATAGATTTCGATTGGGTGGGTGATTCTATTGATTGGAATTCTACTTCCAAATATGTCTTCATGTTTGGTGGTGGCCCCATTTTCTGGTTTAGAAAAAATAAGGCCACCATATCATTGTCTTCAGCAGAGGCTGAGTACCGAGGAGCGGTGAATGCTTGCATCCAAGCTGTTTGGTTGCAAGGCCTTCTTTCAGAGTTTGATCTTGGTAGGTAATTTGTCCACTGTCCTCTTTTGTGACAATCAAAGTGCTATTAATATATCCACAGATCCAGTTGCTAGGCAGAGGACCAAGCATGTAGAGATACACATGCACTATATCAGGGAATTAGTGCATGACAGGACCATCATTCTACAATACTGCCTGACTGATGAGTAGACTACAGACAACTTCACCAAGAGCTTTTCAGAAAAGAAGTTCACTTACCTCCATTCAATATTGGGGGTGAGTTCATTAAATTGATCAGACTACTTTCAATGTTCAGCTTGAGGGGGGGGTTTCCCACTGGGTTTTCCCTATTTTCCTCACTTAGATTTATTTTTGAGCATTGTTTTAGTTTCATTATTGTAAAGGGTGACCTATGGCCTTTAATGTTGGGGCCCTAGAATTTCATGCAATCTATGTTTCTAATCCTATGAGTATAGCTTAAGGGGGGGTGTTGGAGACATTTACCCACCATGCACACTTAATCTGGTCAATCTGACCTTGTTAAACCACTATCCTAAGTTTATTGACTTAATTGGCATCATGGGAGCATTGTATGACATCAACATGAGCACAACCACACCTACTTTCAGTCAAGGAGGTCAACTAAGTCTTCTCCTTCATTTGGCGAGGCCAACTGCAGCACTCCCGGAGTCATCCGAGTGTCATAAATGAACCTAATTGATAACTGATGGTTACAATCAGTTAAGGTGAGTGGTGAAGGAACCTCCTTTCATTATATTGATTATTTTATTAATATTTAATGAACTGGATTCAACAGAGGCACCTCCAACCATCTCTGATGGCCAGTTTGACTTCAGTTAACCTCATCAAGGTTCATTGGAGTTATTGATGTGCTACCACTTATTGGTTGGCATGCAGTGACATGTGTTTCAGCTACTTTCAGTTAGACTCAGTCATTCATTGCACTCCGACTTTAGTTAGGACTCAGTTGAGTCAATCGACACTTGATTAGTTGGTTAACTAGTGTGTTTACTGTGCATTATAGTCAGTTAAGCTACACCCATTCATTCAATTCGAATGAGTTCCTTGGGAATTCAAATTTTCTTGGCATCAATGCAAATTGCATGATCATTGTATTGTATTATTCATTATTCATTGATTATACAGAGTTGCTACTCCAATTGCAGCATCATCTTTCCAATTTTATGCATATTTGTCTGTATTCTTTGTGAGACTATGTTTTCAATTCCTAGACCACTATAACAAATTAATACATAGGAAGAGTAAATAGTAGCTTGTGTTGCTAGTTGCAAAGCATAGTGGATTTGAAAGTTACTTGTAGGGTTATTTTATCAAGATTGAGAGGCAACTTGATTCTACTATCATAATTAAAGATGTCATAACCTCGAATTTCACAAAAATTAAAATTTTTAATGTAACATAAAATGTCTAATGTCGCAGTTTAATAACTGCTAGCGACTAGCGGAAAAAATGAAATAGTTATCAATATGTAGTGATTAACTTCGAACACATAAAAACTAATACCATTTTAATTTTGATATGTTATGTAAATGACCTGCATTCAATTGCTTCTAGTTGTACTGATGATCTGCTTTTGTCAAGTAGGTGAGAAGCCATGTTCTAAACTAGGGCTTACTTAACAATTGCTAAATCAGCTGGATTTCTAGTTCTTACAGGTTCAGCAGGTAAATTTTTAAACAAGTAGGAGTTTTTTTTTGCGTTAAGTCAAGAGGTACTTCTTAGCATAATAAAAATACTAGAGCATAAATTTATTAATAGAGATCAAGGCTACGATGAGGTAAAGTACTTCCTTTGTTGTTTTTGAATCTATGACAGCATTTTAAGTTAGTCGTAAAGACCAATGTCCTTAATATACTAGTGCCTTTTGCCAACATGAGTTCTACTTAAGTTTTCTTTTTGATATTATATGCCAAGTTACTCACAAGTTTTATTGATGAGCATAGGGCGCATGATTTAATATAGAAACAATTTGACTGAAGCATGAGTTTACTGCTATTGCTATGTCTAATGTTCAATGTGCTGCTTTATAAGCATGAGTATAAATTCTAAGACCTTCAAAGAAAAAGTTTACAATTAATCACATAGGTCTACTTTTAATTCAGCTCTAGTAGTGAAGATTGTCAGCCTATTTATTTATAAATAGTTATAGTTGTCTACTTGCACTACTAGTCATCAAGCTATAATTTCAATTTCCTAAGTTTCACCATGTCACAAGTATTGTAGTAAAAATTACATTACTGTGTCACTTAATAATATTACTAAGTGATTTTACCTTTAACACTAGATAGTCTTACTACCTTGTAATTACCAAGTGTAGTCTAAATATTGGTTTGGTTTCTTAAGAGTTTGGTTCTTTATGGAAACCAATTGAACACTAACTTCCAAGAAGTCTTCCAACCATTACACTGTCGACTTTATGCATTTGTAAGAGATATGCTAGTGTAGAAATACTACCTAACATTTACTTACATAAAGTTGAACTAAAGATAAATACCTTACCAGCTTTGATTTTACATAACACTAATTCTAAACATAGCATTATTCTTTTAATACAAGGTTTATATGAAGAAATTTTAGGAGTGATATTGACTAAAGGTTAAAGGCATAACTCCAATCTTGATCTCCATATATATACTTTTACAAAAAATAGATCTTAATGTTATCAAATGCAAATGATAACAATATACACATACGCTTTCACAATTGAATGATTATAGTGTTATCGAAAAGCACTAATAAGAAATGATTTATTATAAAACCATACTATTAGCTGTATTGGATATATGATTTCACCGAAAGTTTGATTGCAATGTTATCCTATATGACAATGATACGATACCAAAAACATTATCATTAGTTATAAGTATAAATGATTGGTAATATTATGTTTTCACCCGACAGTGCAGGATAACTATATGGATCGACCCACTGCTGACTAAAAATTTTGATGGGCACGTGGATGAGTCTCAACCATGGATTGATCAATTTAAAAGCTCACAAAGAAACCCTATCTTCTTCATTCTCCTTTGAGGGTTTGTCTCTGCACTTTTTGGGTTTCTTCGCGACCATGAGAGGCTCACTGGTTCATATTTGACAGCTTCGTTTAGGGTGTAGTGTAGTGCTGTAACGTTGTGCAAGAGTTAAGGGATTCACAATTTGTTTCTTGGTCTCTTTCTGAATGTACTGCAATGTCATGAGAGTGGGTTTTATTCTGTTAGTATTTTTGAGTTCTAGCCATGGCGTTACCCTGCCTTTGATCATGACTTGCTCCATCATCAGTGAGAGTCTAGAATATGAATCCTCACTACCTCTGTCACAGGTTAGCATGAGGGTTTCTTTATTCACGGTGCAGTTTCTCTAACAGGTTCAGTCACCTCCTAGGCTCCAAACTTCTTACGTATAGGCAATAGATTTACCTCTCTATCATTATTAATTTCTAATTATAGTTTTGTATAATGAAAACAACATCTAACTAAATCATTCGGTCATGTTCTTGTAGGTTACAGTTCAGCTTCAGGCTTAAAAGAAACCTCTCCAACTTTGGTTGACTTCATGGCCAAAATGGGTAAGCCTCGGTTTAACGTGGCATCTCCTTGCTTGCAATGGTTAATGGGAAGGAGTTACAGTTTGAAGGGAAGCATGGCTTCGGTTCCTCCAATGTTTAGATACTTAGTTTTTATTATTACTTAGTTTTTGTTTGTTAAAAACCCTTGCGTGTTGCTGGGTAGCTCCGGCTCTTTAGTTGTGAATTGTATGTAGTTTCTTTGTTTTGTAAAAGTGATTACAGCCTTTTGGCTTGATAATATCATACTCTGGTTTTAAGATATAAAAGGGGTTTTCTCCTGGGTTTTTAACTGACTCTTGTTTTCGATTCTATAGTTTGTTCAAATCAATCTTTTAATAATAATACTGTAAAATAGGTTTTTCTTCTTGAACTGTCAGTGAAGTAAATTTACTGTTAATGATATCTTTTATAAGTACACAGTGTTAATGTGAACACTGTAGATCAGTCATAATGTAAAATGTATAATTTTATACTTATCAGTCTAGAATATAGTAGCTAGGGTTTAATGGAAAAGAAACCCTGGTGTAAATGCATTCTTAAATTAGTTATTATTTGCGCACTATTTCTTGTATGCTTCGGTTTCGCTATTACAGGTGTATGATTGTTTATTAACTTGTTAATGAAGTATTTAATTTAAAGAGGTTTGTAAATATATTTAAAAGTTTTTAAGGATAAGATTGTAATCAGTCTAATACATAGTTTAAAGTTTTCTTATATATTTAAATCTCAGCTAGCAATGTAATTGGATGTAGATTAACTTTTACTTGAATAGTTTAATTGAAAGGGTTTTGACCCTTAGTTTTTTTTTTCCACAGCTAGCAACCTGTCTAATTTTTATTATTTTTAAAAACATGAATGTATATAAGTCTTAGTTATTTCATTTATTACTTATAAATACATTTATTTTTCTTTATAATTTATAATTATTTAGAGCTCTGTAGATAAAATATTATTAACCTTCAACTCTATTTATTTTACATAAATTAGGGTTTATAAAAGAAACTCTAATCTTGTTTTTAATAATAATAGTTTAAGATTAAGTCAATATTTTCCAAAACTGTTTAGTTATCAACTTGTAAACATTTTGTTTCTTGAATATTAGTTATTATTTCCTGTTAACATATATTTCTAATTATTATGCTAATACTGTGGTAATAAAGTATATTACTAATTATTTTACCTGTATTTTCATCTAGATAAACTAAATTAAATAGTAAATAAGAATAAACAATAACACTACTTTTCATTGTACTGTAAACATTGAAATAAATTCTATTTTCATTTTCATACAGATACAAAATCATAATTACTATTTTCATTCTATTACAAAAATTGTTTCATTTTCCTTAAACAATCTAACTATGCTAGAGTACGGCCTGTAACCAGGTGTGGAAAAACACAGCTTAGAATTTAAATCCTTTCTATTTCATTATTATCCTAAATCATTTTCATTTATATTAATAGTTTAATAAGAATACTAACTCAACACTTTACAAACTCAGAACTAATTGCAGTCATGTAACATCTAAACTAAGATTTATTTAACTAAAACAGTAAAACAAAATAACATAGCAACTGTTGAGGACAAGATGACAACAACTTTACGAGGCTATTCCTCCCTACCAATCTACTGGAGAGTGCTTAAACAATGCTTTCTCAGGGCCCCCAAGCCTGTTCCTAGTCTTCTTGGATGAGAACTGGGTGGAGAACGCAACTGTAGAACCCTCTGTCCACTGACTAGTTCAATACCTCAGTAAAATCAATCTACTCTCAGCAGTATGATCTTCAGGTTAAAACCTGCAACTAGATCAATCAGCAGTTATCCCCTCAAACACTTTTTAGATTTCCCTTCCATTGAATTTCTCTGAAGTACATTCATTCACCCTGAATGATCACTTCTCTAGAATGAGCAGCCTCAGCTCTCTACAATGCAAATTTTTATAAATATTCCTAGGTCTTTTGGGTCAATTTTCATTAATTGAGCCACCTGCTCTAATTCCACTTTCTTGGGGAATCATCACCAAAAATGTAGGTAGGTTTCCACCTGAAACAGTTGGAAGTGGTTTGAGGATTATGCCACATGCCAATTTGCTCTCCACCCAATATCCTCCACCAATTTGACCAGTAAACACTTTTTTAATAGCTCTCCTAAGCTATTGTCTCCTCATTTATTTATTTATAAATAAAATATTCATAATTTACATTAAATATCCTTGACCCCACTGAGTCATCAATTACAACTTAGAATAAAATTTAACATATTGTTCCTCAAATAATATAAAATTGTTTTTGCGAAATTGGGGCATGTGACATACACACCCCCTTAAATTATAACATCGTCCTCGATGTTATTTATTCCTCGTCCTCAGAATTCCCCTGGAACAGAATTGGATATGCATCCCACATATGACTTTTCAATTCCCGGGTGGCTTCCTCTGGACTATGATGTTGCCATTGCACCTTCACCTGACCAATGGTGCGGTTTCGAAGTGTGATCTCCCTCCGCTTGAGGATATAGTCCGGTTCCACCATAAAATCTCCTTTTGGTTCCACCTATACATCATTCCAGTTAACAACTTGAATAGCATCACGAACATATTTCTTTAATACATAAATGTGAAAAAAATTATCAACTCTTAAATTCGGTGGTAAAGCTAACTGATAGGCTACCTGTCCAATCCTGGACAGTATTTCAAAAGGACCACAGTAACGAGGTGCTAGTTTTGCACAACTACCCAACCTCAGAGAACTCTTTTTGGGCCTCACCTTGACGAACACATGTTCACCTACCTGAAACTCTTTTGGAGTTCTTTTAAGGTTTGCTTGACTTTTCTGTCGATCTTGTGCAATTTTAAGATTACCTTGCACCTGCTTTACAATTTCTTCCATTTCTTTCAATAATTCAAGACTTAATACTAATCTGTCCACCGGATTACTCCAAGAGATCGTAGTGTTACACTTCCTTCCATACAATATTTAAAAAGGAAAAAATCTGGCTGAAGCTTGATAATTATTATTGTAAGCAATTTCTACCAGATGCAAATAATCCTCCCATTTACCTGGTTGATCTTTTACATACATTCTTAGTAAATCTTCTAGTACTTGATTTACTCTTTCAGTTTGTCCATTAGTTTGCAGATGGAACGAAGTACTCAAAATTTAGTTTAGTGTTTAATCCTTTAAACAAAGATTTCCAAAAGTTACCTGTAAATTTAGGGTCTCAATCTGAGATTATAACTTTCGGTATCCCATGCAGTCGAAAAATTTGCTTTAAAAAGATATCAGCTATGTTTGCAGTTTTATACGTAGTTTTTATATGTATTAAAGGGGCCACTTTACTTAATTTATCAACTACTACCATTATAGAATCATTTAAATTCTTATTTTTAGGCAGTCTAGTAACAAAATCAAGACTAATTATTTCCCATTTCTAGCTAGGAATGGGCAATGGCTGAAGTAATCCAGATGGGTGTTGATGTTCATTTTTTACTTGCTGACATTCAAAACATCTAGCGATATATTATGTTAGTTCATTCTTCATGTTTGGCCAAAAATATTCTTTTTTTAACATATTTATAGTCTTTTGATAACCCGGATGGCCCGAGTATGGAGTTTTATGGATTTCATCTAAAATTAATAACTTAACTTTAGGTACATTAGGTACATGCATTCTGTATTTATACAATAAAAATATTTTTTCATTCAAGATGTACCCTTTACTTAAACTCTCTGTTGGATTTCCTTTCATTTTTGCTTGTAATTTTTGGTAAATTTCATCTTGTTCTAACCCTGCTTTAAGCTGTTCTTCCAGATCTGTTGTATAAGTGTTGTTAATTGTTGTAAAGTTCAGCCTTGCATTTCTACTTAATGCATCAACAAATTTATTTTCTTTCCCTTTAATATGCCGAATTTTGAAATCAGTCTCACTTAGAAAAGCTAGCCACCTAGCTTGTCGAGCATTCAGATTAGGTTGATCTAACAGATATTTTAGTCCTTTATTATCTATCATTAGAATAAATTTTCTTCCAATTAAATGATGATGCCACATCTTTAGAGCATGTATGACAACAACTAATTCCAGGTCATAAGTTGCATAATTCGTTTCATGAATTTTTAATTTGCTAGACTCATAAGCGATAACATGCCCTTCTTGAGTCAATACTTTGCCTAAACCATCATTGCAATCATCAGTACACCCTACAAAATCTTTATTTGGATCAGCTATTCTTAAAATAGGTGCGCTGGTTCATAAATTTTTTAACTTTTTAAAACTATCCTTGCACTTCTTATTCCAATCAAGTTTCTTTTCCTTTTTCTGCAAGGAGGTTTTTGGATTTGCGATTCTCGAAAACCCTTCAATGAACCTATGGTAATAACCGGTAATTCCTATTAAGGATTGAACATCAGTTACGTCTTTAGGAACTGGCCAATCTTCAATCGCCTTTATCTTTTCGGGATCCACCGAAATTCCTTCCTCAGTCACCACATGACCTAAGCACTGGATTTTATTCTTAAAGAAGTCGCATTTAATAAACTTTGCAAAGAGTTGATGATCTCGTAACTCTTGCAAAACAATTTTTAAATGTTCCTTATGTTCTTCTTCAGATTTTGAATAGATTAAGATGTCATCGATAAACACGAACACAAACTTATACAAATATTTATGCATTACATTATTCATTAGACACATAAAAACAAATGGAGCATTAGTTATCCCGAATGGCATGATGATAAACTCATAATGGCCATATAGAGTCCTAAAAGTTGTTTTAAAGATGTCCTCATATTTAATTCTAACTTGGTGATATCTCGACCTTAAATCAATTTTTGAAAACATAGTGGCTCCATGTAGTTGATCAAAAAAATCATCTATGCGAGGCAACGGGTATCTATTTTTAATAGTCATCTCATTCAACTGACGGTAATCTATGCAAATTCATAGAGTTCCATCCTTTTTTCTTAACGAAGATGACATGTGCCCCCAGGGAGACACACTGGGTTGAATATATTTCTTGTCAATAAGTTCTTTTAATTGTGACCTAAGTTCATTAAGTTCAAGTATGTTCATCCGATAAGGGGCCTTTGAGCTGGGTACTGCACCAGGTACCGGCTCAATGGTAAAATCTAGTTCCCTTTTCGGAGGCAGTCCCGAAATTTCTTTCGAAAATACATTTGCATACTCTTTTAAAACTTGTATATGTTCCAATTTTAATTTATCGATGTTATTTAAATTTTCTTCATTAGTTACTGTTACTTCATAAGCCTTACAACCTTTCCTAACAGCTCTCTTAAGCTGGAGAGTAGAAATTTTCCTTACAATTGTTTTTCTAGGGATTTCCTTTACACTTATTGATTTTCCATCATTATTTATACAAGTAAAGGTTTTATCATAACAGTTTAAGATCACCCTATGTTGTTTTAACCAATCCATACCGATTATTATGTCATAAGAACCCAGAGGTAGTACATTGAGCTTTACAAAAGTTTCAAATTGATCCATAACTACTGCACAATTCTTTACAAAACTACTTACCTTCCTCTTTGCACCAGTAGCTAACTGAACCAACCAAGAACTTACAAACTTTTCAACAGGAAGTTTACATTTTTCTACCAAATGAGGTGAAATATAACTTAAACTAGCTCCTGGATCAATTAAAATAGATATGGGTGTTTGGTTTATCTTACCTTCTACTTCCACCATGGAAGTTTGATAGTCTGCTAGTCGATTCTCCAAGGCTGCATTGATCTTGGGCATAGTCCTCTCTAAATGTCCCACAGTCATCTCCTCATGTATTGTATGCATATTAATGACAGTCTTTTTTTGATTAGGATAGACTGAGGCATAATGTGGGCCATTACACTCCCATCACTTTATGGGTTCTTTTCGTTCAAATTTTTTCGTGTAATTACCATGATTATTAGCAGACTCTTTACTCTTTTGATTGTTCTGATTTTTGGTGAATTATTCTTATTCCCTTGGAAATTCTTATTAGAAAAATTTCTGGCCTTATTATTTTTAGAATTCCGATTAGGCACAAACTCTTTCTTCTTTTGATCATACTTATTATTCTTTTTGGCCTTCCAGTTGGCCATACTCTCCTTTTTCTTATTCTGTTCATAACAAAAATTGGTTTTCCTCATAGCTTCTTCTAGAGTTTTCAGATTGTCATACTCAATCCTATCCTTTATGTGATAAGGTAGATAGCTGAGAAACCGCTGTACCTTTGGTTTTTCATCTACAAGGTATGGCACATACCTAAGCAAACTTAAAAACTTACTGTTCAAATATTTCATAGTCATTTTACCTAGTTTAAGCTCATAGAATTCTTTAGCTCTTTCTTCATAGTGTTGTTCAAATACAACTTTCTTCTTAAAGTACTTCTTGAAGGTACTCAAATTTATGTTCTTCTCTTTTATTCCTTTCACTCTCTTTAAATCTTGCCACCATATATCAGCTTTCCCTGAAATATTATAGATAGCCATTCTAGCCTTTAATTGGTTAGAATAGTTATAAATCTGAAAGTACTTCTTCATCCCAGATAACCAGGATTTCGCTTCCTCCCCCTTCTTAGTTTCCCCATTAAAGGTTGGTGGTTTGATCTTTTTAAACTCTCCAGAAATTTCTTCATATGGTTTATATTTTCTCTTTCTAGTATAGTGGTGATCCTCACTACTATCACTAGTAGAATGAAAATTACATTGATCACCAAACACTTCGGAAGATGAGCTGCTTTCATTTTTAGTCTGTTTAATCTTTTTGTACTTATGTTGGTAACTTATATCTTCTGAATCATCTCTTTTACCCCTTCCCTCAATTTGAAATCTTTCTGTTAGGATTTGATTTAGCTCCTCCTAAGCTCTCAGAATCCTCTCATTTTCTTTTTTTAACAGATTCCAATTCAAATTTTAATTATTTTACTATTTGTAAAATTTCTGAGGAATTAGTAGTTATGTCTTCTTGTATAGGGTTTCTTTGTAAGTTTTCTTGTTCAGTAAAGGGATATTCCTCTTCCGCATATTCCTCCAGTCTTTTCATACTAATTGTTAAACTCATAAACAAATTTCTCTATTGATTAACATTAAAAGAAAACAACATCACTAAAATCATTTAAATTCACTGTTTCATATAAGCAAGTTGAGCTTCATCAAGACCCAGTGTTTGAACCTTTTGCTCTAATACCACATGTCATAACCCCGAATTTCACAAAAATTTAAAATTTTTAATGTAACATAAAATGTATAAAGTCGCAGTTTAATAACTACTCGCGGCTAGCGGAAAAATGAAACAGTTAACAATATGTAGTGATTAACTTCAAACACATAAAAACTAATACCATTTTAATTTTGATATTTTATGTAAATGAATTTCATTCAGTTGCTTCTAGCTGTACAGATGATTTGCTTTTGTCAAGTAGGTGAGAAGCTATGTTCTAAACGAGGGCTTACTTAGCAATTGCTAACTCAGCTGGATTTATGGTTCTTACAGGTTCAGCAGGTAAGTTTTTAAACAATTAGGAGTTTGTTTTTGCGTTAAGTCAAGAAGTACTTATTAGCATAATAAAAATGCTAGAGCATAAATTGATTAATAGAGATCAAGGCTATGATGAGGTAAAGTACTTCTTTTGCTGTTTTTGAATCTATGACAGTATTTTAAGTTAGTCATAAAGACCAATGTCCTTAATATACTAGTTCCTTTTACCACCATGAGTTCTACTTAAGTTTTCTTTTTGATATTATATGCCAAGTTAGTCACAAGTTTTATTGATGAGCATAGGTCTCACGATTTAATATAGAAACACTTTGACTGAAGCATGAATTTACTGTTATTGCTATGTCTAATGTTCAATGTGTTGCTTTATAAGCATGAGTATAAATTCTAAGACCTTCAAATAAAAGGTTTACAATTGATCACATAGGTCTACTTTTAATTAAGCTCTAGTAGTGAATATTATTAGCCTGTTTATTTATAAACAGTTATAGTTGTCTACTTGCACTACTAGTCATTAAGCTATAATTTCGATTTCCTAAGTTCACCTTGTCACAAGTATTGTAGTAAAAATTACATTACCATGTCACTCAATAATATTACTAAGTTATTTTACCTTTAACCCTAGATAGTCTTACTACCTTGTAATTACCAAGTGTAGTCTAAATATTGGTTTGGTTTCTTAAGAGTTTGGTTCTTTATGGAAACCAATTGAACACTAACTTCCAAGAAGTCTTCCAACTATTACATTGTCGACTTTATGCATTTCTAAGAGTTATGATAGTGTAGAAATACAACCTAACATTTACTTACATAAAGTTGAACTAAAGATAAAGACCTTACCAGCTTTGATTTTACATAACACTAATTCTAAACATAGCATTATTCTTTTAATACAAGGTTTGTATGAAGATTCATTAGGAGTGCTATTGACTAAAGGTTAAAGGCATAACTGCAATCTTGATCTCCATATATATACTTTAGAAAATATAGATCTTAATATTATAAAATGCAAATGATAACAATATACACATACGCTTTCACAATTGAATGATTTTAGTATTATCGAAAAGCAATGATAAGAAATGGTTTATTATAAAACCATACTATTAGCTGTATTGGATATATGATTTCACGGATAGGTTGATTGCAATGTTATCCTATATGACAATGATACGATACCAAAAACATTATCATTAGTTATAAGTATAAATGATTGGTAATATTATGTGTTCACCCAACAGTGCAGGATAACTATATGGATCAACCCACTGCTGACTAAAAATTTCGATGGGCACGTGGATGAGTTTCCACCATGCATTGGTCAATTTAAAATATCACAAAGAAACCATATATTCTTCATTCTCCTTTGAGGGTTTGTCTCTGCGGTGTTTAGGTTTCTTCGTGTCCATGAGAGGCTCGCTGGTTCATGTTTGACAACTCCGTTTGGGGTGTAGTGTAGTGCTGTAATGTTATGCAAGAGTTGAGGGATTCATAGTTTGTTTCTTAGTTTGTTTCTGAATGTGCTGCAACATTGTGAGAGTGGGTTTTAGTATGTCAGTAGTTTTGATTTCTGGCCATGGTGTTATGTTTCCTTTGATCGTGACTTGCTCCATCATCAGTGAGAGTCTGGAATATGAATCCTTGCTGCCTCTGTCATAGGTTAGGACAAGGGTTTCTTTCTTCACAGTGTAGTTTCTCTAATAGGTTCAGTCACCTCTTAGGCTCCATACTTCTTACTTACAGGTTAAAGATTTACTTTTCTATCATTATTCATTTCTAATTACAGTTTTGTATAATGAAAACAACATCTAACTAAAGCATTCAGTCTTGTTCTTGTAGGTTACAGTTCGGCTTCGGGCTTGAAAGAAACCTATCCAGTTTTGGTTGACTTCATGGCCAAAACGGGTAATCCCTGGTTTAATGTGGCATCTCCCTGCTTGCAATGGTTAAATGGAAGGAGTTACAATTTGAAGGGAAGCATGGCTTTGGTTCCTCCAATGCTTAGATACTTAGTTTTTATTATTACTTAGTTTTTGTTTGTTAAAAACCCTTGCATGTTGCTAGGTAGCTCCGGCTCTTTAGCCGTGACTTGTATGTAGTTCCTTTGTTTTGTAAAAGTGATTACAGCCTTTCGGCTTGATAATATCATACTCTGGTTTTAAGATAAAAAGGGTTTTCTCCTGGGTTTTTAACTGAATCCTGTTTTCGATTCTCTAGTTTGTGTAAATCGATCTTTTAATAATAATAACATAAAATAGGTTTTTCTTCTTCAACTGTCAGTGAAGTAAATTTACTGTTAATGCTGTCTTTTATAAGTAGATAGTGTTAATGTGAAGACTGTAGATCAGTCATAGTGTAAAATTTATAATTTTATACTTATCAGACTAGAATATAATAGCTAGGGTTTAATGGAAAAGAAACCCTGGTGTAAATGTATTCTTAAATTAGTTATTATTTGGGCAATGTTTCTTGTATGCTTCGGTTTCTCTATTACAGGTAAAAGGGTTTGTAAATATATTTAAAAGTTTTCAAGGATAAGACTGTAATCAGTCTAATACATAGTTTAAAGTTTTCTTATATATTTAAATCTCAGTTAGCAATGTAACTAGATGTAGATTAAGTTTTACTTGAATAGTTTAATCGAAAGGGTTTCGACCCTTAGTTTTTTTTTCCATGGGTAGTAACCTCTCTAATTTTTATTATTTTTAAAAACATGAATGTATATAAGTCTTAGTTATTTCGTTTATTACTTATAAATACATTTATTTTTCTTTATAATTTATAATTATTTAGAGCTCTGTAGATAAAATATTATTAACCCTCATGTTTATTTTACATAAATAAGGGTTTATAAAAGAAACCCTAATCTGGTTTTTAATAATAATAGTTTAAGATTAAGTTAATATTTTCCAGAACTGTTTAGTTATCAACTTGTAAACATTTTGTTTCTTGAATAATAGTTATTATTTCTTGTTAACATATATTTCTAATTAGTATACTAATAGTGTGGTAATAAAGTATATTACTAATTCTTTTACCTGTATTTTCATCTAGATAAACTAAATTAAACAGTAAATAAGAATAAACAATAACACTGCTTTTCATTGTACTGTAAACATTGAAATAAATTCTATTTGCATTTTCATACAGATACATAATCATAATTACTATTTTCATTCTATTACAAAAATTATTTCATTTGCCTTAAACAATCTAACTATGCTAGAGTACGGCCTGTAACCAAGTGTGGAAAAACACAACTTAGAATTTAAATCCTTTCTATTTCATTATCTTCCTAAATCATTTTCATTTCTATTAACAGTTTAATAAGAATACTAACTCAACAATTTACAAACTCAGAACTAATTGCATTCATGTAACATCTGAACTAAGATTTATTTAACTAAGACAGTAAAACAAAATAACATAGAACGTGTTGAGGACAAGACGACAACAGCTTTAGGAGGCTGTTCCTCCCTACCAATCTCCTAGAAAGCACTGAAACAATACTTCCCCAGGACCCCCAAGCCTGTTCCTCGTCTTCTTGGTTGAGAAATGGGTGGAGAATGCAACTATAGAACCCTTTGTCCACTGAATAGTTCAATATCTCAGTAAAAACACTCTGCTCTCAGCAGTATGATCTTCAGCTTAAAAGTTGCAACTAGATCAATCAGCAGTTATCCCCTCAAACACTTTCAACATTTCCCTTCCATTGAATTTCTCTGAAATACATTCATTCACCCTGAATGATCACTTATCTAGAATGGGCAGCCTCAACTCTCTTCAATGGAATTTTTTGTAAATATGCCTAGGTCTTTTGGGTCATTTTTCATTAATTGAGCCACCTGCTCTGATTCCACTTTCTTGGGGATCATGACTAGAAATGTAGGGAGGTTGCCACCTGCAATAGTTGGAAGTGGTTTGAGGATGCTGCCACATGTCGGTTTGCTCTCCACCGAGTCTCCTCCACCAATTTCACTAGTAAACATTGTTTTAACAGCTCTCCTAAGTTTTTGTCTCCTCATTTATTTATTTATAAATAAAATATTTAGAATTTACATTAAATATCCTTGACCCCACTGAGTCATCAATTAGAACTTAGCATAAAATTTAACATATTGTTCCTCAAATAATATAAAATTGTTTTTGCAAAATTGGGCCATGTGAGAAAAGATGTGTGAATCTTTCATATAATCCAGTATTTCATGACAAGTCAAAACATATAGATATCAAATACCATTATATATGAGACATGGTACAAAGGGGGGAAATGATTCTGTAGTACGTATTCACAGATGAGAAAATTTCTGATTACTTATTAATCCTCTATCTAAAGTAAATTTTGAGTACTTTAGGGAAGATCTTGGTGTAGCACAAAATAACCCCTGTAGTTGATAGGGAGTATTGGATGTTTCTCCATATTCAAGAGAAAATAGTGGATAACTTATGAGTTCACTCTAATTTTGTTATAAGTATTGGTTCAAGTAGTGAATCACTTGTGATTTCACTCTAGGCCATGTAGTGGTATTTTGTGAGTTAAATAAGTGGATCACTTGTGATTGCACTCTAATCCATGTAGTGGTACATGGCTCGTACAGCAATCAGTCATAGAGTAGTATATGGCTCAAGTTACATGTACAATGGTATATGGATAAGATTAGCTATGCAGTTGTAGATGGCTCAAAAAATCCATGCAACAAAAAAGACACTCAGTAGTACATATCCCATATTATTCATGTAGATATACTTGACTCGGATGTCAGTTAGTCAAGGTACATGACTCAGGCATCCAGGGGATGTAGTGAAGACAACCGGGGGATGTTGTAGCTCATGTAGAGTGCAGACATATAACATGTGAGTTATATTCAAGATTATTGGGGAGAAGTCAAATAATTTTAGTATACCTCATATACTAGTTAAATTTCTCTAAGACTATCAGATACTCGAGTGAGTTATAGTCATGACTATTGGGGAATAGCAAAACCTATTGGAGTGGTCAGATAGCCACATAGCATGGCTAGTGAGGTACAGTGGGATAGAAAATAAGAATGAAATAATTTTGAAAGTGGTAAGGCCTTGGAGAAAATCACAAAGGATCAAAATCTCACATAGAACTTCTCTATTTTAGTTTATTTTATATATTTATTTTTGCTGGTTAAATATTGTCCAACTAACAAAGAATAGAATTTCACTCCATTTAAATAAATAAGAGAGCTAGAGGAACAAACTATAATCAAAGGAGTGAGTTTCCCAAACACATGAGACCTTAAGAATATATTTTACCTCTTCCAAAATACTTCTAACAAAATTAGAGTGAACTCACAAGTTATCCACATGTTCATTTTTTTTCAAAGGGAACATATTCTAGGACCAAGACCCCCTCTTTTTTGCAGAGATTGTGGATTTATGGGGTCATTTATTTTTCGCGACATAAGAATATCACAAAATTACAGGTAGTAGGGGATTCTAAAGTGGTGATTGATTGGGCCTATCAGAGGTGTAATATACATGTTCATTAATCAAGTTGGTGGAAAGGAAAAGTTAGATCCCTTCAAGAGCAATTTTTCGATTTACATTTTCATCACATTTTCAGAGAGTATGGATGTTATTTTATCAAAGAGGGTTCTCCTTTGTTTTGAATAATTTTTTAACGAGCAAATGATAAATCTTGGATCTTTTGCTATTTTCTGTTAGGAGACACATGCGATATTTTCCTTTACAGTTCTATTTTGATTAGGGTTTTCCCTCAAAATTCAGTTGATGGGATAGTCTATTAGTAATATGGTATTGTAATTATTTTGGATGGTATCCTTTTGATTGGATTGATATGTGGGTGAAAATGTTCTATCTATCTATATTTATTTTGAAGCTTTATATTTTGATATTTTTAATTAATATTTATCTTCATAAAAGTTAAAATATCAAACCACGAGTGGGTAACATATCATAATTTCTTGATATAGTTTACAAGCTTCTTAATATTCATATAGTTTATATTTAGCTTTAGAAAATACACAATATTTTAGAGAGTTTGTAATTTGTATGAACATAATATATTTTAGAGAATTTGCAATTTGTATTCGTTCATTACCTACTATGTCACTACTAATGTCATCACTGGAATCGAGAGTAGTTAATGCAGAGTAGCTAATGGATATATTCACTACCTTTCCACTCAATTCCCTTTCCATAGATGTTCACTACCTCTATGCGTGATTGTATTTATCGATTAAAATCCAAGTTAGATATTAAAGAGAAGATAATTTTTATGTGTTGCATTATCCAAGATGTTGGAAACATGTGAATTGATAAAAAAAAACTTTCTTGTTTAGCATTGATTATTGTAGTAAAAATTGCAATAAACAATAACATTGTTGCATCGTTGAAGTGGCCAAAGTATTTACCATCGTTGCAGTGGCCAAAGTTGTTCCCAATATCAAGCTTGTCAAGGCCAAGAAAAGTTATCTTTTTGTATAACAACATAACAAAGGTCATGAAATAGTCCAAGATTTGGATTTCTTTTATAATTTTGTTAACAAGAAGTATATTTTATTATTATTTTTGTTCCAATAATATCACGTTTCACCTGAATCCCAATGGTTTTTTCTTGTGACTTAGCTTTCCCTATAGTGGTCATAGGTTGAAACATTTCTAATAAGATTATTTCCCATGGATGTATGCATGGAAAATAAATGAATGGAATAGGGTCGTGTGCACAAATATGGTTCCACTTTTTAGTGCCACTCTAAAAATCCAAAGCACAAGTCCAAAAAGGAAATCTATAATGCATATGGGTTATCTTTCTTTGGTTCAGAAAACACGAGCCTAAAAATGACGCTAACGCTAGTGAGACTATATCACAAGTGTGATATATAACACTTATGTTTTGTAAGAGTTACAAATCGCAAGTGCGATATATTGCATATGCAATTTAGTGCATATGAGATATGATAAATTAACATTACATTGATTAAACTAAAAGAGGGGGGGATTCAAAGGAGGGAGAGAAAGATGTAGAGGGAATCATGGGAGGGAGGGATGGGTAGGGGAGAGATATGGGGGGGATGAAGGGAAGATAAATATCAAGGGAAAGGAGGTATGTGTAGGGGATATATATGAGGGGGGAATGAAGGGAGGAGAAATATAAAGGGAAGGGATTGATGGGAGGGAAATAAATATAAGTTGGTGGGAGCGATGCACGGGGATGGGAGAGGGAGATATATATGAGGGAGGAATGATTGGGTGTAGGAAATATATAGGATAATGGATGGATGAAATATATAGCATAATGGATGGAGGGACAAATGGGGGGGGGGGTTAAAGAGTGAAAGGGAGGAGAGGGATAGATGGAGTGGTGGTATAGAGAGAGGTATAGAGTGAGTGAGAGAGAGAGACAAATGGGGTGGTGGTTAAAGATTGAGAGGGGAGAAGTTCAAAGAGAGATAGAGAGAGAGAGAGAGATGGAGAGAGAGACAATGAAGGATGGAGGGATGGTTGGAGGGTGAGAGAGTAGGATAATAATAGTGAGAGATGAGGCATTCAGGGAAATGAAGGATGGTCAAGGATGTTTACACCAAGGGATGGAGATGAGGTATTGTGTGTGCGTGTGGTAGATATATATATATATATTAAGGAATGGAGGGAAATATGGAGATATAAAATCTTGAACCATTGGATTGATTTCACGAGCGAGAGAGAGGGACACATGGTTAGAGAGGGTTGGTGGATGGTTTTAGAGGTAGAGGCATGGATAAGGAGAGAAATATTGATGGTTAGATAGAGAGAGGAAGACCAGGAAGGAATTTGGTGGGAGAGAGAATGGGGTGGAGAGAGGAGGTAGGGGGAGAAAGTGAGGGAGGGAGTGAGTGAGAGGATTAAACACATGGATCTATAAGGAGAGGGAGGGAGGGAGGGAGGGGGGAAGAGAGAAATGGTTTTAGTGGGAGGGAGGGGTAACAAAGGAAGGATTTTATAGGGATAGAAGGCAGAGAGAGAGAGATAGTTTTAATTGATGGTTTTAAAGGAAGAGGCATGGTGAAGGATAGAAATATCGATGGTTAGATAGACATAGGAAGAGAGGGAAGGAACTCAAGGGGGATAGAAGGGGGTGGAGAGATGAGATAGGGGAGAAAGTGAGGGATGGAGTGAGTGATAGGATGGAACACATGGAGGTATAAGGATAGGGAGGGAGGGAGGGAGGGGGAAAGAGAGAAAGCGTTTTAGCGAGAGGGAGGGGTAACAAAGGCAGGGTTTTAGAGGGAGGGAAGGGGGAGAGAGAGAGGGTTGATGGATGGTATTAGAGGCAGATGCATGGTCAAGGAGAGAAATATAGATGGTTATATAGAGAGGGATGGAGAGACGGTGTGTGGATGTGTTTGAGAGAGACAAAGGGGGAAGGTTGGTTATAAAGGGAGAGGGGGTGTGGTGTTCCAAGAACAAGAGGCATGTTACATTGTTTGAGGGGTTAGTGGTAAGATAAGGAATGAGGGGGTATTTAGGAAAAGAGGGGGAGAGAGGAAGAGATTAAGGGAAATGGGTGAGAGAGAGAAATGAGGGATGATTATAGATGCAGAGAGGTAGTGAAGGAGATAAATAATGATGGTTAGATAGAGAGGGATGGAGAGAGGTTCTGTGAATGTGTGTGAGAGAGACAAAGGGGGGAAGGTTAGTTATCAAGGGAGAGGGGTGTGGTTTTTCAAGACCAAGAGGTGTGCAATATTAGACAAAGAGAGGGGAGAGGAAGAGAGAGAAGGAATTAGGGGGGAGAGAGAAGGGGGTGGAGAGAGGAGGTAGGGGGAGAAATTAAGGTATGGAGTGAGAGAGAGGATGGAAGACATGGAAATATAAAGAGCATGAGGGAGGGGAGAAGAGAGAAGGGAGAGAGAGGGAAGGGGAGAGAGAGAGGGATGGAGAGAGGGTATGTGGATGTGTGTTAGATAGACAAAGTGGGGAAGGTTGGTTATACAGGGAGAAAGCGTATGGTGTTCCAAGACCAACGTATATGTAAAATTGATTTTTAAATTAACGTAGTGAAACACATATGTGTTATATCTCATATGCCTTATAAAATGTATATTTGTTATAAAACATATACGACATAAAACACATATGTGCTAAAACGCATATGCATTTTGTAAAATTTAAAATTTCAACAGGAACAAGGCATGGAATGATGTTCGAAAATACCTTTAGACAACTGAACCTATTGGCTAGGAAAAATAAACAAGGGCTATTGCTTGTATTTCATAAATCTATCAATATGCTTAGTTTCGATGGATTTTTTTTTGCTATGACAAATAAAATAATTTTTTATGAAAATATAGAATATTTTATAATACAATCGAAGGATTCTAAATATGTTATATTTTCCCTAAAAATGTATGTTTTATTTATTTTTATTATTTTTCTAAATGGCACACGTCAGTTTTCGAAAATAGATACATTGATTGTTTTTTATATAACTTTTAATTTCCTTCACCATTTCGCAAGAAAACTATATGGTGCACTAGAGGAGAGATAGATCTACAATATCATATATAGAAATCAAGAATTTCATTATGTTTCCCCCCATAAAGTGTTGCAGCCACACATAATGTTTTCATTTCAAGGTTTTCAGAATTCAATAATTAATAACAATAAAATAACATTCATGAATTTTTTTGAAAAAATAGTGTTTCACTAGTACCATATGTCCTCTATATGTCTGCAATAGTTTATCCAAAAATTACAACATTTACCTGATATAGTGTTGTACATGCGCAAACATATTGTTGGAATATATTAAACCCACTCATAACTTAAGATAAAATAATTAATCATTATTTGATTAATTTTTCACTCACTAGCTTAATTAGTTGCCATCCACTTGCACCTTAAAGTCAATACATGCCATCTATATCCTAGGAATGATTTATTTCTAATTTTGGGTTGATTTTGACCACCTTTTGACCATCCAGAATTAGTATACAACACTTTACAATAGATTTTGCTTTTCCTACTTTTCTATGGATAAGATACAGCTAGTCAAACTAGGAAAATGGGTGGTTTTGTTTCCAACCCACCCTTCATGAATTTTCCTCCATTTTCTAGGATTAGCATGTTTTTTTTCCATCTCTTTGACAACTCACTCATGCTTTTTTCAATTCATGAGTTCCTTGATAGATTTGGAAAGTGCTTTAGCCACCTATGGGGGTTTGCTATATTTTGTGAAGTCAGCCTTTTTGAGCTTTATGAGTTGTGTCCATACAACTCAATTTTCCTATGAGGGATGTACTATTTATGTACACTATTATTCATCATTATTCAACGAAAGGATACACACCAATATTCATCTCTTTATTCATGTGATTCAATCTGTTTTATTCTCTCTATTTTTCCTGTGTATTCTTGTGAGAATTCTTAGTAGAAAGATCTATTTTTTTGAATAATCAACCCATAGTTACATAAATTAGACATTAATTTAATTATTTTTGTCTTATTACCTAGTTTTCTAGATTCCATTCAATTCTACTTGCCTTCTACATGTCCTAGAAGTCAACACATGATAAAACTGAGTCATGGAGTGCTTGGGAAACATCTTGGAAACCCAATTTAGCATGTCTGCTTTATTCTAGATTCTCTAAAGTGCATATCTTCTTTTTCTGAAAAGATGCATTGTTTTATTTTTTATTTAAGGCAAAAGGAAAAGCTAGACTAGGTGTAGTTGACTTGTTTTTTTCCCACATCATCCTCCCTCCTTTTCTCCAAAAAAAAGAATCTATGAGTTGTCTTTCCATCCCTCTCTAGCTTTCCCAATTGAATTAGAAAATTCATGAGCATCTACATAGATTTGGAAACTGCTTTATGCACCTATGGGGGATTTGACTAGATTTAGTAAGCCTGCTTTTTGACTATTTTGAATGGAATCCTTATGCATTCGATTCTCTCATGTAGTTATATATTACAGAAGCCTATTACTTCACAAGGTTGGATATTGTACACTTACTCAATACATATTTGTGTTATGCTCCAATTTTAGTCTCCTTTGGTGTTAATTCTGCATGTTTGATTAGAAATTTTGTGAGTGTAATTGTTCTATCTCTTGGGTTAAATTTCCACATGCTATTAGACCCTTTGTAGATTGATTTATCTCCTTCCAAATTGTTATTGCAGGTTTGAAATCATTGAATGGGAGCGCATTTTGTTGACTGAAGGCCATAATTTATGAGCTATGGACCAATCTCAAAAGATCATCTTGACTCCATTCAATTTCTTTGAGTGGAAAGCTGATATGGATATATTTTTGAGAGTGAAAGGTATCTACAAGGTGATTATGGAAATTGAGGTAGAGCCCAATGCAGTTGCAGAGAAAATTAAATGGCACAACAGGAGGGATGAGGCCTATGGTCTTTTGTTTCTGAGCATTTCAAGAGACCTTTTCTTCCATCTTGATGGATTGAAATCACCTAATGAAGTGTGGGAGAAGCTAGAATAGATTTTTGGAAAGACATATGAGATGAGAGGACATCAAATCAAGAATGAGCCGATCTCCTTGAGTCCCACTAGATTCAAATCATTGCAACTCTACTTTTCCAAGTTTAAGGCCCTTGTTTTGTATTTGAAACAGTGTGGGATTGAAAAGAAGGAAGAGAAAATAGTCTTGGCCATACTCTCTAAGATTGGTCCTGATTTTTTTGTTTCGACCTTCCATGCCACCAATTTGACAGCTCAAGCCTGGAAGATTCCTAATCTTGCAGAGTTCATGGAATCCCTCACATAGGAGCAACATAAGTTGGTGATGATGGGCACCATCAAACCTTCCAAAGACCAAGCTTTGGTCACTGGATATTTGAGGGTGGATTCAAAAAGCAAGAAAAAGGATAAAGATCCACTTGAGAAAAAGAGAGACTAGACTAAGTCTTAAGAGGATCCCCAAGGTTCTAAGAAGAATTCCTAGAAGAAGGAGAATAAACGAGAAATGAGCAAGTGTGCATACTATAGTAATGGCTATCATCCTGAGAGATCTTATATGAAGAAACAAATTAACATGTTGACCAAACTCCTAGAGAAGAATAACATCTCCCTTCCTGATTAATCAAATAAGAAGGAAGGAGGATCAAATTTAGAAGACAGAGAGAGAGTACATGCCTTGGTTGCTAGCACATCAAGCTCACCTAGCTTCATCATAGATTCTGGAGCTTCTAGACACATGGTTTCGACAAAAGAGACATTATCCTCTCTTGACATGTCGAAAGTACCATCAATAGTTTTGGGAGATGAATTTCTCACTGATAGTTTGGGGAAGGGTAGGATTGATATTAACCATGGTTGCTTCAATAATGTGTTGTATGTTCCAGGTCTTGCCTCTAATATCTTATTAGTGTATTAGATGACTCATACTGGGTCTCCAAAGAAGGTCATATTCTCCCCTGATGATGTTGAAATCACTGAGATTTTGAATGGTAAAGTCATAGCAAAAGGTGTTGTTGATCACACTTCGAAGGTATACAAGTTTTCCCATTTTCTAACTTACTCAAACCCCTCTGCTTTTCTGATTCATGATAATGAATCAAGCAAGAGTTGGCATGAAATATTTGGCCATATTAACTACAAGTATCTTTTTTATTTGAGTGAAAAAGATATGGTCATAGGGTTACCAAAGATCAAGTTTCTTAAGGGAGTCTGTCAAGGTTGTATCCTAGGAAAACACTCAGAGCACAAGTACAAGAAAGCTAGTCATGAGAGAGCCTTTGCACCTCTTGAGCTGATCGATAGTGACATTTCTGGTCCATTCCCTCATATGTCCATGAGTCAGTCCAAATATGCAATGACCTTCATAGATGACTTTTCCAGGTATTGTTGGGTTCACTTCCTAAAGCATAAGTCTGAAGTTTTTGACCTCTTCACAGTATTTAGAGCCTTGGTTGAAAACCAATCTGGGAGAAAACTCAAGATCCTCAGATCTAAAAATGGTGGTGAGTATCTCAAGTTTGAGTTCATTCAATATTGCAAAGATGCAGGTATTTAGATGCAGTATTCGATCCCTTACACACCACGAAAAAATGGTGTTGCTGAGAGAAAGAACAGATCACTGAAGGAGATGGAAGCCTGTATGATGGAGGCTAAGAATTTGCCACCAAAGTTTTGGGCCGAAGCTATAAAATATGCATCCTACATCCAGAATAGGGTTCCTCATAAGAAGCTTTATGGTATGACTCCTTTCGAATTTTGGAGTGGGCACAAGCTAGATGTGACCCATTTCAAGATTTTTGGCTCAAAGGCTTGGGCTAGAATTCCAACTGAAAAGAGGAAGGATTTGAAACCCCAAAGCCAAGAGTGCCTATTTGTTGGGTATTATGAAGATTCAAAAGGGTACAAGCTAATAAAATTGAGCACTAACAAATATTTCATTGAAAGAAGTGTTTAGTTCCAAGAAGAGCCTTTAGTAGTAGTTGAATTTGGAGAGTCTTCTTCACCACCAGAACCATTGATTGTAAGTGGAGAGACTAATGAGTTTTCTGATTCTGATATGTATGATAATGATGATTTAATTTCAGATTATAACATTCCTACAAGACCAAAATGGGTATAAAATACCATTCATGCAGTTGGAGAACTATCTAGAAATCCTAATGACACTAGGATGACTAGATCTCAATTTGAGAGTGCCCTTTGTGTGAAAGATACTCTATTTGCTGAGAAGTTCTATTTGATGGTAGAATCAGATCCACATACATATGAATATGTAGCACATGATCCAATATGGAAAATAGCCATGAAAGAAGAATTCAACTCGCTCCAGAATAACAACACTTGGGAACTAGTTGATCTTTCCCTAGGGAGGAAGCTAGTTCAATGTAAGTGGGTTTTGAAGGCTAAGTTTTCTGATGATGGTTCACCTTTGAAATATAAGGAAATATTGGTATCCAAGGGCTAATCACAAGTACATGGTATTGGCTACAATGAAATATTTGCACTACTAGAAAAGATGGACTCTATAAGGCTAGCTCTAGCCATTGCAGCTTTGAAGCAATGGGAAGTGCATCACATGGATGTGAACTGTGCTTTCCTAAATGGATATCTCACTGAGGATATTTACATGCAGCAACCTAAAGGGTTTTTTTCTAATCCATATTTAGTGTGCAGGTTAAATAAATCATTGTATGGGCTTAGTATGCAAAGATTAATGGATTTTTTCTATCACTGAGTTTTGTTCAATGCAAGTATTAATGTCTATTTGAAGCTGATTCATGGTTATTTGATGATTATTTTCTTGTATGTGGATGAACTACTAATTATAGGAAGTTCAAAGAAAAATATTGTCTCCTTGAAGGATGTAATGAACCATGCATTTTCTATGATAGATTTGGGATTGTTTAGCCAATTCTTGGGTCTTGAAATTGCTCAATCCCAAAATTGAATAAAAGTACATCAGTCCAAGTGTGATTTAGATTTTATCATCAACATGAAATATTGCCATCCAAGCAAGACTCCCTTCCTTTCAGGAGTTAAGCTTGAAGAAGCAGGTTCTTCTCCTATGGTAACTAATAAACTGTATAGGCAATTGATTGGGTGTTTGATTTATATTACACACAATCAAACTAATCTATCTTATGCAATTAGTGTGGCTTTGAGATACATGGATCAGCCTCATGAGATCCACTAGAGAGAAACCTAAAGGATCCTAAAATTTGTTCAAGGAACAAGAAATCATGGGATCTTCTACAAAGCAAAATGTGATCTTGATTTGATTGGATTTACTGACAGTGATTGGGTAGGTGACAACATAGATCGAAAGTCTACATTAGGATATGTGTTCATGCATGCATAAATACTAATCAGGTGGTCAAGCAAGAGGCAGAGTGCCATAGCACTCTCATCTACATAAGCAGAGTATAGAGGAGTTGTAAATGAAACAACTCAATGTTTTTGGTTGCAGCGAATACTTGGAGAATGTGGCTTCGAATCTGAGTTCTCAACTATTATCTACTGTGATAATCAGAGTACCATTCGAATATGCAATGATCTAGTTTAGAGACAATGAACCAATCACATTGAGATCCACATGCACTACATTAGATAGCTTGTGCATGATGGTACCATTGTTCTACTCTTATGTGCATCTTCAGAACAAGTAGCAGACATCTTCACCAAAGTTTTTTGTGAGAAGCCCTTCAACAATCTCAAATCACTACTGGGGATTACTGATCATGCTATGAAGCATGATTGATGACAATATTTCCAATTTTTTTTTCTTGTCCATGTTTAAGGGAGGATTTTTCCAGTGGGTTTTTGCCTCTTTCCTTGCTTGTATGGACAAGCAGTATGTAAAGGGTGACTAAGCCTTATTGCTAGGCCCTATAGTTCTCTGATATTTACTCATAAATTCAGGCTTAAGGGGGGTGTGTTAGAATAATCAACCCATAGTTACCTACATTAGACATTAATCTAATTATTTTTGTCTTATTACCTAGTTTTCTAGATTCCATTCTATGCTACTTTCCTTCTACATGTCCTAGAAGTCAACACATGCTAAAATTGAGTCATTGAGCACTTGGGAAACATCCTGGAAACCCAATTTAGCATGTCTACTTTATTCTAGATTCTCTAAAATGCATATCTGCTTTTTCTAAAAAGTTTCCTTGTTTTATTTCTGATATAAGGCAAAAGGAAAAGCCAGACTAGGTGTAGCTGACTTGTTTTTTTCCCACATCATACTCCCTCATTTTCTCCAAATAAAAGAATGTATGAGTTTTATTTCCATCCCTCTTTATCTTTCCCACTTGGCTTATTAAATTCGTGAGCATCTACATAGATTTGGAAACTGCTTGATGCACCTATGGGGGGTTTGACTAGTTTTAGTAAGCCTCCTTTTTTACTATTTTGAATGGCATCCTTATGCATTCAATTCTCTAATGTAATTTAATATTACAGAAGCCTATTACTTCACAAGGTTGGATATTGTACACTTACTCAATATAGATTAGTATGATGCTCCAATTTCTATTTCCTTTGGTATTAATTTTGCATGTTTGATTAGCAATTTTGTGAGTGTAATTGTTATATCTCTTTGGTTCAATTTCCACATTATTTCCTATGCTTATTATTAGAATCATTGCTCATAGCATTTTTATATTATTTCTACATGGTATCAGAGCTACATGGAGCACAACCTTGCCATCTTCTACATGGTATCAGAGCAAAAAGGTTGATCAAGGTCTACAGAGTTGAGGAGCACATCCAGTATCCTATCCCTCTCTGAAAAAGAGCTTGTCTAGCTTACAAGATTTTCTCCTAGTTTTGTTTTGCAGCTTGCAGAGAGTATCCCCTAGATCATAACAACAACTTCAATATGGATTCAAAAATTCCTCTACTATCTCCTTTCAACTATGCTAATTGGAAGCCCAAGATGAGCACATACTTGAAGAAGCAATGTCTCTTTGATGTCTCCATTGGTGCATTGAGCAAACCTGAGTCTTATGAAGAGAAGATTGATTGGATTAATAATTTTTATAGAGCTTATGAAATTATGTGTTTGGGAATGTCTCCAAATATACATCATCTCATAGATATGCTGAGAATTCATCTAAGCTTTGGAAAAATTTGGACAAAGCTTTTGGTTTGCATGAAATAGAAGATGAAGCATGGAGCGAACCTAGCATCTCCTCTTGTTCTCTCTATTAAGATTTATGGGCCTCTACATTCTCTGATGAAGTTGATCACAATGAATAAGTTTCTCATACAATTCATGTTTTTGCTTCCCTCTTTGATTCGAATGCTTCCTCCTGCAATCAAGAAGAAAATATTGAAGAGCCATCTTTTTCTGTGTCTATTGAAGGTGATTTTTCTTCTTGTGATACTATTGATGAAAAAGAAGTAACATATGGAGATTATACTGATATTAATGATGATACTATCACCAATTCATTTTTCTCTAAATCTCCTATCTTATCTTCCGAGATCTATGTGCCAGATCCTTCAGACTTTGTGCATACCTCTCTCATTGATGGTGCGCAACCCAATGACTTCCATGATGTTTGCTTAGAAAAATAAATCCTTATGTGTGGCATACCAATTACCTTACTTGATATCATGTGATTTATCATCTCCTGTTTGTTCTTGGAATCAATACTCATATCCTTCTTGAATATTGTGAACATCTCATTCTTTCATCCTTTCATATAGAAGACTCATTACTAGTGTATTCCCATGAGTCTACTGATATGCTTATATGTGATCCTTTGGATTCTGATTTAGAAGCATATTTTCAGGTTGATACACATATCATACCACCTTCCATACCATCTACCATACCTCTAAATAATCCTAAGACTGTATAAATCCTTATTTCACTAGTTGATTCCTTGTTGGTCTCTTATGCAGTGTTACTTATCTTACATGGTTTGAAGTATTTCCTATCTTCCAGTGGCTCGTTATCCATTTCCTTAGTCATATTTGGAATGATATTAAATATGTTTGGATCTGTTCTAAACAATTATGGTTCAAATATTATTCCCATCCATCATTCATATTTTTACACCTATAAGTTTTCCCCAGTTGATCATAATTTTCCTAGTCTAGCCCTATATCCTCATGGAGCCACTGAATCCTTTGTATTTTCTGCCCTAAATGCTAATGTTTCTGATATCAGATTTTTATCAACCTCATATAATATATTTAAAGGTTCTACATCAGATTGGAATATTAACATGTGATTCACAGCACAATTTTGCAGCTATTCAGGGAATTGGGTGTGAAATAAATTGTCTTAATTTTTGTACTCTTTGGGAAGGAGTATGTGTTATCCACCCATATGGCACTTCTACGTTCAAGTGCCGACATTTTCTATGTTGGCACACAAAAGGACATTTATGGATTGAAGGTTGCCTAAAACACTATAGATGGGCATATTATGAACTACATTCATTACCCATCCAGCTTGCCATTTTTACCTTTGAACATGTCAATTGTTGTACGTACCTTTGCTTCTATGCAACTCGTGTACATACGCAAATTTTCCTACAACATGTCACGTACTGTACACGATTATTTATAATTGCAACCCCTGTACAGATCTGTATGCAGACTTCCCTTAGAGAAACTCGCGTGTCATACATGGGTTTCCAGTATTATTACCCACGTACACCTCCCTTTGACATTAAAAATAATAAATTGCAATTATTTGAGATTTGTTAAGCCCTTAACCATAACCATCTTAACTGTCTCAACCTCCTCAACCCTCAAAACTGCCTTATTTCTCTAAGTAAAAATAAAGGCCTTGGGGAGGGTATTAATCAATCATACTTGGAGAGCAAAGTTATGCTGGTGGTGTCTATTTAGAAGTATTTGGAGCAGTGGAATTTAGAATCCTTTGGTTGCAGAGGAGTCCTTGTCTCAGGCATTGGGTTGTAATATTAACTCATTCACTATTGTTAATAAAGAGAATCCTTCTTCCAAATGTGTTTTGAATGTCTTTCATGTATCATGGTTTGATGAATATTTATGATTAAGCACCCTATATATGATTTATCTAACTTGTTCTATATACATATATAAGCTTGCACTTGGAGGATTTGGTCTTTACAGGTGAAGGAGAAGCATCCTCGAAAACTTTGGAGGAGAAGAAGAGTAGAAGAGGACAAAGCTAAGATCGATCGTCGTTAATCAGGTGAGTCTATACTATCCTCTTGTTTCCTTTTTGTACTCTAAAGTTGATTTCCTGCAAGTTTTGTAAGTATGTTGGTAACCCCAAACCTTCGGTTATAAGGTGTTTATTCCTATACAACAGAACTGGTGACTCCACTGGGGAGCCTAGACTGCTGTAGGTTATTTTTGTCACCCCTGACCAGTCTTTTCCTTGAAGTTTGTGTGTGGTATTTTATCCTGGTTCATGCTTACCATAGTGTTTGAAAGCCTTGTAGATTTTGCTTTTTTTTTGAGAAAAATTTTGTACCTATACGTGGGTTTATATCATACACAGTCACATACAGAGGCCTACATACGCGGGTTTCTCTCTTGGATAGTCGCGTACAGTACGTGAGTTGCCCTTATACATAGTCATGTACAAGCTTGGAAATAGGGATTTTTGGGCTAGGGTTTGCTTGTCCCTGTCCTTTTTTGATTCATGTTTGTTAGTTGGATTTCTTTATAAATATTGTGTAGTCATTCTGAAGACCTTGGTGACCACACTTTTTTGTTTCTTGTAAAGCCCTTAAGTTTCTTTTGTTTGGATTGTCTTCTGTTTGCATTTTGAAGTAGGTTGGCCTGTTTGGGTTATAGGTTGAAGTGTCTCTGTTTGAATCAGTGATCAGGGTTTTGGGAAATTTTTTTCCAGTCTATCTTTTGATATTGGTTGGTTTGTCACTTACCTTTGTGAGTTTGTAGTGATTCCTTGTCATTGTACACACCCAAGCTAGGGTTCCCGGTCATCCCTTGTTGGTTGATTCTTGGTTTTATTGACCTATTTACTTCAGTTTGATTATTTTATACAGTTGATTTGATCCAAGTATACTCAAGTTTAGTGCATTTTAGGTGCATAGTGGAGTTTGAGCATTTTAAAAAGTGAAAAGAAAAACATTTTCAAGCTTTTGCATTTGTTTTTACATAAGTAGTTTTTCATTTCAGTTTTAAAATATAATCTCAAAAACTTCAAAAACATAGGCTTAGTTTCTCTTTATCGCTTGCATTTGTTCATCAATATATATTTACAAAAAGAAAAAGAAGTTTGCTTTAATAGTGGCAATTTGCTTTGAAAAAATACACATTTACTTTTTTATTTCTTATCGAGTCAAAAACACCATAGTTCATCACTCCATTTCCTTCTGAGTAAGAAAAATCCCTTTGAAATGAACGCAATAATTAAAATTTACTAGTAATTTTTATTTTTAGGGGCCTTTCACCTACCAGCTTAGGCTAGACTTGTGGGATAGGAAATGTAAACTTCCCATAAGTTTTAAAATTCAGACATAGTGGAATTTTCGTTAGGTAAATCCTTGACTTTATAAATTGTATCTGGGAAGCTCCTCTCAAAAGGGAGTCAAGCACAAGGCCGCGTGGAGGCATTGGATTGAGGAGATAACCCTCTGATTCCTTGTCAAAACATAAATTAGGACTTTTACGCATCTAGGGATTCTATCCTAGACAGAGTATCGGGCTCAGCTACCCTGCCCATGCGTACGAGTCAGGCTTGCGACTGTCCCCCCAGACTGTTGGTATAGCTAAGGTATCCTTTAGTCTCTTGACATTTAGGGTTCATACCTAGGTAAACCAGAAGGCTATTTTTGGTTCACCTTAGACGGGATTGGAAGGTAACCCTTGTTGTAAGTGTAGGAGGGTGGTGGGTGATTCCTTCGCCTATGCCTAAGAACCACTTCAAGGACGCCAAGTAATCGTTCTTCATCTTTCTTTGGGAAAGCATATCTTTCACCCTTGATTGATTGTTTGAGGCTTTAGGAACTTTTGTAGTGTGTGCTCTGTGGTTTTTCCTATGTTTAGTTGGCCTTAGGGTTTGATTTGTTAAATTTTCAATTGTGGAGGACCAACCTACAAGAAGGTCAAGAAGGTTGCAAAACCTTCCTCCTCTCATCACATTGGAACCTCCACCTCCACCCCAAAGGCCGAGATTGGACACGGACGGTTCATTTGAACTAGTAGGAGTAAGTGAAGTTCCAGGTGAACCATCACTTATAGCTAACCATCTTAATCTTGATATAGTTGAGATAGAAGACTTGCAGACTGACGAGTTTGCAAGGAATTTTAACACACCCTTAACTGATTTAAATAATACTGTGATCGTTTAGGTTAGACCTTTTGATTCACCTATTTTAGGTGTCCCTGTGGGTAGGATTATGTCTTATGTGGAAGAAAATTATTTTGTGTTCACCTCAGCCCTTCCGGCATAAGGGGTTCTACCTCCCCCGGTAAGTGCCCCTAGATCTAGTATACCTTCTACACCTTTGACTTCGGCAAGCCGGGTGGTCCAACCACTGGTTCACTCAAACTTAGTATGTACTTCTAGTGATATGGTTACTAGGATTTCTAATATACTTACTATTCCTTCTTCCTTTACATACACTACCCAGAGTGGTCTGGTAGGATCCTCGGTTTTTTTTCAAGGATTTCCTTAGAATGGGGGGCACATTCCCCCATCCACTCCATACATAGGTGCATTACCTTCTTATGTAGGAGTGCAGTTTAGAAAAAATACCTCTTGTGGGAAATGTTTTCAAACTCTGATTTCGGCCCCGTTTACGAGCTCTCCTTTTTTCGTTATTTAACGGAGGGATACTGGCTGCTGTCTTTCAGACCCCATTTTCGATTGGGATGGCTCGAAATTATTATACTACACCTCCCACTCACAACCATGTGGCTTACGGATGGAATCTGTTTCAAAGTAATCTACCCACTACACAACCGGTGGCAGGGGGCAACCCCACCTTTACCTATGGGCATTCGGGGGCAGGTCCCTCTAATACCCAGGCTGACACTTTTAGTGCCCCGATTTGACCCAAGATTCTATTCCTGGAAACGTTAAACTTACCAGATTTTTCAAAGTTGATGAATGACCCGGTGAGGCATGACCCCTCGTCGCCACCTGTTCCCACCAAATTGCCATCGGACATCCCTAAATTCAAGGGTAAAGTTGGTGAAGATCCTAGGGCTCATGCCACCACATTTCATTTATGGTGTTCTTCAAATTCACTTAATGAAGATTCAGTTAGGTTGAGGCTATTCCAGAGAACCTTAACAAATACCGCGGCAAAATGGTATATTGAATTGCCTTCTGCTACTTTCAGTAGTTTCTGGGACTTGTCTAGTGCATTTCTTAGCCACTTTCAACTTTCGATCCGATATGATTTCAGAACGGACTTGTTATCCAACTTTAGGTAGAACAAGGCTACCCACATCTCGGATCACATCCAAGAGTGGAGGAGGAAAAAGAGCCTTATAAAATCCACCATCCCTCCTGAGTTCTTACTAGAGTGGTTCCTTAAATCCCTGTTGCCCTACATATCTAAGGACGTATCCACCTCAAGAGTGACGAATGAAGAAGAAGCCATTCTCAGGGCCCAACAATTGGATTTGATTTATTCAAAATATGGGATCTTGTATGAGATTATCCCTGACGCACCGAGGCCTACCCACGATGCAGAGAAGCCTAAGCCTGGACCCCATGCTGATGGTGTGGTTGGTTCCGTAAACTCTCCCACTGTAGAGTCTTTGGCTAAGCAACTTCATCAGTTGTCCATCAAGCAGTCTATGGCGAAGGAAGCAAAGGCTTCCCCCTCCCCCGAGAGTGCAATTTTTTTTGCACAGACCTCTCAGAAGGGAAATCAACAACCTAGTGGGAAGAAAAAGAGAGGAAAGAAAGGAGAGGGAAACCAAAACAAGCAGAAGCCCGTGAATAATGCTGATGGGGGAAAGAAAGAAAAGAAGAAGGTTAAGTTCCCATGTAAATTGTGCCATGAGGACCACCTTACTCACCTTTGTCCCCTTATGGAACAAGACCAGAAGCTGCTTAAAGCTCAACAACCAACTATATTGAAGGATCATTTTCCCCAAGGGAAGAACTCTGCTTCAGCTTCTAATGTAGCAGGGGGCACTCAAACTACCCCTGACCCAAACTATATCAACATGGTTCGATATTTGAATTTTTTATAGATGAGGAATAAAAATTATGAGAAAGAGACTTCTAAGAAGGGTAAAGCTGTAGGTGAAACTTCTAACCCTCTCACAATAGAGAAGCCTACTGAAACTATGTCGAAGATACCGAAAGGTGTCTTCAAGAAGACCTTGCATAACCCTAATGCTAGGGCTACTTCAAACTACTCTATGGTTGAAGATCTATCCCAAACCCCATGTGTAATGTCAGATTTAGATGTGTTATAGAGTTTCCCTGCCCAGCGGGATGCCCTCTTAGCAGCTTTAGGCAGCATGGACTCATCGAGTCTCATGGAGAAATTTCATTTGTCTGATGTTAAAATTCACCTACCTTACCATGTAGCCTTATCAATAGATGTTGTCCATGGTGGAAAGACCATTGGAAGGGTAGTTGTTGATGAGGGTGCTTCTACATGTGTTATGTCCTTGACCTATTGGAAAGCTCTCAGATCCCCAGAGTTGGTCTCATCAAACACTCTACTTACTGCTTTCGATGGAAGATCCTTCCATATGCATGGTATCCTGCTAGCTTTTGAAATTAAGCTGGTAGGGAAAGCAGTGTCTGTTGAAGTAGAAGTAATTGATGCACCCTTGGACTATAATTTGCTTCTGGGGAGAAACTGGACTTATGTGATGTCTGCTATTCCGTCAGTTGTCTTTCGTGTAGTGGTTTTTCCACATGAGGGCAAGTTGGTTACTATTGACCAACTTGAGTTTACTCGAAAAAGGCTTTTTAGATTCTAATGAGTCCACTGTGCCATTGGTTGATCAGGTCAAACCTGTTGCACAGATCTTGGGGGCTGGAATATATGCATCACCAATGGGTACATTTGATCTTCCAGCCCCGGTTAACTATATTGGTTCTACTAGTGTGGGGAGGTCCATGGCTATGGTTGTTGATAGGACTGATCCTTGAGTTCTCCCTTCCCCCCATGAACTAGAGGTACCCTTATCGACAATGGAAGTAGCTTACCAAGCTATCACTCGAACCACTGTTGATCCCATTCTAGATCCTCTCACAGTCTCGGAGGATCTAGAAGAATTCTATTTGCCCGCATGGGCGGAAAACTCTTTGCACTCTATAGATTGTTTAGACATGGTTTTACCTTTGGATGAAGCCATCTTGGAAGCCATGAGTGGACGTGGTAAGATTTGTGAGGATCTTCACCATCGATCCTATTTTCTTCCAGAACTAAGCAAAATAGAAAATCAAGAGATTCATTTGAGACTGTTAGAAGATGTTGATACACCCATCAATCCGTTACCCAGGGAAGGAATGTTTGTCGAGGGGAATATGGCAAATATTTCTACCACTATACCTATTAACATCTCTGTAAACCTTGATGTCATGGAAAACATATACATAGGTGCAAATTGCTTTCCTAAAGAGATTGCTATCTATACTGCCTTGTTTAAGGAATTCCACAATTTCTTTGCCTCGTCATATGAGGAGATTCCAGGCATAGATCCATCGATTGTTGAACATGAAATTTGAACATATCCTGATGCCAAACCTGTTCGACAAAGGTTAAGACCTGTTAACCCGCGTAAAGAGGCGGCTGTGAAGCCCGAAGTTGAAAAACTGTTGAAGGATGGTTTTATCTATCCCAAAGCTTTGATTGAATAAGTATCCAACCCTATTCCTATTGATAAGAAGCAAGGGACTATCCGCATTTGTACTGGCTTTAGAGATTTGAATAAATCCTGTCCTAAGGACAACTATCCCATGCCATTTATAGACCAGATTATAGATGCTTGTGTAGGAAGTGAAGTGTTCTCGTTTATGGATGGTTTCTCCGGATACAATCAAATTCAAATAAAACCGGAAGACCACCATAAAACTGCTTTCATTTGTCCTTGGGGTACCTTCACGTACAAGAAAATTCCCTTCGTATTGAAAAATTTCGGGGCAACCTTTCAACGGGTTATGAACTTTTCCTTCCATGATATTAAATCCATTGTTGAACCTTACCTTGATGATCTGCCTGCACATTCTCGTAAGAGGACTCAACATCTAGATCACTTACGATTGATATTTGAGAGATGCAGATATTATAAAATCCACTTGAATCCCCACAAGTGTATTCTGTGTCGATTCAGGAGGATTGCTCAGGTTCATTGTCTCTAGTAGAGGCATCCAGGTGGATACATTAAAAGTTGAGGCCATTGTAAATCTGCCTCCTCCTCGTTCTATCAGGCAACTTCAAATCCTGGAAGGGAAGTCTAATTTTCTCTGACATTCTATTGTTAACTATGCCAAGATTACTAAGGGTTTCATGTGCCTGCTCAAATAGGACACCCCATTTGTATGGGACGAAACTGCATAACTTGCTTTCGAGGCATTGAAAAAATCTTTGTTGTCGGCACCCTTACTGCATCTGCTAGATTATTCTAGGGATTTTATATTATATCTAGTCGCATCCAAGTCGACCATTGGGGTAGTGCTAGTTCAGGAGGACGATAAGATTGTAGAGCATGTCATTTATTATCTTAGCCGTGCTTTGGCCAGACCTGAACTTAGGTACTCCCACATTGAGAAATTAGCCTTAGCAACTGTTTATGCTGTTCAGAGGTTATGTCACTACATTTTACTGAGGACCACAATAGTAGTGGTGGATGTGAATCTGTTTCAATATGTTTTGTCCCGACGGATAGTTGGGGGAAAATTTAACAAATGGATAGTCATTCTCCAAGAGTTTGACCTGGATTTTCAGTCCGCTAAGTCTAATAAGTCCTTAGTTTTTGCTGAGCTTATAGTAGAATTTCCTACTGAAGAAGATGTAGCTGTTGAATATGACTCATTCCCAGATGAGCACATCTTCTTGATATCAACCTCTGATCCTTGGTATGAGGATATTCTTATATATCTCTAGACTTTGAATTACCCTGTAGCTTCCTCATGGGAGGAACGACATAAATTATGCCTTCATGCTAAGAACTACCTCATCATAGGAGATACATTATATCGAAGGGGGGTAGATTCCATTTTGCGTCGATGCCTTAACCATGAGGAAGTGGAGATTGTCTTGAATGATTCCCATAGTGGAGCATGTGGGGTCATTTATCTGGGTTAGCAACGGCCTAGAAGATACTACACGCCGGTTATTTCTAGCCCACGATCTTCAAAGATTGTGTGGAAACAGTGAAGCGTTGTCATCCTTGTCAGCTTTACACCAGGAAAATGTGGTCACATCCCGCTCCATTGTTTCCCATTGTCTTGGTAGGCCCCTTCATCAAATGGGGGATTGATTACGTGACATGCAACCTAGCCTTAGCTTGGGGGCATAAATATATTATTGTCGCTGTTGACTATTTTATGAAATGGGCAGAGAAAATGCCTACTTTTAAAGCTGACGAGGAATCAACAGTTTTCTTCGTATTCAATCAGATTATAACATGGTTTGGTATACCCAAAGTGATTGTCACTGACCATGGAAGTCATTTTCAAAATAGCATGATGACGAAACTGACCACTATGCTCAGATTCAGATAAGAACATTCATCTTTGTACTATCCACAAGCAAACAGTCAAGTTGAGGCTGTAAATAAGACTTTAAAGACTATCCTTAAACGTACAATTGATGCAACCTGTTCTAACTGGCACATCATGCTATAACTTGCTCTTTGGGCCTACCGAACTAACATAATAATTGCTACAGGTTTCTCCCCCTTCCAACTTGTTCATGGAGTGGAAGCAGTTAACCTGATTGAGTGTGAAATCCCATCTCTTAAAATAGCTATTCATGCGTTACCTAATATGACAGAGCTTGAGGAATGTCTAGTACATTTAGAACACCTTGATGAATAGCGTAGAGATGCACTGACTGCTAATCAAGCTCATAAGAATAGGGTCAAAACCCAATATGATAAATCGGTCAAACCTTGGGTTTTCTCTGAGGGGGAACTTGTCTTGCTTTGGGACCAAGACAAAGAACCCCTGGGGGCAGGAAAATTCAAGGCCATGTGGTTAGGACCTTATGTCATGTCGAAAGTCTTGAAGAAGGGCACATATGAGTTAATTGATTTTGATGGGAACAAGCTGCCTGAGCCTAGAAATGGGCTCTACCTGAAGGAGTACTATGCTTAGGCTTAGAAATTTTTCTTGTATTTTTCTTGTATGTATTTTTATGTACATTAAGTTGTCGGTTTTGTTTTTTATACCATCTGTTGGTTGTTGCAGATGTCTTTTGAGAGGTTTATAGGGTTCGTCGATGGCACCAGTCGCCACACCTGTAATCTAGCCTCAACAGCGTGGGTCATTTACTCTCCCTCAGGACAGCTAGTTGTCGTAGGAGGTGCTTTCTTAGGTCCTACTTCTAATAATGTTGCTGAGTATAGGGTTGTAATTGAGGTTCTATGGGATGCTTTGTCACATGGTATCACCCAGCTCAAGGTTTGTCTGGACTCTCAACTGGTGGTCTCCCAGCTCAATCGAGCTTATCAGGTGTGAAATCCTATCCTATTACGTCAGTTCAGGCAAATTAGGTTATTGGAAATAAATTTTGAAGTTATTATATTCAATCATATTCCAAGGAATCAGACTTCNATATATATATATATATGTAAAGTATCTGTCCATAGTTAGGTCGAGTTTGATCCTCAGATCCAGTCATAACTGTATAATATACAAAAATTTACAAAAATGTGGATCGTAGTACATCAAAATGTCCTAGATCTAAGCAGGACCACCTTGGTCCCCATGGTCTCTCTGTACTCTGGCTTCCTCAACCTCTTCGGCTTCGGTAACCTCCACAACATCTATGTATACAAGAACCACTCTGGCCACTCGCTTCAAAAGGCATAACTAGACTGGTGGAACTCCAACCACAAACTCCTGCATGATGGCCGGGATATGCTCTATCCGCAAGGTGGGAACTCTTTGGGTCAGCCTGGCCAGCTTTCCCTCTAGAACCCTAATAAGCCCCAGGTCTTCGCCTATGATAGGACGAACAAACATGCGTGGATGCCCCTCAGGGCAGACCAGTCCAATATCTGCATTTTGACATGTTTATAGGATTAAGACTTGTACATACATGTATATATCTATCATTTTTTAAATTCATAAAAAAAAATTAGAAAATTGTTAAAAATTAAAAAACTTTTACCTAGCTCTCCCCATGCTCCTCCTGGAGGGAGGACAAGGCTTGGATCACCTCGAAAATCCATGCCGACATATGGAAACTGCTCTAGTGCTGGTAGCTATCGCTCCCACCAGATATAGAAGTCATCATCGTACACACTATGCACTGTGTCTCCTCCTCCTTGATGGAGGAAGATGTCTCCCCATCTGCTTAGCCTTGGCTGACGTGGAGATCAGAATGGTAGGGGTATGGTGGGGCTCAATCTTGGTACTCTCTCTTGAATAAGGAAACCAATATGCTAGAATACCAAAAGTTCTTTCGCCTTCCTCTCTTGCAATCAGAGAGTTGTCTTTTCATAATGGGGACAACTCCTGAACACCAATCATAGAGGGCACTATGCAAATAATCCACCACCAACCTCATTTGGTTCTGTGTTGCTAAATGTAATGAGGAGGATCCTGCAATCCTCACGATGGTGCTCGTCAATACCTGTAGTGTAAAATCATGGATATGTGCAATAGGGACACAACTCCCTCTCTTCTGGGTACCCAGTGTGCAAAACACATCAATGTAGTTTTGGACACTTAAAGGATCACCACCCCTACCGGTTCTCTCTAAGTTAACTGGTGCTCCTCGTCGTGACAGGCCGGTAATGAAATATATGTCCTCAGAAGTAATTTCCAAAGTCTTACCCTGTAGGTCAAACGTCCCTAAATCATGATCCCAATAGTTTATCATGAACTCCAATAGACGGATATTGGACCGCATGGGTGATGTGCAAAAGAACTTCAATAACCCACTCGTTCGCAAAGCATGTATGGTGGGCGCACTTTGGAGCACTTCTTGGTCCATAGTTTCATGTTCCTGTTCCCTCCATTCCAACACCATATTCACACCTAGCAAAACAAGTAATATGATTCATCAATTTCATATAAAAATTCAAATTATTTTGCCTATAATTAGCTTTTTATCCTTCACATAGTACACGCGACTGTCTAGTTAGAAATGTCACGCACTGTACGTGACTGTCTCTATAGGAAACCCACGTACAGAACGCGTGTACGTGATTCTTCATACTGTGAACCTGCATACGCACTGTGACATGATTTAGGATGCTTTTAATAATGAAATTGGGACTTAAATTTAATAATTGCTAGGATCAAATTGAAGAGCTTGAGGTGTAGGCTTACCTGCAACTTGCAGAATTTGATTTCGTCCACTAGATTGTCCACAACGATGAAATGAAGGTAGAGGTAAAAACTTGCTTCTTATGGATAAAATTCAAAATGGTGAGTTTTGTTTTGATTTTGAACTATTTATAGAAATTTTATTTCTCAAAGTGGGTTTTTTCCTATAGTTTGAACTCTGTTTCAACTAATACCATTTTTCTTTTTGCCTTGAAACAGGTTTTTCATCATTATAGAGTGGTTTTTGCTCCCATAGGGTGGTTTTGACATTTCCAATGCATTTTTGCATCTATACTCAATCCACATTTAACCTTAGCAATCAAAAATTTTCCATGGACTATGGTATTATAGACCATTAGTTCCCTGTTTTTACCATTGTTCTTTCGTGGATAGGACCCTTTTTTCATGAGTATCCTCTTTTAAAACCTATGTTGTCCTTTGATACTCATGCCGCAAGCTGTTTCAGGTACAGGGGTATCCTTTTAGCTATTTTTTCTGCCAAATAGAGTTTTGTTTTGAACCTCTTTTTACAAGCTATCCCTTTATAGGACTCCGCGCCCTTATGGAGTTTCTTTAGGCCCAGGTCTAACTCCTTTAAACTATACTTGACTGTCGAGTTAACTTGTCCGTTCAAGCTCATTAAGAATATGTGAATGGGCATCTACATTGGTGGTAGGTTATCTCTTTCTCGGACCATGCAGAATAATACGAGAAAGGATCCCTCTCTTTTCTTTTTGAATTGAGAAGAGTATTCTCAAGAATAGGTTTATAACTTTCCTGGACCTGAGGGACTAAATTTACGGAAAAGGAACTCTCGGTATGAGCTTAGTTTTCTCTTTTTTGTGCTCTGGACCTAAACATGAAAAAGATTTTGAGTGTACTTTGTGTCTTTGTCATGCTCGTTAAACACTTAAGAACAAAGCAATGAGTTTATTGTGGTAAGCCCCATTTCTTGTAATCAAATGGATCTTTCCAAGTGATCTTGCTTTCCTTCACACTCGTAAGACTCAAGCTATTCATGTTGTTCTGGAAGGAGCGTTGGGTAGGTGGTAATTTAACCTTTTTCGGACCTCCCTGACTAAGTACGAAAAAGGTTCACCTTTTCTTCTACAAAAGTTAAGAGAGTTCTTCTGTGGTATGTTTTATACTTTTCCGGCCTTAGGAGACTAAATTGGATGAAAAAGGACCCCCCTGGAGTCTTCTTTGGAGTTATTAGACTCTCAAAATGTGAAAACACCAGCTGAGCATGTATTAGTTTGGGTGCATTATATCCATGAATTAGTGACACTATCAAGCATTATTTTCCCTTCTCTTCAAGCTTGTTAAAAAATGAAGAGGGATCCGAGTTGACTTTCCTGGACTCGTTAAAATTTAACATGGAAGGTAAGGAAGAATTTTTCTCTTGTTTTCAGTAGTGGCAGCATTTCCTCCTTGAACATAGCACTCTCTATTTTTTCTGATACCCATGTCTCAGTGTTCACTTTCAGTTCAACTATTACTTTGAGTTTCCTACTCCTCCTCTTGTCTGTTATACCTGGGGAATCTGATCATGTCTCCTACATGACAGATAAGTCTAGTTGTTCTATCTATGAGTTAAAAGCTACCTTGGGTCATCTCTATGTCGTGCTCACTGTTCAAGGACTCAACCCAATGTTTGATCTTTATCCTGATCCCATCATTGTTATATCTGTTATCTATTGTGTCTCCCTTCTTTTTCCTAGTTCCTAGTCACTCTTGTGATCCGTTGGAGGATCTATTGCCTTCCTTATCAAAGCATGGTTCCGTTTCAGTACTTCCTGATGACAAAGACCTAGAGTTTTTGCGATGGTACCTCAGGATTCACTTTCATCATTGGTGAATTCCTTTGATTTAGTTGTTGATTATCATCTATTGATTGACAAACTGTTGAATCCTTTCCATGTTCGACTTCAGCCTACATTTATTCACATGGATTGGATTGTACTAGTTCTTTGGGATTGTTTATGAAGACCTTAGTTCCTTACCTTCTAGACTAAGTTTCACAAGATTATGTTCCATTTATGTACACAGCTTCCAGATCTTTGAAGACTCATCATTATTTTATATTGTGGCTTTAATCCACCTTTGTAATATATGTGGTTGTGTACCCGTATCATATGATGTATTCAAGTATTGTAAAGGAGCTAGTGTTCTAGTATATTGAACATAGAATCCCCAAATATGACTTTGTATATGACATTATTATGTATTTGTTTCAGGTACTACCTCTGCTCCATTGGATTTCTAAGTTCTCCAAAGATAAAGATTATAATGTATTTCATCCATCTCTTCCCTCTGATCTCACACATTAGGGGGCATCTTTTATTCACCCATATGGCAATTCTCCATCCGAGTGTCGATATTTCCTATGTTGGCACACAAAAGGACATTTATGGATTGAAGGTTTCCTAAAACACTATAGATGGGAATATTATTAACTACATTCATTACCCATCCAGCTTGCCATTTTTACCTTTGAACATGTCAATTGCTGTACGCGCCTTTGCTTCTATGCAACTCGCGTACATATGCGACTTTTCCTGCAGCATGTCACATACTGTACGTGATTATTTATAATTGCAGCCCGCGTACAGATCTGTACGTGGGATTCCCTTAGAGAAACTCGTGTTTCATATGCGGGTTTCCAGTATTAATACCTGCATACACCTTCCTTTGACATTAAAAATAATAAATTGTGATTATTTGAGATTTGTTAATCCCTTAACCATAACCATCTTAACTGTCTCAACCTCCTCAACTCTCGAAACTGCCTTATTTCACTAAGTATAAATAAAGGCCTTAGGGAGGGTATTAATCAATCATACTTGGAGAGCAAATTTATGCTGGTGGTGTCTATTCAGAAGTCTTTGGAGTAGTGGAACTCAGAATCCTTTGGTTGAAGAGGAGTCCTTGTCTCAGGAATTGGGTTGTGATCTTAACTCATTCACTATTGTTCATAAAGAGAATCCTTCTTCCAAATGTGTTTTGAATGTCTTTCATGTATCATGGTTTGATGAATATTTATGATTAAACACTCTATATATGATTTATCTAACTTTTTCTATATACATGTATAAGCTTGCACTTGGAGGATTTACTCTTTACAAGTGAAGGAGAAGAATCCCTGAAATATTTGGAGGAGAAGCAGAGTGGAAGAGGACAAAGCTAGGATTGACCATCGTTAATCGGGTGAGTCTATACTATCCTCTTGTTTCCTTTTTGTGCTTGAAAGCTAGTTTCCTGCAAGTTTTATGAGTATGTTGGTAACCCCAGACCTTCAGTTATAAGGTGTTTATTCCTGTACAACAATATGCACAAATATATTTTCCATTTAAGATTATGTTTTCATATCATATTTTGAAAGCAGCAAGAAGCATTCATATAATTCCCCTACATTAGTTGATGAGATACAAGGAGTGTCTCCTCTTCCTTCTTGTAGGTTCTACATTCTAGTGCATGATCATGGAGTTCATGATTTCTTCACCAAGTCCTTCAGCCATAAGTAGTTCATTCAGCTCATTAAAGTGAAAATGAAGATATGTTGAAGACATATTTCAAATTTTGTGCATTTTCCTATCTTGAGGGAGGATTTTCCCCATGTGGTTTTGCCTCTTTCCTCACTTTTCTGGACATAATAATTGTTAAAGGCTGACCATAGCCTTGTTGCTGGGCCCTATATGCATCTATATTTTTTTTCATACCATCATAAATTCAGACTTATAGGGGGGTTTTGGAATATATTAAACCCACTCATAACTTAGGATAAAATACTTAATCATTATTTGATTAATTATTCACCCACTAGCTTAATTAGTTGGCATCCACTTGCACCTTAAAGTCAATACATGCCATCTATATCCTAGGAATGATTTATTTCTAATTATGGGTTGATATTGACCTCCTTTTGACCATCCAGAATTAGTATACAACACTTTACAACAGATTTTTCTTTATTCTGCTTTTCCTTCTTTTCTATGGATAAGGTAAAGCTAGTCAAACTAGGAAACTGGGTGCTTTTCTTTCCAACCCATCCTTCATGAATTTTCATCCATTTTCTAGGATTAACATGTTTTTTTCCATCTCCTTGACAAATCACTCATTCTTTTTCCAATTCGTGAGGTCCTTGACAGATTTGGGAAGTGCTTTAGCCACCTATGGGGGTTTTCTATACTTTGGTAAGTCATCCTTTTTGAGCTTTATGAGTTGTCTCCATACAACTTGATTTTCCTATGAGGGATGTACTATTTATGTACACTATTATTCATCATTATTCAATGGAAGGACACACACCAATATTCATCTCTTTATTCATGTGATTCATTCTCTTTTCTTCTTTCTATTTTTCCTGTGTATGCTTGTAAGAATTCTTAGTAGCAAGATCTATTTCCTGTGTTTCTTCTTATCATCATTCCTCATAGCATTGCTCTATTATTTCTACACATATATGTTATGATGTGTCGAAAATTTGAAAACCCAATTTAAGGGAAACTAATTTTATAATCATTTACAAAAAAATTATATATATAAAAGTTATTTATTATGAAAGATTATTCAATTACCTAAATTTTATCTTTTTACTTCATCTTTAAATCCCTTAGGTAAGCACCTCTAATTGTTGCCTAAAGTCATAGGTTCCATGTTTGTTCAGTGTTATGTGGCATATAAAGTTCCTTTAAAGGATTCCATGATTGTGCACCATCCCATAGTGCATTAAACATGGAATGGAATGCATCCATTAATGCAACAACATGTGTGATCTATAAGAAGAAAACCGACAAGCCTGTTGTATCACACATAGAACATCATTCAGATGTGTTTCCATGTATAAATTGGGACTCAAATGGTATAAAAAGAATATTTTTCTATGAATAAATCCAATTCTTTACGACTTAGAAACTGTCCATTTGCATTTGGTAATTAGATGAGATAGCACACAGTGCACAAGTATATAATCATAATCACCATTCTCGAGTATGCTAAATTATATAATGTAAGTAGGAAGGTAATATAACGACATGAATGACCTAGAGGATGGTTGTTAGTAATATGCTTGGAGCATGGTAGCCATATATTGTTGATAAGAAGAGGATACAATGGATTTGGTATAAAATTAGAAAGGTTATAGAATTTCTTTATTCTCTTCCTACCATATATGATACTAGCACAACCACTTAATTTGTGGCTGGTGAATGCGGATAAATGAAAAGTTAAGTACCATGAAGTTATACGTTATTCATGCATAAACTAGCATTCCACCCCAAATTATATGGTATCCATGCATTCGTTCGTCATCTATGATTTATTCATTTATCAACCATCTATTATCTTTTATATTTATTTTTTCTCTCTCACATTCTTCTAGTTATCTGGCATGAATGGTTGGGTGTCCATTCATCTGCGACAAGTTATCCATGCATGAGATATCGATTATCCATTCATCAACTACCAGATATTTTTATCTTATATTTTTTATAATTGTTATTTCAAAATTTAAATGACTTCCATAGAATCAATTTGGACAGTACACTTGTCTCATCCTTATCCATAGATTAAAACTAATAGATGGTAGTCCACCTCAACATTATAAATTATTAATGCCTATCAATGTGAGTAATGAAATAATTCACAAGGATAAAAAAAGTTGGGATCCTACATATGCATGTGTATCTCCTCTTATTTAGGTCACACCATAATAATGTTATGGAGGTCTATTCTAATAAATTATAGCTAGTATCCATATCGATCGTGCATGAATGAAGGGGTTAATAATCAAATAATTCAAGTTTTTGTTATTTCCAGCATCATTAATTCATTGTCCCAAATGGTCGGCCATGTATTCGTATCTTCTCTCTTCCTCTTGACAAACTAGAGGTCTGATGAAAGAAGAGCACTAGAAATTCCCTTTATTTTTATTTTCATATTTTATGTTTCATTTCATGTTTTTATTGGAGGTCCAACCATGGGAGTTTACCATTCACCAGCCCCTCCTATTCCTCTTTCGTATCCTTTTAAAGGCAAGTGATATGGTTAGTTCCCAAGAGAACCTATATTATTTAATACTTAATGATACTTGAAATTCATAAGTGGCCAATAAAGGTTCATGAATATGGGCTCCTAAGAACATAGCTACGTTTGAGACCAACTATTTTCCCATTTCTTTGACAAATTATGGTAAAAAATTAAATGCCAATGAGAAATTTTTATCTTGAGATGAAAAAACTATTTGGCACCTTATGGCTTGCTATGTTATACACATCTTATTGCACAACTTTCATATGTTGTATTCTTCTATTTGGACTCCTGAGCCTTTTACCCCTTGCCAAGAAATTATCACATGTTTCCTTCAACCCAATTTGTCTATTCATTAAAATCAATTAGCACGATGACTGCACCCATTTGGTTCAATTCTTTGAAACCTCTCTACCATGCAAATCCATCGGGGAATGCTCTTGACTACTATTAAGGCTTGTCAAGGCCAAGGCCAATAATCATGCTTTAAAATACTAATTAGGGATTACTTATTAACCTTGTTATAATGAAGAATCTCATTTTTTCCTAACAACTTATATGTAGTTTCCTCCACCTGTAATAAGCAAACCCAAAGTTCCAAATATGTTCTTGTATTTCTCTCTTCACATGCCAAGAAAGTGAAAAATCAGGGCGTATGTTAGTGTTGATATGGTCATATAAGTTCTAACCATGTAATTCCAAAAACTATTTTAGTTTGCCGACACAAATCCCAATATTCAATTGTTTTTTTCCTTTTCATCCATCATGATGTTCCTATATTGAATACAAACTTGGGAACCAATATCCAATTCATTTACGAATTCCACTTGAATATTATGACCTCAATAGAACATAAATTCAAGCTGCAATAGATAATTAGGTTATACAACTCCAATACTTTCATATTGCAATTGCTAATTAGGTTTCATAGCTATAAGAACTTCATGTTGCATTGGTGTAAGGCACCAATCCTTGAAATCTCAAGGAATAGACTTGTCCTTCCCCTTAGGTTCCATGCATTATGCTCAATTTTATCTTGTTTTAACACATGTAAGGAAATTACAAACCATATATTTATCTTATCCTTCTTGAAATATCGATTGTTGTTATTCACTAAAAAATGTTTCAAATCCTAAAGGTCTAGGAAACAAAACCCTGAGCCTTGACTTGTATCCAAATTGGGTTTAGGGTTTAGGAAATCAACATAATAGGAAGGGAATGATAGGTTCTTTCACCATTTATTTCTGTGCATAGTACGTTAAAGTATTGTAACTTTGAAAGATATTCTATTGTACTTTTGTTTTATTCTCCCTCGAAGATGTTATTTCTCCATCCGGATAAGTCCTTGATGTAATTGGTCATGTAAAATTCATGAGGTAAACTCTCTATTGTAAGTTTGGGTAATAGTACCCACAAAAGTATTATATAAAATGTATTTTGAGTCTCCCAAGCTAGGTCTTCCCTAATTAGGGAACCTGGTCGACTTAGTTAGTTAGTTGAGTAACTCACCTAATAAATATAAATAGGTGAGGCACCTATCTCATTCTCACACATATTACACTCAAGTATTTCACTGGAGATAGAGAGAGAAAGAGTATAATGTGGAAGATGAGAAACTATTCTTGTTTCTGGGGTTTTACACTGTACTTGTTCGAATTCTATACTGAGGATGTTTTTGCGAGGTTTTCTCCCTTGTTGTTTTCCCAAGGAAAATCTTTGTGTTCTCTTATGTTGTTGCACTTGTATTTATTTCGGTGATCTTTTGCTTATGGTTATGATGTTATGATGCTAAAAAAATTTATATCTTGTATAACCATTAAAATTATAACATGGTATCGAATCCACCCTAAAATAATTCTTTGTGCAGCTCAAACACCACTACATCTATAGCTACTGAAGATTAGGGTTTCATGCTTGAAAACCCTAGTAGACAAAAAATAGTCATGTTGGGACTTCCGCTATAACTCAAGATTAGAGAAGGATCAGAAGCTGAAACTTTGAAAGGATGAATATAAAATATTAATCTACATGGTGTAAAATTTTCAGCCTCATTTTCACTATAATATAAGAGATATGATTCCTCCAACTTGAGGTTCCATCCTCTCCCAGAATTCATCCTTAAACAAGTCACCTAGGGAGAATCACTATATCTTGAGATAGGAATGTTCAAAATGAAATCTAGAAACATGTTTCATATAGGTCATGAACTTTATTTTATATGGTAAAATTATAATACCCCAAACGGGATATAGTGACATGTGGAAGTCCATACAAGTTCTCTATGTTGAACAATACTTAAATAAGTCACCTTGTGAAAATTCACATAAGTTCCACCTGGTGAATACAATTTTGATATAACATGTGGGGTTGGAAAGAATACATAATAGGATATGTCAGGATGAATTTTCATACCTTGAGGAGCTGAACATTTGGAGCTATAGAAGAAGCAAGAATAGTCATTTATGCAGAAGNGATGCAGAATTAAATTCCGCATCCAACGAGTACCCACTCGGCATACTTTTGATGGACCCTGCTACCCAAAAAACAAGAAATACCTGAAAAAATGGAATGATGACATCATCATTCCATTTTTTCAGGTATTTCTTGTTTTTGGGATAGCAGGGTCCGTCAAAAGTATGCCGAGTGGGTACTCGTTGGATGCGGAATTTAATTCCGCA
>LPNX010336262.1:0-302417 GCA_001517045.1 Pseudotsuga menziesii | reverse complement strand
TCCTAAAATGAACTAATAAAATAATAGTTAAAATAATAAAATAATATTTATTAATTTTGGAGGAAGAAAAGAAAAAAACTACTTTTTTATTTGTATTTTTGACGTATCTCCCTGTGTTTTTACTCAAATTTCGATCGGGAGAGCTCTTTGGATGCAGAATTAAATTCCGCATCCAACGAGTACCCACTCGGCATACTTTTGATGGACCCTGCTACCCAAAAAACAAGAAATACCTGAAAAAATGGAATGATGACATCATCATTCCATTTTTTCAGGTATTTCTTGTTTTTGGGATAGCAGGGTCCGTCAAAAGTATGCCGAGTGGGTACTCGTTGGATGCGGAATGCGGAATTAAATCCCGCATCCAACGAGTACCCACTCGGCATACTTTTGACGGACCCTGCTATCCCAAAAACAAGAAATACCTGAAAAAATGGAATGATGACATCATCATTCCATTTTTTCAGGTATTTCTTGTTTTTGGGATAGCAGGGTCCGTCAAAAGTATGCCGAGTGGGTACTCGTTGGATGCGGGATTTAATTCCGCATTCCGCATCCAACGAGCTCTCCCGATCGAAATTTGAGTAAAAACACAGGGAGATATGTCAAAAATACAAACAAAAAAAGTAGTTTTTTAATGATACCTATCCCCAAATTTATATAAAAAAAGTGTTTAATACCTATACGGTATTTCAAATTTAAAGCAATTTCATTGGCTAACACACAATGACATGGAATTTGAATAAAAGTTAAAAGGCCCATTTTGAGTTGAAATTTCCTCTAATGTAGAGAAAAACTAGGGCTTCATGTTCTGGGCACTTCCCTCCACCAATGAGTTGAAGAGGGAGGAACATCAAGTTATCCCTAGGAGGGTGCATATCTATATGTAAGCATTAGAGGAAATTTCAACTCAAAATGGGCCTCCTAAGGAAAATTAATAAAATAATAGTTAAAATAATATTTATTAATTTTGCAAGAAGAAAAGAAAAAACTACTTTTTTGTTTTTATTTTTGACATATCTCCCTGTGTTTTTACTCAAATTTCGATCGAGAGAGCTCGTTGGATACAGAATTAAATTCTACTCCTTGGATGCAGAATTTCATCATGTTTTTTCAGGTATTTCTTATTTTTGGGGTAGCGGGGCCCGTAAAAAATATGATGAGTGGGTACTCCTTGGATTTATAATTTAATTATGCATCCAACGAGCTCTCTCGATCGAAATTTGAGTAAAAACAGAGGGAGATATGTCGAAAAGACGAACAAAAAAAGTAGTTTTTTTATGATACCTATCCCCAAATTTATATTAAAATTTTGTTTAAGAGGTGCTCCCCTTTTTAATTTTAAAGCATTTTGATTGGATAATACATGATGACATGGAATTTGTATTATTTTTGGAAGGCCCATTTTAAATTGAAATTTCCTCTAATGAAGTTTCTCATTTTGTGGAATTTCATTTTTTGACCTAACACTACTGCCGAACAAAACTAGGGTATCAGATATTTTCCAGTTTTGTCCACATTTTTGGAAAAATAAGTATGGTGCTCATCTTTCCTTCAGGAGGTACATCTTTCTATACAATCAGATCTAAAAGATACCTAAGTTGAAAATTTAGGGTTTCTCTATCAAACCCTAGGCCCACCAGAAGCAGTCTTTCAAAATATCCTTCAAGAAAGCATCAAGTTGAATAAATCTCATTGGTAAGTTCCATCCTCTCTATTTCCATTTGAGGTTCTTATTTGTATCATGATGACAAACAGTACCAAGCTTGAGGACAATATTGAAAGAGTCAAGAAATTCTAAGCATGGAATTATTAGGTGCTTATCATATTTAAAGAAGCATTCCATGAAGAACTATGTTGAAGAAGAAGCTACAGATCTAGATGGAGATGAAGTCAAAGAAAAGAAGGACCTAGTCAAAAAAAATATGAGTATTTATTTCTGCATTGGATCTCACATTTATCGTCCTTGAATACTCTCAAGTATATGTTGGATGCAATGAACATGACCTTGAGAACTAAACTCAAGGACGTGAAGGTGCAATGTTAGAAAACATTCATTGGTTACTTCACAAGAAGATATCATCTCAAGGAGAAATTAGAAGCCATTGAAGATAATGTCAAAGAAGCAGAAGCATAAATTACAATTTTGAATGGTCTTCCAAATTCAGTTAAGAGAGTTGTTCTAGTAGGAAGATCACATATGGAGGAATGCACTATTGATTGATGGAAAAAGAAGAAGATATGACAATAAAACCCTAACAAATCACGCCAAGAAGAGAAATAAAAAGAAGGAATAACATTCCTGCCAAGAATAGAAGGACATTTCACAAATCAATAGTTCAATTGTAATGGAAGGATGATATGATATAGAAGTATGAGTCAATAATACAGAATGATGTTTGGATATGAGGTCAAGACATGAAGGGAAGTTTTATTAAGTCTTCCAAGTAGATCTATAAGATCAAGCATACCGCAAATCAAATTATCAAAAGATATGAAGCAGGCTTCGTGGTTTCTATAAAAAAGAGAGAGTCAACAAGACACTGCTCTAAGGGCTAGACAAACCTCTTCAAGTAGTAGATATTACACTAGACGGTTGGTGTAATCAAAGTAGAAGAACATATCGAGAAACCTATATGGTCTGAGACTCTCTACATAGAACCTCTTATGTAGATAAGGATTGATACAAGCTTAGTAGGAATTTGTGGGATAGCACATACAGTTACATAAGGAGCTTGAGGATTAGCTAAAGTGATGTAGATCCCAACCTTCACTACAAGGTTGAAGATATAATTCTATAAAGGATGAAAAGATCATAAATGGATGCAAGAGAAAAACTTTCAACAAATTTCAAGATGAAGGATCTTGATATCTAGTGACCTCGACAAGTGAAATAGATGTATACAAAGAAGACTAGTAGCAGAGGATGCTACCTGTCACTTTAATGGCCTAATACAGATGTAGAGGGAGGATGGTGCTCCACCTCAGAGAGAGTGACTATTGTAGATCTCAAATCTTGAGAATATTGACATGATTCTTAGGATTAGAGTTATGATGAAATCCAGAGGACATTTTACTTATACAAGTAAAATATGCAGAGAAAATGGTGTGGAACATAAAGGGTACTGTAGAGATATGATGACTTTATTTGATTTGATAGTTATACGAACATAAATATCACTCCAACATATTGCATAAATCAGAGTGTTTCTCTCACTACAAACAAGGATTAATATATTGCAGCTGAGAAGAAAGCAAGTAAAGATTCCTCAAAGTAATGAGGAATATGATCTAGAATAATTATACTGATGAAGATGGAGATTATACTCTTATCAATTTCGTCATTGGATAAGAAGAGATGCACTGGCGGGACACACAGACACAGTCTTATGTGATCTATGTTGTAAGAAGACTTGCTTAGTATTTTCGATCATGAGCAAGATAGGAACAGGTCCTCAGAATCAGACAATAAAGTTGAAAACATTGGAAGCGACTCCATTAATACAAGAAGACAGAGATCAAGATGGAGTCTACCAAACAAATAAAGATAAGTATTTGAATTTTCATTTCCTATATATCTATTTGTTGAAGATGTGTACATATATATGTTTCTAGATTCAAGAAATGTAATATGTATATTCTAATAATTGTAGTTACTACTAATATGCAGGTGATGGGTAAGTGGCTTACGTTGTTGTACAACATTCCATTACTACTTATGAAACCTCATTGTTGAAATGATGTCTTTGTAAGATGGAAGTCATATAGAAAGTTACCGTATGTATACGAGATATAGATGATTGGTGCATTAGCGGAAATAGTTGCATGATTGTATATCTCTTTATGCATGATAATTTTTCATTTTGAATATGTTAAGAAATGTTTCTAATCACCTACAAGAGAAGAAAAAATGAATTTAGGGATGTATGATACAATTGTGGATGTATAAGAGAAGAATGATGCAGTTATAGATGCACAAAATAATAATGGTGCAATTTGTTAATGTATGATGCAGTTGGGGATGTACAAGAAGAGGATGAACAAGTTGCAGAAGGGAGTTGTAAAGATCAAGCATGTTACTACAGAGGAACAAGTAGCAGGTGTATTAACTAAGACTTTGGCTCATGTAAAGCTTGAATACTTCAGAGAAAATATTGGTGTAGTACAAAAGGACCTCTCTCAAAAGAGGGAGTGAAAATAGACGGATGATGGATGCAGTGGTGAGTAGATAAATCTAGAGAAGGGTAAGTCTTGATAGGCTTGTTTATCCCAAAAGGGTTAGTATGTCAAACGAGTCTTGTTGATCCTAGGGGGATTAGTATGTCTGCCTATGCTTGTTTGGACTAAAAGGGTTAGTAAGCTAGGTAAGGCTTGTTTGGTCCCTAGGGAGATCCATCTATCTAACTAGGCTTGTTTGTCTTGAAAGTGTTATTAAGTTACACAAAATTCTTGGATGGATATACCAAAGAACTCATCGTGATGCTGCTTTGAGATGTTGAAGGGAAAGATATATCCTTTGTATTTATATACTGTCGGTAGTTGATATGACTGCTTCAGTATTGTTATACTGATGTTTATTGAAATATTTGATTTAGTATTGATGATTGTTGAGATGATTGCTTCAGTATTTCTATACTGATGATTACTGAGGTGTTTCCTTCAGGTTTGTTATATTGATGATTGTTGAAATGTTTTCTTCAGTATTGTTATATTGATGAGTGTTGATATTTTTCTTCAATATTGTTATATTGATTGCTGAGATGTGTGCTTCAACATTACTATAATGATGATTGTTGAGATAGTTATAGTGTTGTTACACTAATGATTGATGATTGTTGATTGTTGAATGATTGTTGAGATAGTTTCGGTATTCCTATACTGATGTAGTAGGATCAATATTTTCATACTGATGTTGTTTCAATGATTGTTGAGATAGTTTCAATATTACCATACTGATATTGATGTGGCAAGCTTGGTATTTTCATAATGATGTTGATATATAAGGTTCAGTATTTCTATACTGATGTTGATAATACATTTTCAGTATTTCTATACTGATAATGATGAGGTATTTTTAGTATTTCTATACTAATGATAGTGAGGTAATTTCAGTATTTCTATATTGATATTGATGATGATGTTGCTTCAACATTTGTACATTGAGTTTGATTATGTGGTTATGGTCCCAAAACCTTGTTTTGATTATGTTGATATGGTTGTGGTCCCAGCACGCGGTGCTAATAATGTTAATGTGGTTGAATTCACAACACTTTGTGTTGATGATGATGATGTTCTCTAAACATTTTTATGTTGTTGATTATGATAATGTTCCATCATCTCTATGCTAATAATGCATATGAGGATATAACATTTATTGATGATGTTTATTTAGCACTAACATGCTAATGATGTTGTTGTTGTTTCAGTATTTACATACTGATGTTGCAGATGTTGTTTCAGTATTCACATAGGGATGTTGAAGAAGAAGATTAAGTATTCGCATATTGACGTGGCAAAAGAAGATTCAATATTCACATACTAATGTTGGAGAAGAAGATTTAGTATTCACCTACTGATGTGGAAGAAGAATATTCGGTACTCAAATAATGATGTTATAGAAGAAGGTCTAGAAGATGATTCAGGATGCACATACTAATGTGGTAGAAGATGATTCAGTATACACATACTGATGTTACAGAAGAAGATTCAATATTAAAAAAATGATTCAGTATCCACATACTTATGTTGTAGAAGATGATACAATATCTTGAAGATGATCCAGTACTCACAGAATATTATTTAGTATCCACATACTAATGTTATGGAATATGATCCAATACTCATAGATAATTCAGTATTTACATATTGAGGTTCCAGATGAAGATCCAGTATCCTCATATTGAGTTTTATTTTGAAGATGCATTATGTTATTCTAAAACTTCATATGACATATAGATATTCATCAGTCAATTTTACAGTTGTGATGATGGTTTTTGTTGATGTATAATACCTTCCTAGTTAAGAGGGAGTTTTAAATTACTGTAACTTTGGAAGAAATTATATTGTACTTTTGTTGTATTTTCCTTTAGAGATGTTATTCCTCCATTTAGAGATGTCCTTGCTATAATTGTTCATGTAAAATTCATGAAGTAAACCCTTTGTTGTAAGTCGGGGAAATAGTTCCCTCAAAAGTAATATATCAAATGTATTTTTAGTCTCCCAAGATAGGTCAACCCTAATTATGGAACCTGGATGACTTAGTTAGTTAGGTGAGGCACTCACCCAATGAATATAAATAGTGAGGTGCTTCTCTTACTCTCACACATCTTACACTCAAGTATTGTGCTAGAGAGAGAGAGAGAGAGAGAGAGAGAGAGAGAGAGAGAGAGTCTACTGTAGAATATGAGAAATTATTCTTGTTGTTGGAGTTTACTCGGTTGTGGTTTCCCTGAGGAAAATATTTGTGTTCTCTTGTGTTGTTGCAGTTGTATTTCTTTAATTGATCATTTGCTTATGGTTATGATGTTATGCTGCTAAATTTTTTTAGATTTTGTATAACCATTAAAATTCTAACATAGTATATTAGGATGGAACTAAATGCAATTACTCATATAAAAGAGAAGCAACCATTGAAGCACTTGTAGCAATAAACAAATGTAGAAATTGACACAGTACAATAAACAATCTTATAAAGTAAACTCTTAAACATGCTTTGGGAATTGGATGGGTTATGCTCCTCATCCCTGCTAATTGTTATGTTTGATATTTGTTTTTCGGTTTTAATTGATATTTTGACAATGATACAATTGACAGGAACATACAAACCTTTATGAGCTAACCATGTGGATGAAATCTCATTCCTTACGGAAGGGTGGTGGAAACAAAGTGAGATGAGGAGGAAAATGGAAACATTAGCAACAAATGGCGGTTAATGTGTATTCGACCAAAACTATAGAATAGTCACGTTTATCAAGGCTTAGTTAAAGTTGGTTTTATAATTTATATATTATAATTTATGTTAAGTTATAAGTGTACTAAGATATTTGAGGGAGTACGTGATGAAAAACTATATGCAAATTTATTGTTAGATGACCTATTTGTGGAGGGCTTATCCAGGATTCCACACTCATCATTGTAGGCCTCCATGGTTGTATGCAATAAATGGTACAATGTTCTCAAATCAAAGGATTACTATGATCTTTTCAAGAAGAAGGGGATGTTACGGAGAAAACTTCCTATGTCTTGGGGTACCACAATAGATAGAGTAACCGTAGAAATCAATCCTTTCCTATATGCAAGAGAAACCAAACATATAACACTAAAGGATCTCAATACATACCTTATTTCGGACGGTTGATGTAGATCCCCGTTGAGCTTTTCCACTCTCGCTTGTATAAGTAATTTGCTCTCTCAACATTCAGCAAACAAGACAAGCATGCTATATATAATTGTGCTAGACCTACTCTAGCATTTATAATCAATAACATTTAAACATTTAAAATAATCCATGGATTCAATACTCATTTAAATACACATTATTGGACAGGAAAAGATATTTCTATTAATATAAATCAGAGATTACAATAGTGACAACCTCTGTCGGCACGTCTGCGAATCGGAGAAATTGAGTCCTCCACCTAGGCCTCCACCACTTCAATTCTCCATCACTTGATAGAAAGCTCACAAGAAAAGGAAAGCTTGGGAAGAACACAAAGTGCTCCAAGGGACAAAGGGACGCAGACTCAAGTATAAGCTCCGACAATAATGGACTATAGTTTTCTTGCTCTTCAATTCCTCCCCCTTCAGTGTATCCAAAGGGTTCCTTATATAGTGCTTCAATGGGGTAATGGAAGGTCAAATTCAATCAATATCAAGGCATTTGGAAGGCCAAGAGAAAAGTGACTCGGATCCACATCAAGAAAAATTCCAAAACTATTTGGCCTTTTGCACACATCCCGATGTACGCGGGTTTGAGGGTAAAATCCGCGTATATACACAAGAATAGGTTTAAAAGTTGTGTATAGAAAACAAGACATGTTTTTAGGGATGATATTGGAAACATCAAAGGTAAAAAAATGGTCCATGGAGTCTAAAGAATCTGCAAAGGGACAGGGAAGGCCATAAAGGTGTGATCCACCATGTGTGGTAAAATCAGCTGTAATAGATGACCCCTAATGTTTGAGGTCAGAGGGGTGATACGATGGCTGAAATACATTATAAGTCCATCCTAAAAGTGGAGTGATGAAGAACGAGGTGGAAGAACCAACCATCCAACAGTACAATACAATGATCAAACTCTGCACATAACTAGAAGTAGATATAGCAGTCCCGGATACATAAGAGTACAATGGACATGAATAGGCATGATGGGTGAAAACGCGAAATTGGGTAACACTTCCATGAGAATCGGGTGTCCAAACAACATAGCGAACATTATTCAGTCGAATAACTAATTCTTTATTTGGCTGAATAACGTTAAGGGTGAACCGTTTAATTTGACAGAACGTATAGCCAACCGACATTTTTTATGGTCATTTTATTCTTTGTTCAGTTGAATAATTATTTGGCCGAACAATTATTCGGCCAAACAATTATGTGGCCGAAAAATGGTTCGACCGAACAACTATTCGGCCGGATAATTGTTCGGCTAAATAATTATTTCGCATAAAAGGCAAGCTCCAGCCCCATTTTCATTGTTTTTGTCTGCAAACATTTGTCTTCATCTTGTCATGTCTTCATCTTGTTTGTTGTTGTCTGTAATCCCTGTCCATGTCACTGGTCCTCCTGATGTGGACATACTAGTTTCCTGTTAGCGTGGAGATCTGTTCGTGGAGGTCGCTTCGAGATGGACTGTTTTCCGTGGGGGTCTGTTCAGCATGGAGGTCTGTTTGTGGAGGACATTTCATGGTGGTGTTTGTGGTATTTTCTTGGAGGGTCTGTTCATGGTCTAGTCTTGGTGTGCTCCCCCATGTCAGGTAAATTTTTATGAAATTGCTTCTATAATTTGAAATTTTAATATGTGATTTATCTCTTGTTGTAGTCAATGGAATTCATTTTTCATCATAGTATTGCAGAGTTAAAGTTTGCATATGTTAATTGGTATTGTATAAATCTTATAATTTTAATTTTAATTAATATTTATATGCCTATGAACTCTGTCCAAATGGACAGAGTCCATTTGGATAAATTTTTCTTAATTTTAATTATAAATTCTATGTTTTTAGAATTTAATATAATCTATTTTAATTAGAATGAAATATTTTTAACTTAAATTCTAGGTAATAATTTAAACAAAATGGAAGGAGTTGATGAACTCTGTCCATTTGGATAGAGTTGATCAACACTCAGATGGACATAGTTGAAGAACTCTCTCCAAATAGGTAGAGCTGAAGAATTCTCTCCAAATAGGAAGAGCTAAAGAACTCTCTCCAAATAGGCAGAGTTGAAGAACTCTCTCAAAATGGGCAGAGTTGATGAACTTTGTCCATTTGGATAGATTTCATCAACTCCATCCACATGTGAATAGAGTAAATCAAATATGTCCAAATAGACAAGACAATGGATTATACTTAGCAAAACATAGTTCATGCAGACTTCATCAACTCTTTCCCTGATAACTTTACTTAGCAAAACGCATTTTAGTAGTTTTAATATAAATCATAAAAAAAACATTATTACACATAAAAAATCAGATTTTTTTATTACTGATCTATTTTATCTTATGTATTTTTAATCTAAAACATAAAAGGAACATATAACTTGTATAATGCTTATTAGTTACAATTTAAACTTACTATTATATTAAGATATTATGCATTTTTTATAATTTTAATTTAAGTTCATAGGTATAATAAGGAAGATATTTGTATTAAATATGTCCATGGACAAAGTTCATGAATGAATACTCTATTCATGGATAGAGTTGATTAACTTTGTTTACATGAAGTGATGAACTTAACCCTATCCATGTGGACAGAGCTGATGAACCCTATACATGTAGAGTTCATCAACTGTGACTCTGAACAGTTTATTTTAATAACTATTAGATAATATGAGTGGCATATAGGTAATATAAACTTATTTTTTATATTAGTTAGTTATTTGAAGTTGAGGCATTAACATGCAGAGTTTTAATATGTTATGAGTTGATATATTAGATAATATTAAGAACATATAGGTTTTTAATAAAAAAATTAGTTTTTTTAGTGGCTAGGTCTTTGAAGATGAGGAATTAACATGTAGAATTTGAAAATGATATGAGTTGATTTGTGTAATCTTGTAGATATCATCTCAAATGAAAATAGATAATAAATTAACTATAATCATTTAAAGAAATATTAGATAATATTAGGGATATATAGGTTCTTATTGATATCTTAGTTTTTATAGTAGCTAGGTTTTTGAAGTTAATTAAAATTAACATGTAGAAATTGATATGGAATTAGATAATAAATTAGCTATAATCATTTGAAGAACTATTAGATAATATTAGGGATATCTAGGTCCTTATTGATATCTTAGTTTTTATAGTAGCTAGGTTTTTGAAGCTGATTAATTAACATGTAGAAATTGATATTTCTGTAAATTTGTAGATATCATATTCAATGGAAAGAGAGCATCCTTGAGACAAAAGCGTAGGTGGTCATTACATTTTTTGGGAGTTGGTGTCCGAAATGAAAATCAAAGATTATCATGGTCACCTCTGGATTCAGGCTTATTGCATAGTTCACATTCAATTGATCATCGACGTGACGATAGTGGTAGAGATGATTTCTTCTTATCATCTATGGTTGTAGTGTCATTGAAATAAAGAATGGTCATTTATCTTTATTTGTAGAAATGGGTCTTGGAGTAAAGGAGTTATAGATATGATTGATCAAACCTATGACTCCTATTACTCCTCGACCCATATCTACAAATCTACACATAAAATTTAGAGGAAGCAAAAGTAGTAATGTTTTTACATATTTCTTCTTCAAGGTATGTAATATTACCCAAATTTTTCTATGATATATAAGTTTAATTACTTTAAATAATTTTTGACATTTGTAAATTGCTGGTATATATGTTGAAGCTTGGATCTCTTCAATTTTTCGAGGCAAAAAGGAAGACTCCATTGGAGGATAGTGGTGGAATTGTAAGTTTAATATTTTATTTTATTTATTTTAGTTTAAAATAGTTTAAATAGTTTGTAAGATTTATAAACTATTTTTATACATGTTGTAGCTTGGGTCTCCTCCACCCTTTAGAGGAAAAGAGAAGACTCTATTGAATGATAGAGAATTTGAGGTAATTTTGTTAATAATTGTATTGATCTTCTATATACTAGTTTAATGTTTTAATGTTTTGATTTTAATTTAAAATTGTTTAAATAATTTATGATATTCATAATCTGTTTTTATACATGTTTCAGATTTTTATGAGTCCAAAGGAAGACCCTAGTGGAGGATAGTGATGGACTTCTTTGATTCAGACATCGAGGAGCTTAATTTTAGGATTATACACATGTTCATGAATGTTTTTTTTTATTATATACATGTACATTGAACTCTAATGTTCATGAATATTTTTTGGGATTATATACATACATACATTGATCTTAGATATTGTTTTTTGGATTATATACATATTTATGTAAAGGTTAGGAATGTTAAGAATGTTAAGAACGAATTTGGGGAATGTTAACGTTAAGAATGAAAGCAATCCAATTTGTTACATTGATTTTAGATATTGTTTTTTGGATTATATACATGTATATGTAAAGGTTAGGAATGTTAGGAATGTTAAGAACGAATATAGGGAATGTTAACATTAAGAGTTAAGTGAATTAAATTGACTCTATAAACATGGGAAATGTTAGGAGTGAATGTGGGAATGGGGATGGGGAAAGTTAAGAATGAATGTTAGGAAGTTTAGATAGGTGCAATTATATGAATGTATGTATTAGTAAATTTATGTATGTTTGTATATCTAACATATTTTTAATGTTGAAAAGTTGAGAATTTTAGGAATGTTAGGAATGTTAGATGCAATCTAATGTTAAGAATCAATGCGGGGAATGTTAGGAATCAATGTGGGGAATGTTAGGAATCAATGTTAGGAAATGTTAGTAATGTTAGAAAGTTTTGATAGGCGTAAATATATGAATGTATGAGTGAATGTTAGGAATGATTAGGAATGTTAAGAAGTTTTGATAGGAATATTTTTTATTACTAAAGTAAAATTAGTAACTTGATTCTAAATTCTAATAAATTACATCTCAATCCATCAATTTTCTAAGGTAACATTAGCAACTTGATTTTGAATTCTAATATTTTTTTATTACTAAGGTAACATTAGCAACTTGATTTTGAATTCTAATATTTTTTTATTACTAAGGTAACATTAGCAACTTGATTTTGAATTCTAATATTTTTTTATTACTAAGGTAACATTAGCAACTTGATTCTGAATTTTAATAAATTAAAGTTAAATGACTTCATGATAGCCAATTTTAACATAGAACAAGAAATGATATAGTTAAAAACATCGCAATGGAATTTCGTCCTCAATTATCCGTTCATGGTCATATTTGGACAGTTTCCATTTTTTATTTTTTAAGGTTTTTTTTATACAACTCGTTCTAATTTTATTCGAGCTGCACATACTAAATGACTATACTGAAAAAATATAACATCGGGTTCGTAATCTTGAAAGTAGACATAATTTTCAATCATACAGGTTTGCTGCAAAAAATAGCCTTTTAAAATGATGGATCCTCTCTCGTATGTAGATCCGTTGTCATTGTAGTCCTCCAATAACTTCATTTTTCCTTTGGTGCATCACATCAAATAATATTTTACATTTTCGTTGTTGTCTAAAGGTGCAATCACAGCAAAAATATCTCCTGTGCAAATTACAATTGGCGTTAAATTGACTATATAAACATAAGGTGATGGACAATATTGAACAATCAACAACATCATTACCTTCTCTAACAAGATCTGAAATTCTATCGCCATCAGATGATATTTTTATTTCTTCTGATTCTAATTCTTCTATATTTACTAGTGGCATTTTTCTTTTTGGATTAATCTCTGTGTGTTTCCAATGTTTTACGTAGTTGTTTGTTATGTTTTCATAAACTTCTGTAGATTCAACATTTTCAGTGCAAATATGACAAAAACATCTTTGCTTTCTACTGTCAAATGCAAACATGTTTTGGAAGGATTTTGTTTGAATAGAGTGAAGTTCTCTAGTCCCATGTATGGTGCTAGCCTCGAATGGTATTGATCTATCTATATATTGGACCCCAACAAGCCAAAAAAACCTACACAATAAATGATAAATCACAAATGACAACTTTTAATGTTTGTGTACAAATACTTCAATGTTAGTACATACAATTTTTAAAATTGACAATTAATATAAATTAAAAAAATAATGTACATACCTGGGCACATCTTTTGATTGTTGAATACAATCATGGCTTAGATTTGATTTACACCATTGGACAACCTCTGCAGCTGAATGAAATCATTTAGAAAAATGGTTCATTTGCCATCTTCGAAGTGCTCTTTTTACGCATGCTCCTACACCATCATGTTCACCTTTTCCATGTCCAGTTTCAAAGAAATTCCAGCAATGTTTAATGTTCATTCCTTTATGAAGTCGACATAACCAAAAAAATGATCGTAAAGATTTAAATTGTCCCGCACATCCATCCGACCATATCCAATGTTCATTGAATTTAACTTTACGACTTTTTAGTGAATCATAGAAAAAAATTTCAATACAATGTTGAACAAAATGTGTATCATGTGTACGATCATCGCTGATATAAAAGTGATATCTTTTAATCAAATCTCGATTGTCACACGTGCTTTCAATGCCATCAACATCTTGTTGAGAATGTCTATATAGAACATGGACAAATATCGAAACTTGGTTAGAATGATAGTATTCACTTTGAATCCCTTTTTGTGTAGCAAATGTGTAATTTTCTGCAAAATCAACTACAGACAAAATTGTTCCAGTTGGAAAAATTTCACGGGAATGTTTGAATTGAAGTTCTTGCCATCGTGCTCTATGTGAATGCTTGGTGTACTTATAAATTTCAATTTCAAATTTCTTGAGAAAATATGTCACACATATTTTATCTTCTCGCAATTCAATTCTTTTGGAATGTGCATCACTAGAACTTGTAGAATAATTGTTGTATTCATATCTTCTCCAATCAACGGTTACATTTGAAAGTGACTGATCATTATCGATAGGGTATTTATGGTGGAATAAAAAAAGATTTCCACAACCATGACAATGTTTTCCATTGACACATTTCTTATTATAAAATACTTCATCATGATTTCTCTCACATAGGGTTTGAGATATGAATTCATGTACTGTGGGTGGAGCTGGTGAATTTGTCCAAAACATTTTACCAAATTCAAGAAATGTGTCGTAATATAATTGAAATTGCACATGATAATGACAACAACATGTGTCACATATAGTAATAGTTCTAACATACCATGGTTTTTGTTGCACAAATGTAGTGATCAACATATTAATTCCACAATGATCTTCCTTGAATTTATTGAACATTTGTACTTGTGTCATTTCCATTATATGTTTTAGACGGATTTCATATACATTTCATGATACTCTTTGTCATATCACATCCCTTGAATTTGGTGAAACTCGAGCATGTTCCAACCAATATTTCTGTACAATATCTTTAACACCTTCTCCCATTCTATCTTTGTAAGGTTGTCTACAAATAATTGCCCAGCAAGCAAGTTCATTATTTTCATATATTTGCATTCTTAATTTGCTATGTTTGTATAATGTCTTTCTCGAGGTTCTAATTGCTTGTGCTAGTTGTGTTAGTCAAATGTTTTTGTCTAGTACTAGCTGAAACAATTGTTGTCTGAATTGCTCTATGTGCAGCATTGGTATCTTTCTTTCTAGATTTTTCAATTTTTTTTATTGCATCACCTATATTTTCTATCACAATATGTTTCAGTTTCGACTCTTTTGTCACCTTGTGAATACCCAATAATGATGTATCACCTTCTAACTTCTTGGACACCAATAAACATCTCAAAATTTGTGCTTGTCCTGCTATTAAACAATCCTTGAGAATATCATCATAATTTTTTGCAGCACGATATCGTGCAACATGTATGGATATTTTTTCTCCATATTTGTCGCAATCAATGTCTTCTAACATTTTATCATCAATGGTGAAAGTACATATACATCAAATTTAATTTAATTTAACATATGTCCAAAAATACAATTCATTATAAAAAACAAATTTCGAAAATACATGATATATACATACTAGGTCCAATTTCTGGATCTTGGTTTTGATCTTCAATATTGACTTCATCAACATTAACATGTAAATCAATATTTACATCAACAATGGTCTCTTCAACTTCCATTTGTTATTCTTGTACCCTATTTTCAATTTCCATTTCATCAACATTGTCATGTAAATATCTTCTTATATCTTCATTTATTTCTTCCATTTCTGCAACCCTTGCTCTTTTGGCTGTATTTCTGAGTTTTTGTTTTTCCCTATTAGCATCATCATCACGTTTATGATCACTTTTTCTTTTATGGTTTCTTTTATTTCCCGTGATTGCTTAATCTCCTTTTGAAAAACCCTTGGAAAAAAATAAGAACACCTTGTAAAGAAATCTTCTTTGTAAAACAATTGGAAAAAAAAAACTCTTTGAAAAAAAACCTTATTTGAAAAAACAACTTATATAAATATTTTGGTTAAAAAAAAACTCATTTGCAAAAATACTTTGCAAATAAACTCTTTGGAAAAGACCCATTGCAAAGAACCTACTTTGCAAAAATACCTTGGAAAAAAAACTTTTTGCAAAGAAATAACTTCTTTTCAAAATTACTTTAGAACACAAAATCTTTTACAAAAATGCCTTGGGAAAAACCTCTTTCAATGTACCCTTGGATTATAAATAAGAGGAAAAATACCTTCTAAAAACCCTTTGGCAAAAGAAATCTCCTTTGAAAACTCCTTTAAAAATACTTTTACTTATACGAAATGAAGAGGTGAGAAAATAATGAGGCTCTTTCGTTTTACTTATATGAAATGAAGAGGTGCAAAAATAATGAGGCTCTTTCGTTTTACTTATAGGAACTGAAGAGTTGCAAAAATAATGAAGCTCTTTCGTTTTATTTATACGATTATTTTTTCCGGTTAACGATTTTTTTTTTTGCACTTAGTTGTTCGGCCGAACAACCTTATTTGTAACGTCTCCGTTACGGAAAAACATTGTTCGGATGAATAACCTCTGAAACCTATAACCTGCACAGTTTTTAGGTTTCTCTATTTTCAGAAGGAAAAATGGATGCCTTACACTACAAATTGACTTTTGGACTTGATACCTTTAGTTTCGTCATTAAATCTACTTTCCGTAAGTATATATTTTGTTGTGTATAGGTGAGATTCGATATTTTTATTTTTTTGTTTCTTAACATGTGTCAAGTTTAGTTTCATCTCTTTCAAAATGCAATGAAATGAAAAATATATAAATTTAAAAATACACCACCAAAAAAATTGAAACAAATATGGTGCACTTAATTGGAGTGTCTACTTCAAAAGGGTATTCATGGATTTTTAAGTTTTATAGTCAATTGAGAGAAAAGTGGCGCAACCAAAAACATGTTTAAAACCAACAAGGTTTTCCCATTGTTCAAATTCAAAAAAATATTATAATTAGTATATAGATCCGTTGGTTACAAAGTTATAGTCATCGCAATAGTATATTGTGTGTAGATTGTCGTAGCATATTTGTTTTTTGCAAAACATGACTTTAACAATGATTTTATGGGCAGAACCAAACATGACTATTTTTTAGTCCTTTCATTTTATAAGGACTCACTACCAAACCTTTTATAAGGACTCATTGCAAGAAGAAGGAGATGTTACAGAGAAAAAATCATATGGCTTGGGGTACCACAACAGACAGAGTAACCATAGAAATCAATCATTTCCTATATGCAAGAGAAACCAAACATCTAACATTAAAGGATCTCAATACATACCTTATTCTGGACGGTTGATGTAGATCCCCATTGAGCTTTTCCACTCTCACTTGTATAAGTAATTTTCTCTCTCAACATTAGGCAAACAAGACAAGCATGTTATATATAATTGTGTTAGACCTACTCTAGCATATATAATCAATAACATATAAGCATTTAAAAGCATCCATGGATTCAATACTCATTTAAATACACATTATTGGACAGGAAAATATATTTCTATTCATATAAATTAGAGATTACAGTAGTGACAACCTCTGTCGGCACATCTGCGAATTGGAGAAACTGAGTCCTCCACCTGGGCCTCCACCACTTCAATCCTCCATCACTCGATAACAAGCTCACAAGCAAAGGAAATATTGGGAAGAACACAAAGTGCTCCAAGGGACAAAGAGATGCAGACTCAAGTATAAGCTCCGACAACAATGGACTATAGTTTTCTTGCTCTTTAATTCCTCCCCCTTCAACGTATGCAAAGGGTTCCTTATATAGTGCTTCAATGGGGTAATGGAAGGTCAAATCCGAGCAATCTCAAGGAATATGGAAGGCCAAGATACAAGTGACTCGGATCCACAGCAAGGAAAACTCCAAAAAATATTTGGCCTTTTGCACACATCCCAATGGGTTTGAGGGTCAAATCCACGTATATACACGAGAATAGGTTTAAAAGTCACGTATAGCAAAGAAGACATGTTTTTAGGGATGATCTTGGAAACATCAAAGGTACAAAAATGGTCCATGGGGTCTAAAAACTCTACAGAGGGACAGAGAAGGCCATAAAGGTGCAATCCACCATGTGTGGTAAAATTATCTGTAACATGGGATATTGAAGAATTTGATATATGTGTTTGGGAGTGTAGGAAATCATGTTATTTTTTTAGTTGCTTGGAACAAAAACAATAAAGTATGGACGAAAGGATTCACCTCTCTTGAAATGAACATGTTTGGGGATGAATGGTTGATGGAGTATATATCTAGTCAAAATAACAAGATATTCACTTTTGGGGGAGTACTTTCCACTAATTCTAAGAATGGTGGTCTTCAATGTACCATAGTTTGAATATATTTAGCTTAAAATGATAAATTCATTTAAATTTGTCCTTGTTTTTTCTTATATTGCACATTGGATTTTTTCACCAGCATGTTATGCTTGTGTTAAATTTTTCTTGTTGGATAGAAATATTGGAGAGATAGTGTGGCATATATGGCCTCAATTGACGAGATGTTTATGATTGGACATTTTTCACCATCCATAAAATTTTATTACTATAGCTAAATATGGATCACTAAATTTTATGCAAATATTTAAAAAATGTATTATCTTCAATTATATTCCCTTGGATTATATTATATTAACTAAAGTTTAATGCATTTCTGTTGTGTCATTCATTCACCATCCCAACCATCTTCTTTTTTTGTTTCCAAAGGGTACAAGACTATCATTTAAAGTTTAATGCATTTGTGGTGTGTCGTTCATCCAACACACCACCAAGTTTCTTTTGGTTTCCAAAAGGTGCTCTAAGAGTGATAATTTTAGAGAGAAAAGGTTGTATTCAGTGAAAAAATGAGAGAAATATTGAATAGGAGAGTACAAAAACAAGAGGTAGACTGATAAGGTACTGTACCACTTGATATATGAAAGTAATAGGATATATTAATGAAAAGAATGGCAAATATATAATATTCTCTCATTTTTATTCTATGGCAGATTTGTGAGTACGCCCCTAAAATCTAGGTGCTCTAATGGACATATGAGTGGATATGTGTATATTGTTTTTGAGATAATGACATAACTGAGTTAATTGTAGGTGAAAGTTGTAGTGAAATTGCAATGTACAAAAACAAAGGCTTGGAAGGTGAAATCACTACAGGAAAATGAGAGATTAATGACCAGGAGACCAAAACTTTTGGTCACCACAGTTTTTTTCAAGAGATAAATGACCAAGATTGATAAATTTAATGGAGCTAACTAAAAAATACCAAGATAAATGACCACTTTTGGCCACGGGATAAAAAGCAACTAAAACGACTAAGATAAATGACCAAATTTGGTCACAGGATATCTACTAAAAATGACCACATAAAAATTGGTCATTTTTAGTTGTCACTCTGGAAATGAAAAAAATTACAAATTTGACAATGAATTTGTACATTTTACTAAATTCTAAAATTGCAGATGGATTCAGAGACCCCCTTAAAAGGGGTCTCTGAATCCATCTGCAGTGTTTTTAAGGGTGTCTCTAAATCCATCTGTAGTGTTAGAATTTAGTAAATTCTAACATATATATAATATATATTTACACGTCCCTATATTAACAAAATTGAATTAATTCAACCCAACTATATGTTAATTTGGACATGACCTTGGCATATAATGTTAATTATAAGGCTAATTTGCATGAACTTGGCATATAATGTTAATTATAAGGCTAATTTGCATGACCTTGGCAAATAATTATAGTTTTTATAGGCTAATTTGGACATGACCTTGGAATATAATTATATAAGTTTCTATATGGCTCGACAAGACCGCTAGTGGAAAAAACCAAAGCAATAAAACATATGGGTGATATAAACAGTGTCGTAATTTGCAAGTTATAATTAACACACGTTAGGGAGATGTACTATGCATAGAATGGGATCCATAATGTATTGACATTGTGCATTACCAGTCCCTGACATGATGAAGAGCAGAGCGGGGGAAGTGTTGGAATTTCATTTCATATCCACCCTTCAGACTAAATTTTTTGACGTTTTGAATTTTTATCTTCTCCGTCACAAAACATTTTGTTGAAAAAATTACCATTCAGCACTAAAGTTTTACTAAAAAATTTACACTTCAATAATAAAGAGTTTAATATTAACTAACAATTTTCACCATTATGAATTAACAAAACATGGAACCAATGTTACAACATATGGAATGCAATAGACCAAGTTTTGCAAGGTTAACATGTGAGTGACAACTCTAATTGAAGTTGCAACCTTTTATACCAAAGAAATACTTCAACATTAGGAATTGAATTCTAAAGGATAGATAAATACAACATGGCTCTTTGTGAAGATAATATTGTATTATAATATTCTCTCCTCCCTTTGCCAAAAGAAGTTTAATAAGTTGTGTTTACCAAGTATGTATTGTTTGGATTTGTCAATTATTATTACAAGTGAAAGCCCACAAATCATTGAGAAGTAGAGTTGTGTATGTATTATCCATGATAAACTTTGATCTAAATAAAACAAAATAATTTTGTTATATTTTCTAATACCAATAATTTATCTTTTATATTATTATTAAATTTATTCAAAAAAAGTAAATAGAACATATTACAAAAATTCCCATTTGAAATAAAAAAATCAGCATCAAGAGATCAAATTTCTCTTTGTCACTCAAGATGACCAACTTGAAACTGTAAATCCATGATCCTCAAAGTATGCAAATTATAGTTATCACTCAAAGTATGAGAAATAAGCATTTGAAATTCATGAGGGAGTTCTCACCTTTTAAGGTCTAAAACAGGTTTATAAAAAAATTAGTTATATGAAATTTAACAACTAGTACTGGTAAACTCGGAAGTCTATCTTACACATAGCTATCTAGAGAATAGAAATTTTTTAAATCAAGATTAGCATTAAAGTATACAAATATTTAAATTATATTTTTATGTCAGTGGCATATGAAAAAAGGAACTAATCTTTTAATAATCCAATCCTTTTAAAGTTAACTGAGAACTCCTCTGATGTGTTTACGCTCACCTAATGCATATTTTTAACCACCGACACTAAAGAGACCACCCAAATATTCAATCCTTTTAAGGTTAACATGGGAGCTCCTCTTATGTTTTTATGCACACTTAATTCATGTTTTTAAACCCAGGTACTAAAGGGGCTACCTAATGAAAATTAATGATAGTTTTAAAAGAAAATTAAACTTCAAAAATACGTGTTTGTGAAATCTTTGCCCATTTAGTCATACAATTTGATCAAAATTTTAACCGGATTTGACGAGAAAAATGGCCTCTAACATGCATTTTTCCCATCAAATTCCAACCTTGAATAGATGTCACATATGGTGGTTGAATTATCTTTTTCTAATTATCTTTTTCCATTTGGATGATTGAAAACAATGGATGTCACATTGCCAAGGACTAATGAAACCTGATAATAGAGCAATTAATTGTCAAATTTCCATTTTACTAATGAAATTTAGTAGTCAATGAAATAATTATTTATTATTTTGCGTTATTTGCTTTGTGCTATTTAATTTTTAAGATTAATTTAAGTATAAATCTTTTAGTAATTATTACTAGCATATTTCATGAATTGCAAATGAGAACGCTTATAAGCATCATGTTCCCCTTATTCGTTAAACCCATTAAATATTTAATTATTAAATAATTCCTTTACCTTATTTTAATAATATCTCTATGGTGGGGGAGAATATGTGAGGGTTCATATACAGTTTGTGGTTTCCAAATTGGAAAGCTTGTCTGTGGGTTAATGGAGTTCATTCTACTCATTTTGTGGTAATTGGCATGGTAATTAGTGGGAGGGTTTACAAATCCTCGGGAAAGGGTTTGTTATTCCATAATTTACTACCCATCAATGGAGAGAATTTTGATTTTAGTTGGTTAATTGGCAGGAGGGGAGTGATATATTTTGGGTTTTCGGGTTTTGAATTTGTTGCTTGGGTTAATATATATCCACCACTCATAGCATATGCAATGGATATGAACACCACATCAAAGAAGACGTGGAGGGTTTTGAAGAGGCGTGTAAGGACATCCTTAGTTGCAGAGTTGAAATCCTCTGTTTCTTCCCAGGTAAGTCAAATTCTTCTGAAATTTTTGCTGGTTCTTAAGGGCTTTGGACAATTGGTACATTTTTTTATTAAGTTACACAGTAAGCATTGAAATGATATTACTATTGAGTCGATCTAGTGTTAAACTGTTAGTCCTTTAGGGATTAATTGCTAAAATGTTTGTGGATTCTATCTTGTATTAAAATATGGAGTAGTGGTTTTGCATGAGCTAGACATTAATAGGGACAACTATCTTTTAAGGTGTTTACTTTTGCAGAGGAATTTTGAGCACTAATCCAATTCATATTAGATATTATTAAGTGGATTTCTCACTTTCTTTGGCTCTTTATAAGGAATTAGGGTTTGTGGGAAACATGGTTCAAACCTTCATTGACAATAGAGGTCTCGAGTCTTTCCTCCGATATTTTATTTTTGATTTTTTCTTCAACTATTCATGGTAGCACAAAGAATGTGTTAGTATTGCATAAATCAACAGATAAGATAATGGCAAATTTGGAGAGGCTTAGCCAATAAGCACAAATCCATAGCACTTAGCCAATAAGTGTTGCATGCCTCCAAGGTGTTTTGTTTTCTGAAGTCATTCAAATAAATGTAACTTGTTCACCCTCCTTTTCGTCTGTAGGAGGATCCGATGACTTAGAGGACCATGCATTCTTATATATTTTCACATCTTATCTAACCATTATCTTTCCTAGTGATCGAAAATATATTATATAAGCCTTGGAGTATTCATTGTCTCAAACAAAGATTCTATGCATGCTAGAGGGATCAATCTTATATCTCTTCTCATAAGGATTATGAATATACACAAGAAAACCAAAAACACTAAAGTGTGATACTTATGGTTTCTCACTAGTAAAAGATTCGTTTGGTGTTTTTTCCTTCAATATCCCATGAGGACACGTGTCTAGAATGTAGACAATTGTATTTCATGTTTTTGCATAAATATGAATGGATAGAGCTAGATATTGAACCATAGCCTTAGTCTTATCTATGACGGATTTATTTTTTGCAACCCCATTTGGCTAAGGGTTGTAAGGTACTCTCAGCTCCCTCTTGGTCCATGATTTTTCAAAAGTTATCAAAGTATTCGGAGTTGTACACTCTGACCTCTTGCAAAACCTGTATAGGCTTCCCTCTCACACACTCTAACCTAATATTGACTAGGATCGGGGTTGCGATCTCTGACAATGAATCACAAATCATCAAAATCAATAAAAAACCTAAGATCTATCATCATAGAAACTACCTCTTCCAGGAAGTATCCTTCTACATGTATGGATTCCTGGAATATTTGATATCTACAAACTTGACACCATGTTAAATTTTTAAGACATGGTAAGCATATTTTTCACTCACAATTTAAACTCTAAAACTAGGAAACTTAATACTAATAAACTCCTACCAAAAAAAAAAAAAAATGAATTCTAGATTCTATCATAGTAACAATAATAATAATAATCCAAGTTAAGGTCACAAACTTTTCAAATGAGAAATTGATATATGAGAACCTCCAAGCCAAAGGGATAGATCTTACAAGTACATCACTCTAAAAACATGAACAACTATTACAAATCTAAACCATTCAATCACGAATTTGTATTCTATTAACTAGAGAAAGACAATGCTTAGCTCTAAACTAAAAATCTCTAACCATTTCAATTGGAGACTTGCTTGTCTTTTATATAATAATAACGATATGGTTTAAAAAAGGTATGAACCATCCTTGTGGAGTGCCATGTTACTTAAGGAAGCTGTAACCCTAAAAACAATGTAGAGAATTATGTCCTCCTTGCAAAGATAAAACCTCTAGGCTTATTGTGCCCCAACTAGAAAAGGTTGTGCATGCATGCATGCGCCTCCTTGGGATCCATGCACCATTTCTTCTAATTGAGTCGAGAGGTTCATTTCTACAGCCTAGTTGGGGGGAATGTGTCCATATACGTCAAACACCATGAGAATAATTTTAAAAAGAAAGCATGAGAATTATGACATCTCCAAAAGGAAGCACCCTGGCGACATCCTCTGGGATTATTTTCATTCTGTATAAAATAGGAAATAGTCACAAAAGGGGTGCATTCTAATTCTGGGCAGATGCACTCACAAACACGATACTATTTATGTTGAAACAGATTTCCTAAGTCTGGAAATGAAAATGAGATTGAGCACTTCCCTAGTACAAAATACAATAAATATGATAGTCAACTCATATATTTATAGCCATAATACCAAAATAATTAGGAAAGGATCAGGTTTTCTCATTCTCACTAATATTTCAAGATGGGTGTCTCCATTCAACTGAAAGCTTATTAGTCTTTGGGTTACTGAAAGTATATCATAGGTCCCAAAATATGTTTAGCAACTTCAACATTTTGTTTTGCCTAAAGTAAAAACATCATTAATCTATCAAGCAATGACACTTTTTATGGCATTTATGTGGAGTCCATAGCATGCCCATATGATAAGAGATTTTGTCCATTGTACCCTTGAAATGCTAGAGGTACACACACAAAAACCAGACTTTTTTTTTCACAAGTGAAAAAGAAGCTATTTAGTGTTCATTAAGAATCAAAATAGCTATGAGCATAGAAAGATGGGTTGTGATCACAGAAAGAAAAATCTATGTCCAAAAACAGTCAATGTGTTACCATAACGGTCTAAATAGTATGTAACTAATATCTAGTCAGAGCATATAAAAAAATAGTGATGAGTATAGATCCATAGCCTCCATATACCCCAAATCACATAAGCTGGAAGCAGTTTGTAGCATATATTTTTCTGTAACTAGTTCATAAGTAAATGATGCAAAGTGATTACATCCCAATTGTCTTCAATGCTGAGTCCCTCACACACAAGTGTCCATATATTTGGAGTAGTATTAGAATTCACAAAGATATGGATAATACTTTCAGCTTCACAGTCACATAAACCACATCTATTGGGCCCCTCCCAACCTCTCCTACAGAGGTTGTCCCATGTAAGAATGGCATTTTTCAGGCATAGACAAATAAAGCAGGTAATTCTACTGGGTAATTTCCATTTCCAAATTGTCCGAGACCACCAATGCACTCTTTTGGATGATAATTCATATGCAATTGAATCATATAGGATTTTAGCAGTAAAGGTCCCAGATGTGAATCTACCCCATAGAATTAAGTCATCGGCATCTCTTAAGAAAATACCTGAATTGTTAAGATGATGTGTAAAAGTATTCCACTTTTGTGTTTGTGTGTCGTTGAGTCCCAAATCCATAGCACTTAGTTAATAAGCATTGTAGGCCTCCAAGGTGTTATATTTTCTAAAGTCATTCAAAAAAATGTAACCATTGAAATGTAGATGTGAAATAAGGCCATCAGTGAAAGAATGAAGTGGAGGCCCCACAGTGATTGGGTCAATGCCCACCATAATTTTATGACCATTCTCAATTATCCAAGTCAGCCATTTTCTGATCCAATTCAATTGTCATATGAAACTGATCCAGAAAAAGGAGATATTAGCTGTCGGCTTATAGCCACTTAACCAATATTCCACATATTTTTCTTTGAGGTATAATTTTTCCTGATGAGTATCCCCCACAAACCTCGACTGTTAATATCCTTCAACCCACACTTGAGACTTAATGCAATATTAAACCAAAGGGGATTCCTAATTCCCCAACCACCAGCAGCTTTGGGTATAAAAATCTTGTCCCACTTGATAAGATGAATTTTTTCAACTCAACCAGTTCCAAACCATAGGCATCTTACAATCAATTTTCTGAGGTTGTTGGTGATAGAAATCAATATTTGACCCAAGGAAAACCAATAAATAGGTATACTCTTTAATACAGAGTTGATGAGTGTCACTCTTCCCCCCAAGGTAGTCACCTGTGGCTCCAATTGGTAATTCTAATTTCCACCTTCTTAATCAACCAATGCGAACCATATATCCTATAGCAATTAGGTTTTAACATATAACCCAGATACTTTAAGCCAAGGTGTAAAGGAAAACTCTTAACATGGAAAATCTCCAAGATCTGTTGAGTTTTATCACTAGATTCATCAACACATAACACACAAGTCTTGTCTAAGTTGATCTCCAAACCCAAAGCTTTGTAAAATAGCTCTAAGATTTATCATATATGACCCTCCAGTCAGTAAGAGTGCCACTTCCAAAAAGGATGACAAACACTAGACTTCGTTTCCAAGAAATAATAGTACTACAATAGATTCTATGCCTAGACCCTAGTAATCAGATAAGTATACTAACATGATATATTGTAGACTCTAGGAATTGGTTTTGATATTTTTGAATTTAATTCAATATTATATAGATGAAAAGAGTTGAAAGTAATATTGACATATTGTCTTCATAATTGAATGCAGAAAATTGAAGATGAGTCAATGACCAGTTTTATCAACAAATGAATACCATGCACATGATGAGAGAATATCCAATGAGAAGATGTTAGAGAAATATGCATGTCCTTGTAATAATTGTCTCGTAGGGAAGATGAGAAATAGAAAAGTGATTTTTTCACATATGCTGAGATTCGGTCATAGTGGTATAAGCTCTTTCCCTCAAAATAATTATCCAAATAAGATACCATTGCAAGTCAAGAGAGATGAAGAAGCACCAAACAAAGATGAAGATGCAACAAATGCAGATGAACATGCAATATTAGATGAAGGGGTTGAAGTTGATAGAATGATGAATGAGGGTTTGAAGGATGATTGGAAAAAATTGAGGGAGGATGCTTCAAAACCTGTGTATGGTACTTGCAAGTTAAGCCATTTGGAAACAATCATTCTAATTCTTAATTTGAAACTAGTGCATGGTTGGATAAATCAGAGTTTTGATGAGTTATTGGCATTGGTTATTACCACCTGACTCCACATTGCCCAAAAACTAGAGTGCATGTAAAAGCACAAATGAAAAAACTAGGGTTAGGTTATGAGAAGATCCACACATGTGTGAATGGTTTTGTTTTGTAAAAATCATGCAAGTGAGACTGAATGTTCGAAATGTAAATAACCAAGGTATAGACGAGGGTTGAAATCAAAATCAATGCCTAGAAAGATCCATCGCTGCTTTGCAGTAATCCCACGGTTACTTCTAATGTATAAATGTCAAAACATTACTGAGCTTATGCAATGGCATGCCCAAAATAAGAGCGCCGATGGAAAACAACGTTCTATGGTTGATTCTAAGATGTGGATGGAATTTGACAACAAATGGCATGATTTTTCCCAAGAGACTTGTAATATAAGGTTAGGTTTATCTTTAGATGGTCTGAATCCATTCTCAGATCAGAGTAGTAAATGGTCAACTTGGCCAGTGTTTTTGATAAATTATAACTTGCCTCCATGGTTACCAACCAAATCATTTTTCTTGATGTTGTCATTGATTATACCAGGAAAGAAAAGTGTGACTTTAGATATAATTGATGTTTATTTAGAGACATTATTTGATGAGATAGAATAATTGTGGAAAGGAGTTGAAGCAATTCAATTTTAAGGGACAATGATTCAATCCATTTCACTTTAAGAGCTTATTTATTGCTTATGATACACAATCTTCCTAGATATGGCACATTGACTAGTCTCAATGTTCATGGATACCATGGATGTCTAGGTTGTATCTTTAAACCTTTTGTGAGGCAGTCAAGTAGTTTGCATGAGTGCGTTTATTGTGAACATCGTGCTTACCGTAAAATTGAGCATCCATATCATCAACAAAATTCACGTTTCAATGGTCAGGAAGAGAATTATAAATCACCATCGGCAATAACCAATGATTACATTATCGAGAATGCATGGAAAAGAATGAAGTTTATTGAAAATGGTGGCATTGTTGATAGTAAAAATGATCCACTCAGTGATAGTGGTGTAAAACGATTGTGCATATTCTATAAGATTCCATACTTTAAGCATATAACCATTAGAAATATTGTTGAATTTATGCATACTGAGAAAAGCATAGCTAGTTCTATTATATAAACTCTTTTTGGTGCATATGATACAGTGTCATCACGCCTAGACCTTTAAGAGATAAAGATTCGTCGAAATATTTGGGTTGAAAATTATGGTGATGGAAAATTTAGAAAACCTATTTCTCCTTATGTGTAGAAAAAGGAACAACAAGCACAATTATTAACATTGATGTCTCTAACTCTCTTTCCTATCAGATATGTGATTAGTAATGTTAGAAGGAAAACTGACAATAATGGATTAAGAGGCCTCAAGACCCATGACTATCATGTCATAATTGAGGATATTTTACCTATTGCAATCATATCAAGTTTGGAAAAGGGGCCAATATTTGTAATTATAAGGTTAATTCTAATTTGAAGAGAATGAGTATGCATGTGTTAGATCCTTCAAACTTTGATAATTTGAGGGAAGAGGTTGTTGAAGTCCTTTTCTTATTGGAGCTAGAATTTGCACCAACAATATTCAATATTTCTATGCATCTTCGTGTACATCTAGAACATGAACTAGAATATTGTATCCTGATAAGAACTAGATGGATGTACCCTATAGAATGATATATGAAGGTTCTGAAAAAGTTTGCTAGTAATAAGGAAAAACCAGAAGGTAGCATGTGTGAAGGATATATAATGCAAGAGGCCACAGGATTTTGGACAAAATATATAAAGGATTTTACTAATGTCAATCTATGTGTCTGGGATGATGATGAAGATGAGATATTTGTAGAAAAAGTGTTAGAAGGAACTGGACATTGCTTCAATCTATCAAATGAGGAAAGAGCTGCAATACATGACTATGATCTTCAAAACACATCCTCATTGGATAAGTGGTGTAGGTGAATTTTTATTTACATGATAATTTATTTATTTATTTTGATTTAATAATTAAGTTATTATCATTCTTACTATCTTGTATGTTCATATTCTATATATAAAATGCGAAGAAGAGATTCAAATAGGGATGCATCCATCTCGAAAGCGTAGACTTCACAATTTGAATATTCAAGATGATTATTTTCCAAAATTTGATGACTGGATTGTTGATGCAATTAGTGATGCACAACAAGAAGGAAATGATATAATGATAGAGGAAATTTAGCTTTCACGACCTCCAAATATAATAGCTTCTTCGTTTAGTGGGATGTAGGCGTATGGTATTCATTTAAGAGTGGAAGAAAATGACAGAGGAAAGAAAATTGTGATTGTATTGTTAGTGTCAAATTTCATCACGGCACTAAAAAGAAACTTTATATTGGATTCATACAGGATATTATTCAATTTGATTATGATGAGACTAGGCCCATATTATTAAAATGTAAGTGGATCAAACCATCTACAGTACAACATGATGAGTACGGGTTTGTATGCGTAAATACACACCAAATTTTATCAAAGAATGATGAGCCGTATGTCTCCCCTCCTCAAGTTACCCAGTCATTTCTAATTGATTATGTAACAAGCCTAGGATGGTCATATTCCATTCAAGTAGAGTCTCATTCAAAAAGGAAATTCATGGAATATGTTGATATAATGTTCAATGAGAAATCTACTAGTTTACTAGAAACATTGAAAGAAGAAGTTGGAGATGACAATAGAGCTGTATTTGAAGAAGAAACTTTGATTCCCAATGAAGAAACTAAGATAGAGAATGATATGCATGGTCAAGTAAATCTATTGTATAAGGAAAATGGAGAAAATGAAGCAGATGCATACACGAGTGATCAGGATTGTGATCTTGATGAAAATGCAAATCATGATGATGGTGATTTGTCACCTTATATTTATTGAATACATTTTCACTATGCAAATGAGATTTTATTGTTTTGGCCATGGGATTAGCTAATGGTTGTACGTCTAAAATCTATACTAAGATTTGTATGGATTTTATTGTTTTAGCCATGGGATTATCCAAATACTTGTTTTTCATACTGTGAAATGTTTCAAATATGATTTCCTTATGTTCCTTACTATCAAATTTTTTCTGAGAAATGCTATAAATGGATGTTTGCATTAAGTTTTGAACTCTTTCAGGTGGAATTTTTGAATGTTAGGTGGTTAAGAATTTATATTATGTGGTTACTGTTATTCATTCTTTGAATCATTTATAGTAAATGTGTTTTCTAGCAATGATCAAATTATTTCTAAGGAATGCTATGAATGGATGTTTGCATTAAGTTTTTCTGGGTAACATCGTTGCTTCTTTGTACATGTACTAATGACATTTTTAAGGAAAATGTTCAACAAGGATATGAAGAACAAGGGAGGAAACATAAAATTGGCAAAAACAATGATGAAAATGTTTTGGATTATGAGCATGTTCATAAAGAACAGATTGCAAAAAATGAAGAATATATGTCATCTCTTGGTTTGGTAAATAAGTAAGTAGTTATTCCTTGTACCTTTTCACTTCTATGCATATTTCATGAAAGTTGTTTTTAATCTATTTCATGACATAGCCTATATGTTCTTTCGATTCTCATTTGATAATTTTTTGTGTTATAGGGAAACGTTTTCTTCTAGAGAAAGAGATAAGAACCAAAAGACAAGCAAAGGAAAATTGTTGCCATCTCATGCGTTGGCTCAGTAAGTACTTATTCCTCATACTTTTTCACTTCTAAGCATATTTTATGATAGTTCTATATAATTTATTTGATGATGTAGGACGTCTATGCTTTCGATTCTAATTTAATAATCTTTTTTTAATAGGGAAAATGTTGATTGTATATAAAATTATGAGCGAGAACAAAAGGAAAGCAAAAAAACACTGCCTCTAGCTTGTACAAGCCTATGCCTTGGTACTGAATTAGTACATGGAGAAGATGATGACGAAACTAATTATCATCATCTTAATATATCACATAATGATAATCATTCCCAAGATAATATTGCTGAAGGCTTGGTGTTTTCTGAATCAGAATTAGGTTTGGTAGAAACGTTTTATAAATTAAAACAAAGATTTGAAGGCCCATCTGAGCAAATCGGTGAGATATATAGTGCCACAACTAATGTGGCCAATAAGGATCCAATTAGGACTTCAACTTCCAAAGTAAAAGCACCTCCTATGTGAACAAACATGAGTACCCTTTCTACATCACAAAGTCTTGATTCAAGTGAAGATATGCCAACTTTCATACAAAACTGCAAAATGATTCAAGGCATGTATAGGTCCACAGAAATAGAATCCAAAGAAAGAAAACTAGAAGGGAAGAAGGCTTATTTTCTTGAGGTAAAATATGGTGAACCATCTGGACCAAATGCTGCAAGGTGGGCCTCAAAGTTGGGCACGAGAGTAATGTCTCATCTGGATGTCACCAAATCCAATTTTGTAGATCAGGATGAAAGAAGTGTTGATTTGGTTATTCGACAAATGGAACATTACTTTGAGACTTATGGTGGAAGGATTACCACCAAATATTACAAGATCATAATGAGAAATTTGATTAACAATTTTAGGCATAAATGTAGAAAATCAATCCTGGAAGGAAAAAAAAGGGACAACAACATGACTCCCAAATAGTGGGAGGAGCTAAAGGAAACTTTGTGTGTTGAAGAGTATGTGCAAAGGAGTGAAAAGAGAAAGATGGAAAGATATAATGTGAGGGATCAATTTATTGTGGGTCATGGTGGGTGGTGAAGCAATCAACATATGTTTGTAAGTATATGGTTTTTTTTCTCAATACATTATGTATGCCATTTTTGTAAGTATATTTGTAAGTACATTGTGTTATATATATTGCATTTTGATTCGTATATATATCCAACTAGTTATGTATTGATAATGATTTGTAGGTTCAAGATACTATTAGATCATAAATCGATATGAGTGAAATGGTTGTTCGATGTTTAATACGTGATATAGACAATTCTAAACACAAGCTTATATCAAAAATTCCAACAAAAATATCATTGCCATCTAATGAAGCTAATAAAATCCAACTAGTTAACACATATATGTCTGTTCAAAGTGATAATGATAAAAACTATAAACATGTAATGGATTGCATAAATGGGTCGACAAAGAAAATGTCATCCATAGCCACCTCCATTGAATCAATCGTCCAATCATGGAATAAAATGAGATGTAATAGTAAGACCGATGAGGTAAGCTAATTATCATTCCCTTGCAAATATTTCTTGATTTGAATTCATAATCTGGTATAATTGGTTTATGATTGTTTTGAAGTGTTTTAAAGTTATATTTAGTTTTATTCTACTATATTATTGTGTGCTTGTAATGTGATATTTGATTTTTGCATGATCTAATCAAATGAAGGATAAAATTAAACAATCTACCGACATTGATGCACAACAACAAAATTATCAATTAGTGTGTGCAACTCCTGCTAAACAAGATAGTTCAAAGATAGTCTCGAATGTAAGTGCATTTAATTTTGTTACATCAATAATTATGCATGTTTTTGGAATTTAATTGTATTTTTTTTCTTATATTTGTGTATACTTTTTTTTTTTTTTTGACAATGCCCAGTAACTCCAACAGATGCTGAATTATTCCATGTAGGAGATGACGTAAACATATTGGATCCATATGATGGTGCCATTGTAGGGACTGGACAAATTCAGTCACTTACTAAGATCCATGGAGTGCCACTTGAAGAGACGAATGCTAATATAGTTGTACTTTCTATCTCAAGTAACATCCATGTTGCATATGAAGATCCAATGGATGGATGTGAACGCTTGAAGGAGACAAAAAAGATTTTTATTCGGTGGCCGAAAATATATTTGAAAAAAATGACCTATAGGGTTATTTCTATGAATCAGTTTAAAACATTTTGTTTACTTTACATAGTTTTCAAACATCTATTTAAACTTACTTTACATATTGTTCATACCTTTTTTCAGTTAGGGCATGTGACCTTACATGTTTAATGCATCTATTCACTAGTTCAAGAAGATACTGTTATGATTATTTACCTTAATGATGATTGTTTCCTTTTATTTTATAGTCTTGATTATTTGTTTAGTTCTTTATGGTATGTATTATATGAGTTTAAGTGTAAAGTTTTACGTTCATGTGGGAAAAGTGCATGTTACACAAGTCATTGTTGTAGTTGATTTAGTGTTTAGGAGAGTGATTATGCTAGAGAGTGAACTAGGGTAACTGTAGAGTGATTTTGCTAGTGTGTGGTAGTATGCTTTTTGAGTGAGAAACTTGTGTGATTATACCCAGCTGTGTAATTTATCTTTTCTATTAATAATAGAAAGGAATGTGATTCATATTACAAATTTCTAGTATGTTGTTCTAAATTTCCATATTTTTGGTTATGTAAATCTAACATTTAGCTTTCTGTCATTTTGATCCAACTTCATAATCTGCACAGTCAGATGGGTAATTCCTCTCCCTCATTTACAAATTAGTCTCTCATATTTTTATTGCTGTCAGCGACCACACATGGCATTGGGTATCTTGATCTTGTTTATACATCATGCATGGTTGGGATTAAGCCTTTGAGGACAATGAATAAACTTGATCAAACTCCATTTAGGCCTCTGCAAACATAAAGAGGATATCCAAGCTTATAGCACAATTGTATAGGTATCCAATATGAACTCCCAAATCTGAATATGTAGCTATAAAATAACAATAGATACAATATTATGATCAATGTAAATAACCTAAGGGAAGACAAATCGTATTATATTCTATCTATGTCAATTCTATATAATACAATGACATACAAAAAAGCGGATGGGGAAGACAGGGTCATATAAATACCATCCATTGTGACAGTTTGATTTTGCATGATCTTCAACTGATCTAACTATGCCAGTGCGATCCTTATAAACTCTACATTGTTCTGTCGTGGTGTTGGTGGTGATTCCAATGCCAAAGATGTCAAACAAATTTGTGTTATTCATCCTTCCATATATCACCGTCAAATACATATATCAACTGGATCATAGGAGTAAGTCATACAGACCAAATAAGATTATTCTTTGTAATATTTGAAAGCTCTAACTTGTTGTAGCAATGCCTAATATAAATCTATTTTTACATAATACACATTTTAGTATAGACTTTTTCTCATGACATGAATTATGGAGAAGGTATTCTGTAACATCCCTCGCCACCTCAACCTAGAGCTTACAGTGTAAGTAAATATCACTGTAAGTATCGACTATAAACCTCTGTCAATTTATCGTTATAAATGATAAGGTTAACGACTGAAAGCTTCAAACGACTAAAATGATATTTGGCAACGAACCCACTAGGGGGAAAGGCCTTTCCGGAAAAAGCCGAACCGATAAAAACTCAATTAATGGTCGCTATGTGCTTGCAAGTGGTAAGAGAATAGAGAGTTGCGTTTAATTACTAGCATGATAGTCCTTGGTATATTAAGTGGAGTCAATTGAGAAATCCATGCTCTACTCATTTGGGAAACAAGGGGGCATGCAATTGTTGAGTATGGTAGTTAACACTTCCATTAATTTATATGAGTTTACCAATTTAAGCAGATTGTTATTGGTGACATAAATGTACCAAAGGATAGGAAAAACATATATATATATAAATAATAAAAATAGGCTCTTACATACAACTATAAAAAAAAAAACTCTATTAAGGAAAAGAGAAAGAAGAAAATATTTTAAAAGGCATAAGACTTCCTTAAATACATTTTATGTTACCCTTGGATATAGTTCCAATGCCTTAGGTATAATTAATAAGTCGGAATAATTTTAGGAAAATCTTAAAAGGGAACCTTGATCCCTCATTTACACATCTTCATGAGCATATATGATTGAATATTTTAATACTATTGTCTTACACCACGATTACTCTTTAACTACGGTGACCTACTATATATGTATATATATTAGCACAATGTGATACAATTAAAATGGAAGTCTTTAATATATTGATGTGTGACCAATGTTAAAGGAAAAACCATAAAGGCCTAATCATTTGCATAATATGGAGAATCATATTATGCCTTTAATAAAAGGTCGAAAAATACTTGACATTATTTAAAATTGAGAACCTTTAGTGTCAAATGAGAGCATTGTATTATAGAAGTGAGACTGTCCCACGAATGCTCAAATGATATCGTGATCTAAAAGGGCTGCTATAATAAAGACAAAAGATATCATTTTGGCCTAATCGAAAGTCAAAGGTAACTTGTATCAAACAGAAATGATAATTTATTTATCCCACATGCTCTGAAGAAGAAAAGACAAGAGCGCTATGAACTTATTTAAAGAAGGAAAATGAAAATAGAGAACACACACCTCTTGCAAGTGAGAGAAGATTACGAGAGGAATCGCCGGTGGAAGCTTGGAAAACAAGCCGAATCCAGAAGCTCAGCGCAAGTAGAATGGCCTGCATTGAATAAATTTTGGGAATGCTTCATTGTTTTAGAGGTTCTTATGGTGGTAGTTTATTGTTATCTTGGTGGTTTTTTTTTCTTGAGAGCGTTCCAGCTAAATTAGTTTTTCGTTTCTGTAAATGTATTTTATATGCTGCATGTTGAGTTCGCTATCCATCTCAGCCTGTGTTTTATTGCATAGGTAATTTACATGCTGAATGCTAAGTTTGCTGTCCATTTCATCCTGTGTTTTATTGCATAGGTAATTTACATGCTGAATGCTGAGTTCGCTGTCCATTTCAACCTGTGTTTATTGCATAGGTAATTTACATGCTGAATGCATAAGTAATTTACATGCTAAATGCTGAGTTCGTTGTCCATCTCAGCCTGTGTTTTATTGCATAGGTAATTTATATGCTGAATGCATAGATCGTTGTCCATATCTGCGTGTGTTTTACTACTTATGTATTTTATATGCTGAAGGTGAAGATGGCTGTCCATCTCTCCCTGCGTTTCATTGCATCGGTATTTTAAATGCTGAATATGGAGATCGCTGCCCATCTTTGCCTTTTTTTTTATTACATATTTGCTGAATGTGGAGATTGTTGTCCATCTCTGCCTGTGTTTTATTGCATATGTATTTTATATGCTGAATGGGGAGATCGCCGTCCATCTCTGCATGTGTTATTTTAGATGCTGAATGTAGTAATCGCCATTTACAATATGCCATCTCTTGATATGTTTATTACATAAGGGTTTATAAGGATGAATGTGAAAATGTTGTATATAGCGTGCCATCATTGTACGATGTTTATTGCATGTGGTTTTTATTATGTTGAATGAGAAATCATTATTACCGAACACCCATCTTGAGGATGAAGTTGTTATTGCATAGGATGTTATATACTGAATGTGGAAATCTCAGATTGAGAGTGCCCATCATTGTATGCCGTTTAATGCATTTAGTATATATGCCGAAAAAGAAATTGTTACTCCATATTTTTTCGTGCCCTGCACTTGCTTCTTGCATTTGCTTTTATTTACTGAGCATGTAATCGCAATCCAGACCAGTACTTACTGATCTCCCAGGGTAATTGGTTGGAATCTTCTGTAGATCGAATGAGCAAGTCCTTCCCTCCTTTTTAATTTATATTGCAGTGGATAGGCTACGTCCCCTCAGTATGGGTCAAATTGCAGAACAAATGGAATCTCAGATATAATGGAGTGGGATTTAGATTTGATGCCAATAAATGACTACATGAGTAGTTATGAACACCTTATAAATGTCTTATATGTATTACTACTGGTATGACCTATGAGAGAGAAGGCACTAAGTATAGGATGGGTGTTTGATCCCGATAATTACTAGCTTTTGTGTAAATGCTATCTTCTTATGAGTTGTGTTAAGTGCAAGTTAGCATTACATTTTATCACTTGAGTGCTCGAACATAGATCATGTCGAGGCAACCTCAGAAGGTTTTAAGTTTATTCCTTACCTTAGTGGGTTCGTCGCCCAAGCTCGGAGGTGACTCTAGGCAGGATAACGCACGCCAGATAGAGTCAGTTGGTTGGGTGGAAAGTCGAAGTCAAGCTTTCAGTTGGTCCAGACTTCTAACTTAGAAAAATGAAGTTTTTAATTTAGTTTCTAGTTGTTAGTGTTAGTCAAGTGGCTAAGTTGTATTTATAAAATGAGTTTATATTTTCCTCTTTGAATTGTTGAATATTTTAATGCTAAGTTGTGAAGCGCAGGGAAGCAGTCGTAATGGGGATGCGAATGAGAGAAGCATGTCGCCTTAGGGATTCTTGTCCCTTTGCCTATTGCTTGTGCTTGGAAGAGCAATGCTTGCTATAAGATTTGGGGATATGGTTTTTAATCATACATAACTAAAATTGTTGAAATAGATCAGTATCATTCCAAGGACTATTACATGAATAAGCATTGTATTTGTCATGCCTATGTTAACTATGTCTATTGAATTAACTTATGAATCGAGAAATATCTCCTAATTGTGATTGTATAGAATTATTGAAGTGCTTGCAAGACAAGTAGTCGAATGATCCTGCAATGACAAGAACTCAAGGTAATAGAAATGAATTCATGGAAATTATAAATGAACATAATCTACATGTACTTGTGTATGTCTCCTATATAATCTGGTTGTAAAAGTGACAAAGGGAGGCAGTCAAATTAACCTCTTAGTATTCCTTGCGTATAGTATGAAATGTTCCTTATGACTTAGTTTGGTTTAAGAGGTTTCCAAGTAACATGAAGATCACATGGAAAAATAGAGATTATGCATGTTATCTTTTGGTATTCATTAAGGATGTTTTTATGGTCAAACAATGTAAGAATGAGCTTAATCCAATGGGTGTAACTAAGTCTATGTGATGTAGAGAAAACAGTTTCATATTCCTTCTAGAATCAATTTCGGTTCATTTGGGATGTCACAATTTGAGTGTCCTTGATGTTATTATCTTAGGCGCTTTTGGTATATTACCTTTTCATTTGTTCTCATGGTGAGGAGGTTGTCGAAAGTCTTCTTATGAAGGATTTGAATCTAAGAAGGACTGTTTTGGGGAGATTCCTCCTTAATCCTTATGAAGACGACAGATAAATGTTACTGTTATCTTACTATTTTATGGTATGCATAGTAAGCTGTTTTCAGGGCAATATGATGATATGTTGTGAATTACATTTAAACCATTCTCAAATGACTGTTTTATAACGTGCAGGGGTTTGACATATTTGATATGAAATTTGATAAAGGTTGCTGCTAACATATTGGTCCCCTCTGCAATAATAGTGTAAAAAAAAAAAAAAAATTCCACCCAGGTATAAGAGGGGCATTACATATTCATTCATTATCTCTTTAATCTCTCTACAATCCATGTTGATGTATTTGTAACTTCTGAATGTATTCACTTGTATATTTCATATATTTTATTTCATTGGTCCCTGATGTTCCTATCAGGAGAATCATTAATGTAATCAATTCATGTAAAGTCATAGAGGTTAACCTTCCTTGTTGATCAGTGGTCAAAGTCCCCACAGTTCTGGGGAACTAGGGTTATTAGACTCTCCTAGAGAAGTCAGCCCTGGTAAGTAATTGTCAAGTCAGAAAATAGTATAAATAGAGAGTGAGTCTCTCTATTTGAAACACACACTCCCCATCTATATCGCATGGGTGAGATAGGAGAATCTTGCTCGAGAGAGAGAGAGAGAGAGAGAGAGAGAGAGAGAGAGAGAGAGAGAAGTTGTTGGAGATCATCTTTTTGTCTTTGCTTTTTAGTGCTTCCATTGGTGCTCATTCTATCATTGAGGAATTTGCGGGGTTTTCTCCTTTATGGTTTCCTTGAGGAAAATATTTGTGTCTATTGTCTCTTGTGATTGATTGTTGTGCATGTTATTCTCTTAGATAAGATCCTAAGATCATATTGCTTAAATGATAAAAATATAACATGGTATCAGAGCTAACTTAAGAAGAAGACACTGTGCAGCTGCAGAAGCTAGGGCTTATTAATTTTTGGTCTCTATCCACAATCCATCAACAAAAGGAGGCTAAGCTGACTCTCCACTGAAGGGTGCATCTTTTTGTCGATGCAGAATCTGATTCTAAGCTTTTTTAGTTTTTCACCTACAACTACATCGAGAAATTAGGGCTTTCCATAGAAGTGGAATTTTTTAGTGAGCCCAGCATATGTTTACTATCCTCCTCAAAATCAAAGTTTAGAGACCAAGATTGAATTTTTTGGTTGAGTATAACTCTGGGAAAGTAAAACCCTAATTTTCCCCAGAACCAAAAAACCAGCATTGTAGAAGATCAGCTCCATATCCAGTTTTCAGCTTCTCAAATTAGTAAGATATAAATAATTTGTATTTCAATTTGAGGTTCTTAGTTAATATGTCTCATCACACCAAGATTGATGAAGATATTGAGGGAGATGATAAATTTTGAGCATGGAAGTATAGGATCTCACTAGTTCTTGAAGAAAATGAATTGGACTCCTACATCAATGGAGAGGTACTAGTTCCAGAGGGAGATGATGCTAAGGCATTACATAAGAAGAACTTGATCAAGGCCAAGAGGATTATTGCTGATTCAATAAAGGATCACCTCATACCACAGGTGTCCTCCCTAAAGACACCTGAAGAAAAGTTTGATTCCCTGACCAAGCTATTTGAAGGGAAGAACATAAATCGGAAGATGAATTTGAGAAATCAATTAAAGAATATAAAGATCCAGAATGTAGAGACCGTATAGTCATACTATACAAGGTTCTCCTAGATCAAAGAACAACTTGAAGTAGTAGATGAAGAAGTAGAGAATGCATAAATTGTGAATACCATGTTAAATGATCTCCTTAGTTCAAGGGACTCTTTCATTCAAGGGATTTGTGCTAGAAGAAAGCTAGTCACCTTCAGTAGATTGTGGGAGGAATGCTCACAAGAAGAAGCTCAAATAGTAGCCCGACAAGAAAGGTGGGAAGTGAAGATCAAGCTCTCACAGTACACTCCAAGAAAAGAAGAAGGGACTATCATCATCCCAAAGGTAAGAATTCTTACCAGAAAGATAACCCTAGAAGATCCAACAGAGATCTATCTAAACTCAGATGCTTTACATGTGATGAGAGAGGACACCTTTGTAGAGATTGTCCTAGAAATAAGAGTAACTCTCACAAGAAGAAGGAAAAAATAAAACATCATGCTCACACTATGGAGGATGATGATCCTCCCAGGAAGGGAGTCAAACAAGAAAGTGAAGATTCTTCAAGTGATGAAGAGTATGTTTTGATTTCTTCCCTCATGGGAACTGTCACACATGGTAGCAATGATTAGTTTATAGATAGTGGGGATTCCAAACACATGACGAGATTCAATGAATCTTTTGTGAAACTATTTGAACATGAATCACTCCACAAAGTAAAACTTGGGGATGACTACCAGTATCCAATAAAATGTAGTGGTGAATCCTCCTATAAGCTAGACTATGGAAAGTATATGAAGATGAAGGATGTCTTGTTTGTACCAAGACTAAAGAAGAATATCCTATTCATATCTACATTGGATGCAAAAGGCATAAGGGTTGCATTTATAGATGGCCAAGTCCTTATGTGGCCAAAGGGAGAGACAATAGATGATGCAGTAGTGATGGGAGAGCAAGAGGGAGGCTTATACAAGCGAAAGGGCCAACCAGAACAAGCCTTGGTCCATGACTCAATAGAGCCAAATGAACTTTGGCATAGAATTCTTGCACATATGCACTATAGGGAACTACCACTTGCAAGCAAAGTTGTTGAAGGTCTTCCAAAAATACAGTCAAAACATGAAGGTGTTTGCAAGGGATGTGCAAAAGGAAAGAACACAAAGAAGATATTGCCAAGTAGCGAGAGCAAGGAAAAAGGAATCTTGGAAATCATCCACTCCGATGTATGTGGTCCTATGTCATTCAGTTCATTGATGATTTTTCTAGGAAGACATAGATATACTTCTTGAAAAAAAAGATGAAGTATTCAACAAGTTAAAATAATTCAAAGCCTTGTTCGAGAACCGAAAAGAAAAGAAAATCAAGACCTTTCGATTAGACAATGGCAGAGAATTCACATCAAATGAATTCAAATAATTATGTAAAGATTCAAGGATTAAGAGGGAATTGAATACTCCATATGATCTACAATAGAATGGGGTTGCAAAAAGGAAGAATAGAACAATTATGGAAGTCGCAAGGGAAATGATTCATGATCAAGATCTTCCCATGCATCTAAGGGTAGAAGCTGCTAGGATAGCCATGTATGTATAGAACCATACTCTACATAGAGTACTTGAGAAAAAGACACCTGAAGAATTCTTCTCCGGCAAGAAACCAGAAGTGAGTCATCTTAGAATATTTGGTTGTCCAGTGTACATACACATTCCAAAATAAAAGAGTACAAAGTTAGATCCTTCAAGAAATAAGGGTATATTTGTGGGATATAGTGAAAGCTCGAAGGCTTATAGAATATACTTCCCAGGATTCAAGAAGATCGACATCATCGGAGATGTAACATTTGATGAAGACTCAGCTTGCAACAAATCTAGAAAGAGACATGTTGAAGACCCTAAAGAAGCAGAAGCACCCAGGATTCAAAATACAACTATGAATGACGCAACTCAAGATGAATATTGAGAAATAGAAGAACCCTAGGAACCTATAGATCCACCCCAAGAGAAGAATCCTCACAAGAGGAAACATGCATGGGTACAAGAGGATATCCAAGGTGCAGAAAGATATGGGGCTCTAGAAGAAATGCACAGAGAAAGGAAGAGAACTAGGTCCTATTCTGGATATGTATCCCTATTATGTGACATCATTGATAAAGAACCTTCCAACTATGAAGAAGCGGAAGAGAAGAAAGAATGCAAGGATTCTATGACCAAGGAGTACCAGTAGATCATGAAGAATGATGTCTAGGATGTTGTCCCAAAACCTGAGGTGAAGTCTATTGTGACTTCCAAGTGGATCTACAATATCAATCATGCTGCAGATGGTTGCAAAGAGAAATATAAAGCAAGATTTGTGGCTTGTGGATTCTCCTAGAAAGAAGGAATAGATTATAAAGAGACTTTTGCACCTGTAGCCAAATAGAATTCCATAAGATCAGTACTTGCTCTAGCTGCAGTAATGAAATGGAAGATACACCAGATGGATGTCACAACTACTTTCTTGAATGGTGTAGTGGAAGAGGAAGTGTATGGAGAGCAGCCACTCAATTTTGAGACACATGATAGGGAAACTCATGTGTGTAAATTGAAGAAATCCCTGTGCGGTTTGAAATAGGCACCTAGAACAAGCTATAGTAGAATTGACAACTTCCTGACTAGTTTGGGCTTTAACAAGAGTAAAGTGGATTCCAACCTTTACTACAAGGTTGAATAAGGGAACCCTGTGATACTCCTACTGTATGTAGATGACATTTTTGTGATAAGTGAGGATGGTTTGATTGTCGATATGACGAGGAAGCTTGCTACTGAGTTTGAGATGAAGGACTTGGGTATGATGCACTACTTTCTAGGCATGGAGGTGTGGCATAATACATATGGAATCTCCCTGGGATAAGGGAAGTATGCAGTAGAGATCCTAAAGAGGTTTAGGATGATGGACTGCAAGGCCATGACCACACCTCTTCAAGATCCCATGGCAAAGTTATTTGGTGCTATGATGTATCATCATTTGATTGGGTCCTTGATGTACTTGACAAATATGAGACCAGATATTTGATTTTCTTTGAACACGTTGAGCCAGTTCCTGAAATATTTGAGACATGTTCACCTAATCGTTGCAAAGCATATTTTGAGGTACTTGAAGGGTACATTTGATAATGGGCTCAAGTATGGGGTGAATCAAAATATTTACCTGGAAGGTTATGTGGATTCATATTGGGCAAGAAGTGCCATTGATAGGAAGAGCACTTAGGGGTGTTGCTTTAGTATGGGATTAGGTGTGATCTCTTGGTTTAGTAAGAAGTGATCCTCTGTGGAACTAATTATAGCAGAAGTAGATTATGTCGCAACTTGTTCGGCTAGTTGTGAGGTAGTGTGGTTGAGGAAGATACTATATGATTTGTTTCATCTCTAGTTGGATGCTACTTATATATATTGCGACAACCAGAGTTGTGTGAACTTGTCAAAGAACCCGGTGTTCCACGACAAGTTGAAGCATATTGAGACCAAATATCATTATATCAGGAATAAGGTGTAAGGAGGAACAATGAATATCCAGTATGTTTCAATGGACAATCAAATAGCTGATGTGTTGAACAAGCCATTAGCCAGAGTGAATTTTGAGTACTTCAGGGAGAAGCTTGGTGTTCTCCAAATCGAGGTTCCTTCCAAGGGGAAGTGATGAGTCTATGTGTCCTTCTGACATGGTGGTAGGATTGGTTCCTCCCATGGTTAGATATAAGTGTATATCCCTTATGACATGTTGGTAGGATTGGTTCCTAACCATGGTCAGATATAAGTGTAGATCCTTTCTGACATGGTGTAGGTTGGGCCTCCCATGGTCGGATGTAAGTGCAGAGCCTTTCCCCAGATGGCAGACGGTGTGTCCTACCATGCTAGTGGATGTAAGTGCAAGCCTTTCCCTGGATGGTAGATGGTGTGTCCTATAATTCCAGTGGATGTAAGTACAGATCCTTTCCTTGGATGGTACATGGTCTGTCCTACTATGTCATTGGATGTAATTCCAAAGCCTTTCCTCGGATGGTAGATGGTGTGTCCTATCATGCTGGTGAACGTAAGTGTTGGGCCTTTCCTCGGATGGTAGATGGTGTGTCCTACCATTCTGGTGGATGTAAGTGTTGGTCCTTTCCTTATATGGTATATGGTGTGTCCTACCATGCTGGTGGATGTAAGTGTTGGGCATTTCCTTGGATGGTAGATGGTGTGTCATACCATGCTAATGGATGTAAGTGCTCAGCCTTTCTGACATGGTGACAAGCTAGGGATCCCATGGGCATATGTGAGTTTTGGGAATTCCTTTATGACTTGGATTCTAGATGGGTTCCCTATAGAAATTCTAAATCCTTGATGGCATAAGGAATTTCATAAACAGGCTAAGGATCTAGGCACACAATTAACCTCACAGAGAATTGTAGAGAAATGACATAAGGAGAGAAGAAGAAGAATTAATGAACACACATTAATGAATGATCAATAAATGATAATTGATATTATTATATAGGTAATACATCCTTATAAAGGAAAAAGGAGTTGCATGAAGACAACTCAAGATAGCTCATAAAGCATGCTTACTAATTATGATAAACCCCATAGTTGACTAAAGCACTTTCCCAATCTACCAAGCACCTCACGAATTAGCAATAGCATGTGTGAGTGATGATGACTAAAGGAAATACTTGCTAATCCTAGAATATGGAGAGAAAATAATGGAGGATGGGTTGGCAACAAAAGCTGCCAGTTTCCTAGTTGACTAGATTTACCTTATCCATAGAAAAGCAGGATAAAGCAAAAAAAGCAGAATAAAGCAGAATCTACTTTAAAGCACAGTTACCAATTCTAGATGGCTATAAACTAGTCAAGATCAACCTAGAATTAGAAATAAATCATTCCTAGGATATATATGGCAAGTGTTGCCTCTAAGGTGCAAGTGGATGCCAACTATCTAAGCTAGTGGGTAGGAAATTAATAAAATAATGATTAATTATTTTATGAGTGGGTTTATTATATTCCAACACCCCCCTTTAAGCATGACTTTATGATGATATCCCTGAACTAATCAGAAATATTTATGCATATAGGGCCCAGCAATAAACCTATGGTCACCCTTTTACAATTTATCTTGTCCGAAGAAATGAGGAAAGAGGCAAAACCTCAAGGGGAAAATCCTCCCTCAAGAAAGGACATGAAAAGCAATACCAAAAATGCTAAACTGCTGGTGTTGTTGTTGCTCCAAACTAAATGCTGATTTCTGGAGGAATCTTCTGCATGGGAAGAAGATAAATCTATTCACCTGGATCAAGGATAGCTGTAGGACCATGTAGAACAACTGACATTCAATGATGTGAATGAAAAAAATGAAGGATCTTGAGACTTGTAATCAACTCCAAGATGATGAGATGACTTGAACTTTGAACCTGTAGAGATTAACTAAGCTCCATATAGGTGAAATAATCGTCCAAGTGAATGTATAATGTCTCCATCTTCATTTACACAGAGAGGATGTGTGGAAATGATCTTGTAGGCACATACAGAAGGCATAGGATCAAAGAGTGTGAATGAATGGGATCCATGGGTTTATCTAGCTTCCAAATAATCCAAGAGATGACAAATAAGCACAACAATAGACTGATGGGAATATATTGGTAAAGAACTCTTTGTGGTAGAAGTATGAGAGGAGGAAAGATAGTGATGTTCAAAATATTCAAGGAGGCTCTAGGAATGAGTGCAAAGAACAAAGGAGGAGTTGCAGAAGCACATGGGATCAAGTATGGTAAGTGGAAAAACACTAGAAGGACTTGATTTGGCTAAGCAAACATCCTGGAAGGCACTGGGTTGTGTACCATCAAGAAGAGAGGCATGGACAAAGTGTGAGAGGTCTCGCATATGGATCTCAGAATCCATGATAGAAGACATAGCGAACAATGAATGTTTGAGTGAATCATCAATAGCAATAGCAACTCCATTAGTCACTTCTTTTTCATCAATAGCATCATAAGAAGATGAATCAAGATCTTCTACTTCAAGAGGCACAGAAAAAGATGGCTCTTCAATATTTGCTTCTTGATTGAAAGAGGAAGCATTCGAATCAAAGAGAGTAGTAGCAACATGAACTATATTAGAAACTTCTTCTTCATGATAAACTTCATCAGAGACTATAGAGACCGAGATATATTGAGAGAGAGAAATCATTGAGGAGCTAGAAGAACTCTCCACGTAGCTAGAAGGATCCTCATTGTCCTTTCACAAAACTCTATCCAATGTTGTCCAGAGATCCTTAGGGTAATCAAAAAAATCAATAAGGTAGGGCATGCATGGAGAGATAGCTAGACAAATAGCTCCAATTTCTCTATCGCAGTCATTCAACCAGTCACTTGGATCTTCATAAGACTCTTCACCAACTCCAATAGATATCTCATAGAGACCTTGTCTCTTTAGATATGAAATCATCTTCAGTTTCCACTCTGAATAGCTTGTGAATGGAGAAATAAGAGGAACTAATACTCTTGAATCAATTCGAAGTTCAACCTACAAAATAAACCTGCAAATATGAAAACGGAGGATTAATTAATGAACTCTCAACGATCTGATATCATGTAGAGCTTTGATATCCTTAGCTCTGATACCATGTAGAAATTTAGCTTTGAGAACCTTATCTTTGATATCATGTAGAAATTCTAAAGCCTTGATGGCATAAGGAATTTCATAAATAGGCTAAGGATCTAGGCACACAATTAATCTCACAGAGAATTGTAGAGAATTAGCATAAGGAGAGAAGAACAAGAATTAATGAACACACATTAATGAATGATCAATAAATGATAATTGATATTATTATATAGGTAATACATCCTTATAAAGGAAAAAGGAGTTGCATTAAGACAACTCAAGCTAGCTCATAAAGCAGGCTTACTAATTATGATAAACCCCATAGTTGACTAAAGCACTTTCCCAATATACCAAGCACCTCATGAATTAGCAATAGCATGTGTGAGTGATGATGAGTGAAGGAAAGACTTGCTAATCCTAGAATATGGAGAGAAAATAATGAAGGATGGGTTGGCAACAAAAGCTTCGAGTTTCCTAGTTGACTAGCTTTACCTTATCCATAGAAAAGCAGGATAAAGCAAAAAAGGCAGAATAAGGAAGAATTGTTTGTAAAGCGCAGTTACCAATTATGGATGGCCATAAAGTGGTCAAGATCAACCCAAAATCAGAAATAAATCATTCCTAGGATATAGATGTCGAGTGTTGACTCTAAGGTGCAAGTGGATGCCAACTATCTAAGCTAGTGGGTAGGAAATTAATCAAATAATGATTAATTATTTTATGAGTGGGTTTATTATATTCCAACATTCCTCCCATGGTCAGATATAAGTACTAGGTGGACCTTTCTGACATGGATGATGGATTTGTTCCTCCCATGGTCAGATATAAGTGCTAAAGAAGATGAATACCTACATGGAGTATAGGCCTACAACTAGCACACAAATTGGTTGGCTCTGTAGAACGTCCTATGACGAATAGAATTGAGAGATAGCAGCATTTTATTGAGATAGCAGAAGCAGTGATGATGATGATCCAGTAATGATGATCCATATTTGATGATGATCCATATTTGATGATGATCCAGTGATGATCCATCTTTGATGATGATCCAATGATGATGATCCAGTGACAAAGACTTGTGTTGATGAATTGTGTCTAGAGAATACCTTCCTAGTTAAGAGGGAGTGTTGATGTATTTGTAACTTCGGATTGTATTCACTTGTATATTTCATATATTGTATTTCATTGATCCCTGATGTTCCTATAGGGAGAATCATTAATGTAATCAAGTTATGTAGATTCATAGATTTTAACCCTCCTTTTTGATTGGGGGGAAAGTCCCCACAGTTGTGGGGCACTAGAGTTATTATACTCTCCTAGAGAAGTCGGCCTTGGTAAGTAATTGTCAAGTCAGAAACTAGTATAAATAGAGAGTCAATCTCTCTATTTGAAACACACACTCACCCATCTATAGTGCATAGGTGAGAGAGGAGAAGCTTGCTCAAGTGAGAGAGAGAATAGTTGTTGGAGATCATATTTTTGTCTTTGGGTTTTACTGCTTCCATTGGTGCTCATTCTATCTCTGAGGACGTTGCGGGATTTTATCCTTTATGATTTCCCTAAGGAAAATATTTGTGTCTATTTTCTCTTATGATTGATTTCTATGCATGTTATTCTCTTAGATAATATCCTAAGATCATATTTCTTAAATGAAAAAAATCTGACAATCCGCTGAAGCCTGGAATTTACTTCGTTGAGTTTCACACGTTGCATAGGTTTCCCAGAAGTCAAACATGAAAAGATTTATTTCATAGTCTACTTATGAGCAGAGATGAATTTGAAAATTTTAACATATAGTTCATGCCATCGCTTCCTGCCATCTATTTCTGACAATGCATTCTAATCAATTCAGTGGACTTATGGTGTGATAAACAAGGGGAATATTCAGGATTTTACTTGTTTATTTTCTTTAATATTGAAATGTATAGAATATTCTCTACCTTTCTTAGGGAGGTTTCTCTTTAGGTTGATGTTTCAGAAATTATCTTGGAGAACTATGCCAATAATCAATTTTACTGCTCAACTTTGCAAAACATTGAAGAAGGTAAAGAACAATGCCAATAACTTGCAAGTACCAGGTGGATTGTGTAGATAAGTCAGAAAGGATATTATGCATCCTGGGATAGGTGCAAATCCAACTATGGTGGCTTGCTTCTGAACACAAATTATGTCACTATAGTGCAGCAGTAGTCTCCTACTGTCAATTATAACCTATTGATTATATGCCTACAAGAAGTGGGGTACATTGGTTGATTGCTTTGCTCCTAGTTGGGCAGTAAATTAGCTGACTTGGAATAAGATTATATGTTCTCCCTACCAATATAATACCTATATTCCCATGGCTAGTACAGGGAGGTGAGGGTGGTTGTAAGCAATTTGTAATGATTCATGGTTAATTATTCCAGGAGTTATTGCCTACCTCCTTGGAGGGAGTGTACACTATAGGATGCGCAAGCCAACTTCCTTTAGTAGAGAAAAAAATACACAATACCATGATCACATATTATAGATATACAAGAACTTGAATATGTAAATTAGAACTTGCACATGGGAATAGGAGAGCACCTCACAAGTTTTCATAACATGGTGGGAGAGTACTGCAGTTATTTTCATATAGATATTGAGGAAGCTCCATAGCATAACATGCATTCATAGCAACATTATTAACTTCATAACAAATTTAATTGTGTTTGTAACTTTCCAAATGGTCCAGTGCCTGAGTCAGCACTTGTAAAAAATGATGGAAAGAAAAAAAATGGCCAAGAATAACCATTTTCCAATTTCATTAGTTGGTTTGTGAATGTTGCAAAATAATTTTCCGAGAAAATTAAACAAAGAGAGTATTGATTTGTATCTTGTTTTGCACTTTTTTTTCCATTTTCTCAGGAAGGCATCAATAATCTCATTGAGGATGCATTTTTTAGCACTGATAAACTGGGTGTCAAGGTAATAAGTCTTCCAGCTCTAAACAAGGTGGATCCTGCCTTCTGTCACCTTTCCCTTTATTTAATTTTGAATGTAAAGGGACATCTTCCTCATTGGTTGTATTAAGTATCTTGTATTTTGGCCTATTGCAATGGTTGTAGAGTCAAGGGTTGTTTTAACTTTGCAGAATCATGAAATTTACATAACTTTATCCTCCATAATTAATAGTGGAAATACTCTGGTTAGGGTTTTTCTTCATTACTAACTGGTCTCTTTCATATTGTGTAGAATGAAGCTCTGAATGGGGGAGGAGGTACTCTATTTGTTCGGAAGCATCCAAATTTGAGAGTGCAGTTTGTACACAAAAATACCTTGACAACAGTAGTCGTTATTAATGACATCCACCTTGATGTCAAGGAGGTCTTCTTAACAGAAGAAACCTCCAAACTCGTCGGATCTATTTCTCTTTATCTTTGCAAAAAACTAGTTCGTTTGTTGGTATGTAGTAGAAATAAAATATTTTTGTTTCACTCAATGTGGCTTTGGCTTGAAATGGGTGTTTTACTCATGTTCTTTTTATCATCCCTAATCATTTTCAATTTTTTTACTCAATTTTTCTCATGGGAGAGCTTTTGTTGTATAGTAATGTATCAGATGTTAATTTCTACAACAGAATGATTTTCAAGCAATTCAGAACGAGGATCCAGTTGAATGTCAAAAGTTCCTTGTTCAGGTTACTAAATATCAAGCAGGTCAAAACTGCAAGATATAAATGAGTCTCCTTCACCTATGCTTGGTACTTTGGAATATATGTGGAAAATGTTATGCCTAGACTTAAAATTTAAGGTCTAATGGAAAAATTCATACAAAAGGTGAGAAATGTAGAATGCACTTTAATTTACATTCTATAATTGATATTACATTTTAAACCCTATAGATACTCAGAATTATTTTAGATGTACAGTATTTGGCTGTCAATTTTTAATGTATTTTCCTGATGACCTAAGCTCATCTTCCCTAGTGAATAAAAATGCAGTAGTTTTTGACATACTCCAATTTACATAGTATAAAAATGTTCTTTCTTTCATTGGTTGTACTTTGCATGTAGGCCTCACCTAATCTCAGAATAAAACCTCATCTTCGAAGACAGGGGATTGATTGGGAGGAAGGTGATCCTCTTTTCAAGTAGGATGAACCACTTTTTCCTTTTTCAAAGTGAAATAGCTTCCATTTAGATGTTAGTATAATTGTGAGGGGTGCTTTAAAAATAATCTTGTTATAGATTATTTTATTTTTCACAACTATTTAGAACGCGAGGGATCATAATCGTTATTTTACCACAAGAATTCTCATATCGTGGTTGTGGCCTTCAGCGAAACGCAATAGAAGTGCAAATCTTATGATAAAACGATTTATTTTGTGGATCAACTGTCTATTGATGGAGTTTCTTACCACAAGGCTTGCTTCAGGTGCAACCATTGCAAGGGAACACTCAAGGTATGTATTTTGTATGCCTTTATTTTAATATTATTGGTGATCGAAGATTTTTTTCTTGAAAATTTTTGTATTATCATGCCATTTAGTTTGTTCACTGGATCTGGATCGGAACCTGGAAAAAATGTGTCTTCCTCTCTTCATGGATGATATGGTCGATTAAATACTAGGCCATATCTTTTCCCTAAACTGGTTAAGAAAGTTTCCAATTTATGTTAGGCTTTGTACCCTATCCTTAACTATCACTGTGAATTAGATGGATAATACTTGTATAGGATATAAATCCTTTTCTTGTCATTATCTTTGAAAATACAGGTTTTTTTAAGATCTACAAATAATAACTATGAATATTAGATGTCTTCCCCCGTGGTCCAAAAGCAGTTCTTGCGGTCTGCAATGTGTTGACTCTGGCTAAGATATTGTTTGTATTTTATTTTCATAGCACCAATACTCTATTTATAATCTCATTGATCCCATCTGAATATATATATATATATATATATATACAACATATAATTTTGCATATAGGTTTCAGAAAGAAATATAATGCAATTAAAACATAATCTTTCATCTATACAGAACCTATATTGGTTAGGCAATTGCTACGACTTAAATACTCAAGCAGAGCCATTCTTCATTATCGTATACACTAACACTGACACAATTTATATGATTTTTCATCTATAACTATTCCCTATCCATGAAGAGAAGTTATGTTTGCAAAATGCATTCTTTAAATGGGAAAATGTTACATGGTACCCAGAATTGTTTTCACTAGGTTGGTGGTTTCTATGTGAATACACCCTGATGTCAATAGTCGGCCCAACTGTACACTCTCATCTTAGGTTGTCGTTCTTGTCATTATCTTTGAAAATGCAGTTTTTTTTTAAGATCTACAAATATAAACTATGAAATTTAGATGGCTTACCACGTGGTCCAAAACCAACCCCTGCAATCTGCAATGTATTAACTCTAGCCAAGCTACTAGTTGTTTTATCTTTTCATAGCTCCAGTACTACATTTCTAATCTGATCGATCCCGTTTGAGAAGTAAACCCCCTAGTTTGAATAGATATGCACACCATATAATGTTGCTTGTATGTTTCAAAAAGAAGGATAACGCAATTAGAACAGTTTCTTCAATCTGTAGAGAACCTACATTGGTTCGGAAATGGCTGCGACTTACATAACACAAGCACACCCATTCATTGCTATTGTCTGCACTAGCATTCACACAATTTATATGAATTTTCATTTGTAACTACTCCTTGTCCATGGAGAGAAGAAGTTTTGCTTGCAAAATACATTATTTAAATTGGAAAACGTTACATTGTACCAGTGATTTTTTCACTAAGTTAGTGGTTTTGGTGTGACTACACAATGTTGTCAGTATTGATACAACTTTACACTATCTACTCTCATCTTGGCTTGATATCTATTTATTCCTAATTTATACAAGTCTTGTGTTAAATATACAAATATATAGTGCTCCATAATATGAAGGCATTTTTTCCCACTCAAAACTATAGAACTATTGTCTTGCGATAACCTTTCTGTGGAAACTTCTAAGCAACTAACAACAAAGACATATTTCACACAATATTATATGTACTTTATTTTCAATTGACCTTCAGTTGTAAAGTTTTAGGCCCATTTTCATAGAAAGGACAACTTACTTGTAACTACAAATGTCCATCCCAAAGGTCTACAGTTTAAAAAAACAATTTGTCTCAATAGCTTGGTAACCACCAGGGGACTCTAGTTGAATATTTCCTTTGGCCTCTTGGTGTTTGGAGCAAAACACTTATAATTTTAGACGTTATTTGGTTGTAACTTTCCATGTTCCTTTTCTTTGACATTTGTCCTTTTTTGCAGCTGAGTAATTACTCATCAATGGAGGGAGTGCTATATTGAAAACCTCACTTTGAACAACTTTTCAGATAGAGTGGACACTTTAACAAGAACTTCCAGTCCCATAAGAGATCTATCTTGAGAATGCTAGGAATTATGATGGATAATGTGTATGTTGTTTATTTTCATTGATAAAAGTCAAGATGAATTTATTGTAGCTTATTTTCAGTTCTCTCATTAAGGTTTGCTTTTCCCCTGTTTTCTGACAGAAAAATCAAGCAAAGTACTTAACAGTATTCAACCTGAAGTGGTATAATTTTCTATATTTTATGAGGAAATAGTTTCCAATACTTTACTATCAAAGTATTTCAGTGCACTTCCTGTGAATAGAAAATAATATTATGGATTAAATTGACATATATTAAATCTGGAAAAAAAAATCTAGTTGAAGAATCCCAAACTTTAATAAGGAAAACACAGTATAAGAAATGTAAACTTTAGTTATACCAGAACAAAAAAAAGTGGTTCATTCCTATATTTATGAAAATATTATATTTTAAAGGAAGGGGATGAATGCCATGATCAACTGAAGAGTTAGAAGATATAGTGTTGATTTCTAATCCATTGAATGTTCTTTTACAAACAAGATCTTCTAGTAAAGTCTCTATGATGTTCTCTGGAACTCAAGACAAATGTGATACATGTGAAAAACAACATACCCTATTGAGAAGGTAAGACTATTTGAATTAGTAGTTCGGTTTGCACTTTTCTTGTATATTTGTTTGTAATGTACCTTATTTAGAGTAGAAAATGTATTTCAACACAAGGCAAAGAGATAAGTCAAAAAGCTTTTTTACTCTTTGGTTTCCAATGCCTTAATATATCTATATCGATATAGAGGACTGTTTCATGTTATTTGTTTATTTGTACCCTGGTAAAATAAAATTAACAAGAAAACATATTTATAAGAGAAGTGGTCTAGACCAATCTAGTATTTTTAATTGGAATGAGATGGCACTCATACCAGTAGGGGTTTACCCCTCTTTAGGTACATGCAATGGGATTTCACCATTTTCCTACCCTTAGAGGAAGTGATTTTGAGTAAGCCCTTTCCCGTTGTTATTGGGACTAAACACATTATACACCAGTTAGTTGGTGATGTAGGAGCATCGTGCCATGCCAACAATGTGATGATTTGGTCACATGCTGTGGAATATTTTGTAATTGTTTTTTGTGTCGAGTCATAATCTGAATAGTAGTATAGGGAATCATTGCAGATCACGACTCTCTGCGTGGAGATAAAACTGTTGTTAGTTTGTTTCAGACAGGGATGTTTCATCATGCGTCATAGTAGTGTTTATTTCAGTTGCAGGACCACTCAGGATAGGGTAGAAGTTTTAGTTTAAATAGACCATTTAGAGATGTAGGAGGGGTTCTACTCTTCAGCATTTATAATTCTAAGTTTGCAGAGAGAGGATAAACCGCTGTCTGATTCCTGTTTGTAAATATTTTGAAGAATCGAAAGGAGAGACATCCAATTTGTTTGCATTTTCCTTTGTTGTTTAATATAAGGATTAACCGTGTGTTTATAGGGTTGTTAGCCTTTATGCATGTGTGCTGTGGAACTGTGTATCTTGCAGAGATGACTTCAGAATTTTCATGAACATTTGTGTATTTCAGTGAAGTGTTGATTTCATGCATCGATTTCTTGCTTAAACAGTTGAAGTAGAGAGTAGATGCATGCATAAGAGTGTTAGGCTAAATTATCATGAAGATTGCAGGCTGGATTGGTCAATTTCATGATCAATCGATGCAACCCACAAGTTTTCTTCCTTAAAAAGTTTTTGCAGAGAACGAACGGTGGAAATTGAGGGCACAGATCAAGATCTGATGGTATTGAAGTATCCCACACCAAGAGTTGTGAGGAAGTTAACATATCTGCAGAGATCTGAGAGCTACATCAAAAAGAAGATCGACGGTCATGGAGTGTAGAAATTCTAAATCCTTGATGGCATAAGGAATTTCATCAACTGGCTAAGGATCTAGGCACACAATTAACCTCACATAGAATTGTAGAGAATTAGCATAAGGAGAGAAGAAGAAGAATTAATGAACACAAATTAATGAATGATCAATAAATGATAATATGATATTATTACATAGGTAATACACCCTTATAAAGGAAAAAGGAATTGCATGAAGACAACTCAAGCTAGCTGATAAAGCAGGCTTACTAATTATGATAAACCCCATAGTTGACTAAAGCACTTTCCCAATCTATCAAGCACCTCACGAATTAGCAATAGCATGTGTGAGTGATGATGAGTGAAGGAAAGACTTACCAATCCTAGAATATGGAGAGAAAATAATGGAGGATGGGTTGGCAACAAAAGCTTCTAGTTTCCTAGTTGACTAGATTTACCTTATCCATAGAAAAGCAAGATAAAGTAGAAAAAGCAGAATAAAGCAGAATCTGCTGTAAAGTGCAGTTAGCAATTTTTGATGGCCATAAAGTGGTCAAGATCAACCCAGAATCAAAAATAAATCATTCCTAGGATATAGATGGCAAGTGTTGACTCTAAGGTGCAAGTGGATGCCAACTATCTAAGCTAGTGGGTAGCAAATTAATCAAATAATGATTAATTATTTTATGAGTGGGTTTATTATATTCCAACACCCCCCTTTAAGCCTGACTTTATGATGATATTCCTAAACTAATTAGAAATATATATGCATATAGCGCCCAGCAATAAAGCTATGGTCACCCTTTTACAATTTATCTTGTCCAAAAAAATGAGGAAAGAGGCAAAACCTCAAGGAGAAAATCCTCCCTCAAGAAAGGACATGAAAAGCAATACCAAAAATGTTGAACTCCTAGTGTTGTTGCTGCTCCAAACTAAATGTTGATGTCTGGAGGAATCTTCTTCTTGGGAAGAAGATAAATCTTCTCACCTGGATCAAGGACAGCTATAGGACCATGTATCACAACTGAGATCCAATGATGTGAAGGAAATACTCAAGGATCTTGAGACTTGTAATCAGCTCCAAGATGATGAGATGACTTGAACTTCGAACTAGTAGAGATGAACTGAGCTCCATATAGGTGAAATAACTGTCCAAGAGAATGTATAATGTATCCATATTCATTTACATAGAGAGGATGTGTGGAAGTGATCTTGTAGCAACATAGATAAGGCATAGGATCAAAGACTGTGAATGAATGGGCTCCATGGGTTGATCTAGCTTCCAAATAATCCAAGAGATCACAAATAAGCACAACAGTAGACTCATGGGAATATATTGGTAAAGAATCCTCTATGGTAGAAGTATGAGAGGAGGAAAGATAGTGATGTTCAAAATATTCAAGGAGGCTTTGAGAATGAGTGCCAAGAACAAAGGACGAGCTGCAGCAGCACATGGGATCAAGTATGGTAAGTGGCAAAAAACTAGAAGGACTTGATTTGGATAAGCAAACATCCTGGAAGTCACTAGGTTTCGCACCATCAAGAAGAGAGGCATGCACAAAGTGTGAGAGGTCTGGAATATGGATCTTAGAATCCATGATAGAAGACATAGAGAACAATGAATGTGTGAGTGAATCATTAATAGCAATAGCAGCTCCATTAGTCACTTCTTTTTCATCAACAACATCATAAGAAGATGGATCAATATCTTCTACTTCAAGAGACACAGAAAAAGATGGCTCTTCAATATTTGATTCTTGATTGAAAGAGGAAACGTTCGAATCAAAGAGAGTAGTAGCAACATGAACTATATGAGAAACTTCTTCTTCATGATCAACTTCATCAAAGACTGTAGGGGCCGAGACATCTTGAGAGAGAGAAATAATTGAGGAGCTAGAGGCACTCTCCACATAGCTAGAAGGATCCTCATTGTCCTTTCCCAAAACTCTATCCAATGTTGTCTAGAGATCCTTTGGGTAATCAACAGAATCAATAAGGTAGTGCATGCATGGAGAGATAGCTCCAATTGCTCTATCGCAATCATTCAACCAATCACTTGGATATTCATAAGACTCTTCACTAGCTCCAATAGATATCTCATAGAGACCTTGTCTCTTTAGATATGAAATCATCTTCAATTTCCACTCTGAATAGCTTGTGAATGGAGAAAGAAGAGGAGCTAATACTATTGAATCCATTCGAAGTTGAACCTACAAAATAAACCTGCAAATCTGAAAAGGAGGATTAATTAATGAACTCTCAAAGATTTGATATCATGTAGAGCTTTGATATCCTCAGCTCTGATACCATGTAGAACTTAAAATTTGAGAACATTAGCTCTAATACCATGTAGAAATTCTAAAGCCTTGATGGCATAAAGAATTTCATAAAATGGCTAAGGATCTAGGCACACAATTAACCTCACATAGAATTCTAGAGAATTAGCATAGGGAGAGAAGAAGAAGAATTAATGAACACACATTAATGAATGATAAATAAATGATAATTTGATATTATTACATAGGTAATACATCCTTATAAAGGAAAAAGGAGTTGCATGAAGAAAACTCAAGCTAGCTGATAAAGCAGGCTTACTAATTATGATAAACCCCATAGCTGACTAAAGCAATTTCCCAATCTATCAAGCACCTCACGAATGAGCAATAGCATGTGTGAGTGATGATGAGTGAAGGAGAGACTTGTTAATCCTAGAATATGGAGAGAAAATAATGGAGGATGGGTTGGCAACAAAAGCTTCCAGTTTCCTAGTTGACTAGCTTTACCTTATCCATAGAAAAGCAGGATAAAGTAGAAAAACTAGAATAAAGCAGAATCTGTTGTAAAGCGCAGTTACCAATTCTGGATGGCCATAAAGTGGTCAAGATCAACCCATAATCAGAAATAAATTATTCCTAGGATATAGATGGAAAGTGTTGACTCTAAGGTGCAACTGGATGCCAACTATCTAAGCTAGTGGGTAGGAAATTAATCAAATAATGATTAATTGTTTTATGAGTGCGTTTATTATATTCCAACATGGATAAGGCCGCAAGGATTGGATGGTTGAGAAAGGTTCGGGGAAATATTTGTGGAGGGGAATTTGTGAGGGAGAAACTTTGGAAAGTTGGTATCCCGCATCCCACAATTCGATTACAGGAAAACCGTTGCGGAAAAGGAAGTTGCAAAGTGCGCCTTTAGGGTTTTTAGATCCCACATCCTGCAACCTGCATGCAGAAACTCTGTTTTGGAAATAGATTTGTGGAAATGGAATTGCGGAGAGCAATTTAAGCAATGGAGATCCCACATCCCACATCCTACATGCGTAAGGGGAGCCATTGAGGTAAAGCTACGGGAAGGCAGTTTTAGAGTAGAATTTGGCCATTTGGATATATTTGGAAGTCCTTCTAAGTGTGGGGGGGGCATTAGATCCTGGAAGTGCTAGTTAGGGTCAGTCGAGATCAACCCTCCTACACTAATTTTGGTATCCGAGTAGGGAAGTTGAGATTTCCTGTTGAGGAATTCCACAGCTAAGGATGTGGGTAGAACTCCGAAGGATTAAGGAGAAGAGTGTGAAAGAAAGAAGCGTAGTCATAGGAGCCTAAAGAGAGCAAAGGAAGAGTGCTTAGGAGATTCTAGATAGAGGACCAGCATTGCCGATAGACCAAGGGCTGAGAAGAGGCCTAGTGAGGTAAGTTGTAACAATGTTAAAGAGGACTGTTATTGTATAGGCTTAGAGTGGGAAGATGGTTGCATACATTGGAAGAATGAGAGGTCATGACAGAGGTCGATCACTAGGGAATGAAAAAGTTATAGTTGAAATGAGGGAGTTAAGGGCATGTCTAGAAGCCATGGAAACGAACAGACGAAGAGACCCAGAAGCAGGGGATATAATGAACTTGAGGATGAAGAGAAAAGAGAAGAAGTTGTACCTATGCAGGAAACACCGGGGTTAAGATGTTTCAGATCTATTCTGGGAGCAACTTCAAGGCCAAGACCAGAGTTTCCTACATATGATGGGAGTCTTTTTGCAGAGCATCTCATTGACTGGATCAGTGAGTTGGATAAGTACTTTGAGTACGATGAGGTAGAAGAAGATAAGAGATTCAAATCGGTTGTGACGAGGTTGAAAGGGCATGCATCCTTATGGTGGGATAGTGTCCAAGCAGAAAGACAGAGGAAGAATAAAACCTTGATAAAAATATCGGATAGAATGGTAGAAAAGATGAGGGCTAAGTTCTTTCCCAAAGATTACCAGTTAAGTATGTATAGACAAGTACATAACCTTAGGCAAAGATTGTTAAAAGTGAGAGAATACACTGAGGAGTTCTACAAAGTAAACCTAATGGATGGATATGTGAAAGAGTCAGCAGAAAAGGCTGCTAGATATGTGAATGGTCTAAGGATGGATATCCAAGAATATATCAGCATGATTTCTCCTAGAACAATGGAGGAGGCATATTAGTGCACCTTAATGGAAGAAGAGAAGATAGCGAGGAAGCAGAGCTTCAATAGAGGTCGCAGTTCATCCAAAGGAAGAAGGAAAGTGACTGGAAGAGGAAGATTTGGACCACAGTCCAGTAACACTAGCCAGCAAGAGAAACATGGCAAAGGAGGTGATTCTAGAAGAAGAGGACCTTACCAAGGAAGTAGAGGTAGAGGACGAGGTAGAGAAGTTGTCATTAGATGCTGTAAATGCAACCAATTGGGGCATAAGTCATTTGAGTGTCCAGGGAAGGAAGACATAGGGAAGAGAGGAGCCTCTGTAGCGCAAAATGAGCAGCAGCAAGAATAGTCAATGGTAGAAGAAATATTGCAAGAGACAAAAGAATATTTGATGATGAACAAGGTCTTGTTGAAACCTAAGAAGGAGCAAGCAGAGCGTACTCAAAGGAAGTCGTTGTTCAGGACTACATGTAAAGTCCAAGGGAAGTGCTATAAGATGGTGATTGAGAGAGAAAATGATATAGGAGAAACATAATGGAGGTATGGCAGGTCACTTTGGAAGTGATAAAATCTTCGAACAATTGGGTCATTTCTATTTTTGGACAATAATGAGGTCTGAAGTTGAGAATTTTATAAGCAGATGCAGAGTATGCTAGCATGCTAAGGGGAAAATCTAGAACACGGGATTGTATACACCATTGCCTATTCAAAATAGGCCTTAGGATTTCATTTTGGGTTTACCAAGAACTCAGAGGGGACATGATTCTATCTATGTTTCTGTTGATAGATTCTCTAAGATGGCACATTTCATTCCATGTTACAAGACTAGTGATGCCACACACATTGCTAACTTGTTCTTTGATGAAGTTGTGAAACTACATGGTTTACCTAGAAGAATTGTATCAGACAGAGATGTGAAGTTCACAAGGAATTTTTGGAGAACCTTATGGAAGAAGTTGGGTACCAGACTGAATTTTGGTTCAGCATATCACCCACAATATCATGGACAGACCAAAGTAGTCAATAGGAGTCTGGGAAACATGTTGAGGATTTTCATTTGGGAAATTCCTAAGCAATGGGACAAAGTATTATCTTAAGTTGAGTTTGCATATAATGATTCACCAAACAGGAGTACGTGGATGAGTCTATTTCAAATTCTGTATGGAATGCATCTAAGAGGAGTGTATGAGCTTTGTGGATTATGTCAATTGGAGAAACGAAGTGTTGATGGAGAAGATTTTGCAACAAGATTCAGTGAGTTGCAGGAGCAAGTGAAAGCAAGATTATAGTAGAGTAACACTAGTTACAAGGCCCAAGAAAATTCCAAAAGGAGGGAAAATAACTATGAAGTGGGAGATTTGGTCTTAGCATATCTGAAGAGAGGCATATTTCCTAAAGAAGAGTATAACAAGATGAAGATGAAGAAGATTGGACCCTGCATAATACTCGGGAAGTTTTCAGCGAATGCTTATGAGTTAGATATTCCTATAGGAGTGGGTATTTCACCAATCTTTAATGCAACATATCTATATCCTTATGTAGCAGGTGACATGGGAACCTTTACAGGAGGTGAAGATCCTACTGAAGACTTACAATGGGTAACACAAATGTCTGTGACAGAACCATTGGAAGTTGAGATCATTCTCGAAACTAGGGTGTCAAAGAGTACAAGGAAGAAGGATTATCTAGAGTATTTAGTCAAGTGGAAGAAGCGACCAACAAATGATTCTACTTGGATGAGCGCTGCAGAGTTTGAAGCCAAGGGTTTCATTGTAGATGATATTATGAACAGGGGTTCATAATTTTCTACCTTGCAAGTCTCTAATGCAAGAGCATGATAGCATGCCAGGAATGTGACGAGTTGGTCACATGCTGTGGCATCTTTTGTAATTGTTTTTTGTGCTTAGTCATAATCTGAATAGCAGTGTAGGGAATCATTGCGGATCATGACTCCCTGCATGGAGATCAAATCGCCATTAGTTTGTTTCAGACAGGGACATTTCATCATGCGTCTTAGTAGTGTTTATTTTAGTTGCAGGACCACTCAGGATAGGGTAGCAGTTTTAGTTTAAATAGACTGTTTAGAGATGTATGAGGGGTTCTACTCTTCAGAATTTAGAATTTCGAGTTTGCAGAGAGAGGATAGACTGGTGTCTAATTCCTGTTTGTAAATATTTTCAAGAATCAAAAGGAGAGAGATCCAAGCTATGTGCATTTTCCTTTGTTGTTTAATAGAAGGATTAACCATGTGTTTATAGGGTTGTTAGCCTTTATGCATGTGTGGTGTGGAACTGTGTATCTTGTAGAGCCAAGTTCAGCGTTTTCATGAACATTTGTGTATTTAAGTGAAGTGTTGATTTCACGCATCGATTTATTACTTAAATAGTTGAAGTAGAGAGTAGATGCATGCATAAGAGTTTTAGGATAAAGTATCGTGAAGATTGCAGGCCCGATTGGTCAATTTAATGATCAATCGACACAACACACAATTTTTCTTCCTTAACAAGTTTTTGCAGAGAGAAAACGGTGGAAATTGAGGCCACAGTTAAAGATCTGATGGTCCTGAAGTATCCTGCACCAAGAGTTGCAAGGAAGTTAACAGATCAACAGAGATATGAGAGCTGCATCAAAAAGAAGATCAACGGTCGTGGAGAAGGCCGCAAGGATCAGACAGCTAAGAAAGTTGCGGGGAAATATTTGTGGAGGGGAAGTTGTGAGGGAACAACTTTGGAAAGTTGGCATCCTGCATCCCACATTCCAATTACAGGAAAACCATTGTGGAAAAGGAATTTACGGAGTGCGCCTTCGGGGTTTTGAGATCCCGCATCCCGCAATCCACATGTGAAAACTCTGTTGCAGAAACTGATTTACAGAAATGGAATTACGGAGATAAATTTGGGCAATCGAGATCCCGCATCCCACATCCCACCTGCAGAAGGGGATCCATGGAGGTAAATCTATGGGAAGGCAGTTTTAGAGAAGAATTTCGCCATTAGGCTAAATTTTGCAGTCCTACTAATTGTGGGGTAGCCATTAGATCCTAGAAGTGGTGGTTAGGGTTGGTCGAGATCGACCCACCTGCACTAGTTGGGACTTATTGATCCATGGGGATAATGTGGGAAACTAAGATGTGGAGAGTTGTATCTGAACCCTGAACGTTACAAACTCAAAATAGCAAATCATTTAAAATTTGAGATGTTTCTTAAATGAAAACTTGTGTTTTCTAAAGGTACTTGTATTTCCTTGGATTTTGATTTCAATCCAATGTTGAGAGAAGATATTTTGACCTTATTTATTTTCAAGATAATAATCCAAAGTCAGGGGTTATTTCATATTTGTAATTCAAAAATTATGGTAAAATTAAAGAAAGTACGTTGATGACTGTTTACCCCCCTGCCAGGTCACTGTGGAAATCTTATCCTACCACAAGTCTTGTTTCAAGTGTTCTCATGGGCGGTGTTCAATCAACTCTTCTAATTAAGATGCACTAGAAGGAATGCTGTATTGCAAGCATAATTTTTCCCAACTCTTCAGGGAAGAGGGTAGTTACAATCATCTCATTAAGACTGTTTCTATGAAACGAGCAGCTGCAGTCCCTAAGGTAGCAAGTGCAGTCCCTGAGATATAAGGTTATTTTGATCTCATTACTTGATTACCATTTGTGTTTGTGTTTTGAAGAGTTTACACAATATGCTAGTTTGTTGGGGAAAAGAGACCCGATCCTCTCTTTCAAATTTCACCAATTTTATTTTCCAACCCTAAGTGAGGGACATTGCAGTATAAGGTCTTGTAGTTTAATTTATATTGGTGTGTGAAAGAAAGGTAACTTGTTTAGCCAATATTGGTAGTATTTATTATTATTATGGTTTGCAAAAGTTTCCAGAATACATATATTGTCAGCTATCATTATTGTGTCATTGTTTGCAACTAAGTGGAAAAGTATCAAGTTCTTGTATGTATGCATTCTGTGTATTTGGTATGGAGGAGTTTTATCGTCCTCTTTTTAGTATATTTGTTAGTTTTATGAAAGCATTACTTTCTTAGCAAAAAATTGACGTGTCCAGTTTTTTTCATTGGGTTGTCTACCATTGGTATCTCACAACATTGTGTTCTAATTCATTTAGGTTCCACCACTTGAATTCTTTAAAAATCCAAGAAATAATAACAAGGATCACCAGGATTGATGTAGGCTTGATGTGTTTTCAAAAGCAGGAACTTCATACATGTATTGTTCTATCACAGATGTTGTAAAATAGAAATGATCATGTGGTTGAGTTCTTCTCTTGGTTTATATTAAATTTTGAGTTATCTTAATCATGATTAGGTTTTATTTTTTAAATGTTGCTTGGATCATATTTATAGATCATAATTACCTTCTCTTTGGCCTTTATAGTGCGGTATCAAGTGTTATGTTCAAGATTATCAAATTTGAAGTCCTTTATTCAGCTCAATAAATTTTTCAATTTTTGATAAATCAATAAATCCATGTCAACCTCAGAGCAGGTCAAATGGATGAATTAGATGTTAGAAGATCTGAGGTATTGGGAAATTCAGAAAAAATTATTTAGTGCAAATTTCGTTCATGTATTGCTCGGAAAGAATTTCTTGCTTTGCGCAATGCTGCAATTGATCTTCAGGCCTTATAGAGAGGTATTTCATGTTCATGTATTTGTAGGTCTGCTGGTTCTAAATGTTTATGCATTTTGAGTACATTTGTTGTTTGTTGGAATTGTTTCTTTTTTCCATGTTAAATCATGTGAAATTACTATGTACATTTTTTAGTTATTTGTTTTCTCTTTTTAGCGAGCAACAAAATTTATTGCTTAACATGTGTTGTTTGTAGGTAACCTTACTCGCAAGCTTTATAACAACATGAGAAGGGAGGTTGTTGCGGTGCAGATATAGAAGAACGTGCACAGATATAAAGCTTAGAAATATCAGAATCATGTGTAGTGCGGATACAGAAGCATGTGCGTAGATAAAAAGCTCAGAAAGTGGGCCATTAAGTATGAATACCCTGTTGCTAAGGATTTTCCATTGAGTATGAAGAGGATGTTGTTGATGCTTTCAAGCTACTAAGTATGGTTTTGAAGCTTCCATAAGATCTAAGTATGGCTTAGCATCCAAGTACAAGTGGGATGGTTTAGCTATTGTAATATTTTGAAAAGCCATTGATGTACTAGATTATTTTCATGTAAAGTTATATGGAGATAGTTTTTTAGAAAACTCATATTTATTGTAATACTTCACATTTCATATAATATAATTTGTGCGGGTTAAAACTTATATGGTTGTACTTTATATTATTTAAAAGTTTTATAATTAACTAATTAATGTGACATTGCATAATGCACATGTGTATTAGATGATGATAAATAATGTATGATTCTCTTTTTAATTTAAACATAATATCGTATTAAAATTTTATATTGATTAATAATAGACACAATTAAAACTACTAAAATATAATAACCACACATAAAATGACTAAAATGACTAAATTAATGACCAATAAATGAGATTAATGACCAAAATTCGCATATAAAATGACAAAAAATTGAGATATAAATGACCAAAAAAAGACCAAAATCTGCATATAAATGACCAAAAAGCAGTTTTGGTGGCTAATTTACGGTCTTTATTATGCGACCAAATTTGGTCATATTCTAGTTTTTCATGTGGTCATTAATTTGGTTATATATTTGGTCATTGATTCAAATATATGACCAAATTACTGACCAACTAACGAGCTATAAATGAGCAAAATAAAAATGACCAATTTTAGTCGCGTAATAAAAAACCGTAAATTAGCCACCAGTGATCGCTAAATCAAAAGCGGTCATTGATATGCAGATTTTGGTCATTTTTTTGGTCACTAATATCTCATTTTCCACTAATGAATGTATACTTATATTCTATCAAAATCCATATCAATTTTTGGCACTTTGAGTATGCATTATCACATTTTTAAATAATCCCATGCACATGCACACGTCTCATAGTAAACTTATTGTCAAAATAGAACACTGGTGATAGAAAAACATGTGAATCCACCCCTTATTTTATAGGTTTGCAAGGTGAAAGGTATACTTCTATTTTATCGGAATCCATATCAATGTTTTGTACTTTCACTGTGCATTATGAGATTATTAAAAGATCTCATGCACATGCATATGTGTCATAGTAAAATTATTGTCAAAATCAAACATAGACGCTAGAAATACATGTGAATACACCCCCTTTTTAGTCCTTGCCATGCACCAGGGGCTATAGAAATCAGTTTCACCATGATGTATTAGTTGGGCACTCTTTTCAAAATAATATAACCTATGTTTTTAGTCCTTCCTTGCATTCTAACCAATCACACAATTCGAAGAGCAATCTAGAAAATGCTTGGGGGGTTTCTATTTGACTAAATGACTCATTGTTGGGCCATGTTTCTATCATAAGGTATGGAAAATACAAACTTTTAAAAGAACCAACTAAATGGTATGTTTCAACTTGAATGCCCCTTCATCCTTAGTCATGCTATTATGCTTGAATCTGAAATCAGTTTCACCATGATGTATTAGTTGGGCACTCTTTTCAAAATAATATAACCTATGTTTTTAGTCCTTCCTTGCGTTCTAACCAATCACACAATTCGAAGAGCAATCTAGAAAATGCTTGGGGGGTTTCTATTTGACTAAATGACTCATTGTTCATTGTTGGGCCATGTTTCTATCAAAAGGTATGGAAAATACAAACTTTTAAAAGAACCAACTAAATGGTATGTTTCAACTTGAATGCCCCTTCATCCTTAGTCATGCTATTATGCTTGAATCTGTGTTATTTATGGTTAAAAACATTGTTTGCATTATTATATCTAAATTAAGCATTTTGTGTTATTATAGCTAAAGTAAGTGTTATGATAGTTCAGAAAATGAATATGGTGATCCAAAACAGAGGATAGAATTAGAATAATTATGAGGTGATGTTAATTTGGCCACCCAATATAAATCCATTTTATTTCACATTAAATATTCAAAAATTGCAATATATCATGGATTGAGCCTATATAGTAAATCTAGTTAAGTTGCGCCTTTAGTTTTCTTAACGTGAGATTAAAGAATTGAAAAACTAGAATTAGCATTGAAATGGTATTAGCATTCTTTTTTCTTTAGTGGGAGGAATGTAAAAACAATTTGTATGAATTTGTGGGGTTTTGTTTCATACATAACGTTTTCAATAGTGGACTAGCAAAACTTTTTTTTGGATGTGTGGGGATTTGTTTCATACAATAATGTGGGTGGATATTATATGTATTTGATCAACAATTTGTGAAATACGTATATAATTTTCAAGATTCTAGCGATTGGTAAAGTTGTCAATATTAATAAAATAGTACTTTTATGTTTTCAATTGTTATCTACCACTGGACAAATGAAGAATCCAAACAACCTTGAGCATATGAGAGATTCAAATAAGAATATGTCCCCGGTTGTGAGGCTTCCACAATATAAATATGCATATGAGAGGAATTCAAATAAAATAATTATACTTTTATGTTTACAATTGTTATCTACCACTGAATATATGAAGAATCCAAACAACCTTGAGCATAATGTCCTCGGTTGTGAGGCCCCCACATTAGAAATAAGCATATGAGAGAAATTCAAATAAAATAATTATATTGGTGCAATATCAGAGAGCTGGAATGGAAATAAAGAAATTGGAGTTTGATTTTGTAATAGGATATTTAAATTAAGCAATTGTTGTTGAGAATATAGTTGTCATTGATGTCAAAGGAGTTATGAATGACAAAGGAATAACCAATAGACATGTAGTAGGATGAAATTAATAAAAAACAAGGGATCCATTACATCGATTATCATTGATGTCAAAGAATTTCAACAATGACGAAGGAAAATCAGTAACAGGGTTGATGATAAGGGAAAATCAATAACAAGGTCGATGATAGGAGAAAGATCTGCAAAGAAAGCAGTAGAAGATCCATAGATCAGATAGATCTATGAATGGAACTTAATTTTGCAAAGTAGAGTTGTGAACAAGATAAATAGCTATACCTCGTCCATGTGCTTTAAGATACTGTGGTGGAGATTGAAGGTGGTTGAAGATCAACAGCTAAGGTAAATTTTGCTAATTTAATAGAGAGATAGATAAAAAGGATGATGAGTTGTGAAATCTGAAACCAATCGCTGGGAATAGGATCAAAATTGACGGATAAGGTTGGAAACGGATCAACGACCGTCAATGATTCCACTGGGAGAAGTTGCATGGTCTAAGAAAGTTTTGATGTGCGCAAAATTTCTATGAAATCCACTTCATCTTATTTGAAGTCCACTGTTTATTGGTGGGGATTCTGATCCAAAGGCGGTAAAGACATTTCATTGGATAAAGTGACAGGAGGTTAACAAATTCTGATGGGCGCAGAATTTTGATAAAATATAGTTTAATACATTTGGAGTCCACCGTTGATTCGACTAGATCTAGATCTGAGGGCCTTGAAGGGATTTCGCTGATTTAACTAGTAAGCTAGTTAACCTTCTAATGGGAGCGAAATTCCACTTACAATGAAAACTTGGATGGTCAAGACTGAATCCGCAAGGAAATCTACGATGGGGAATGATTTCCGCACAAATAAAAGGGAAGATCCACAAATCTGTTTTTTATCGTAGATCAACGATTAGGATTTAATCTGTGAGGAAATATACAGTGATGAATGATTTCCACACAAAAAAAAAGTGAGTATCCACAATCCACATTAGATGGTAGATCGACGGCTAGGAGTGAACCCATAAGTGAATCAATTGCTCAAAAGAAAAGTGGAAGGCAAAGAGCGGAAAGTGAGAAATCAATGTCTAGAATAATATGGGTTTCTGCAACTTGAAGTCCTCTAGTGGGAAGCGGAAGGAGGAGAATCGCGAAAAGACTTTGGGAAATGTCACAGTTTCACTACCCGAAATACGGAAGATCGATGGTCCGAAAAACATCTGCTTAAGATCGACGGTGTGGAAATATTGGTGTGAAAAGAGAAAATATCTAAATGACATGTTCAATAGGTCACAAACCTACAACCCGCAATCGAGAAGATCAACGGTCAGGATAGCACTCAAATGAGATCGATGGTATGGAAAGATTGGTTCGGAAAGCGGAAAGCAAAAATCATTGAATGATATTTGGAAAAAGTCACATATAATTGTATTGTGTTCTCTAGAATACTATTTACTCACAATCTATTTTTACTTGGAAAAATAAATATGTATCAGTGATAGTACACGAGAGGACCAAATTAATCAATATTTGATATGTCAAAGGTGGAGTGACGCTGTGGACTCCTATATACTATCGGAGATATTCATGGATCGAAAAAACCCTTTCCTCGTGACGCTGAAATGTAATAATAAAATAATTGAGTGACACTTGCGTAGCAAAAGTACCTCGTTTTAATTATATTCCAATGATAATAATGAAGAAAGAGGACCCGAAGGTGGTTTTCACCCAGCGCACCCGGGATCAAATCCCACCGAGACATGGCCCGCTGTGATAAGGCTCAAAGGGTAGACGCCCCCTGGATAGACTACCGCCCCTTGTCGGGATTGGAGTCGGGACGTCTCAGCCCTTGCTGAGTCACAAGTTTCTGGTATATCCTGGCTTGCGGGCTATCGGTTTATACCACAGGGGTTATAATAGCAGCCAGCGGATTTGAACCTGGACCTCGCCCAGGCAATTACAATGAGTTACCGATTCCCCTACCTAAAAAAAATAATGAAGAAAGAGGACCTCACAACTTGTATTGATTAGAAGAAGAGATGCGTGTTTCTATGTCGCGGGCAAGTGACTCGGAGTTTAACCACAATTAACTATTAGAACATGTCATTTCCGTGTGTTGTTAAATTTTATTATCATTAAAATTTTATTGTAAATGAGTGGAGTGTAGTTGATATTATTACTATAAGTTTTATTGGTTTCAAAACAAAAGAATTGTATTACACGCAAAGTTCCAAGATTTTTTCATCTTCTAATTAAATTTTGTTTTTATTTTAAATTAGAAAAATATTGGACATTTTCATTTTTTAATTAAATTTTGTGTTTTTTTAAATTAAAAATAATAAAAAAAAAATAATGATAAAAATTAATATAAAAAAGCATTTTCATTTTCAAACTAAAATTTGTTTTTATTTTAAATTAAATAATAATAATACTTTTTTAATTTTTTTAATTAAAAATTAATATATAAAAATAATAATAAATTTATTAAATAAAAAATATAAACTATAGTGTTTTATTTTTTTATTACACATATATAAAACTTGAATAGTCTAGTTATTGTATTGATAGTCTCTATTATAAATAATTAGAAACTCTTTGATACTCTTTGATTTAATATAAGATATTAGCATAAATATTAATTTAGTTATTTATATTTTATCATGTATCAACAAATAGGACAAACACATTTAATTTAATTGAACTCATTTGAATAATTTATATAACTATTATGTATGACATCAAAACAAGTAAGTTATTATATTCACAGAGAGTTTTGAGGCAATTTATCATATCACGTTCATTCATATTGGGACTTTGAATACTCTTAAAAACCTTAAAAATATATTGCCCCGTATTAAGGGTTCGAGGGGGGTTTTAATTAGAAATAGTAATACAAATATTGGTGATTATTTTATTTGGGTAGGCCAAGGAACAACCTCCAGATCATGGGATGTATCCATACCTCCAAATTGTAGGTTGGATTCATATCATGCCTAGTTTTTGCTATGGAATAACCTCAAAATCATGGGCTAGATTCATACCTCCAAATCACGGGATGGATTCGTGTCAATCCTAAATATTTCTAAGGTATAACGTCCAAATTGTGGGATGGATTTGTTAATTTTTCATATGCTTTACTAAGACATCAGTATATCATTTCATTTTTCATAATAAAAGCATATAAAGTAGGATCACTGAAAGAAACAGTATCACAAGAACAACACATATTTATCCTGGGAAAACCCTAAAGGGAAAAACCCAGCAAAAGCTTCCTCAATATAGATGCCCCAAAAGGGAAAAAGGTAAAACCAACAAGGAGATCAAAAACCTGATTCTCCTCCTTCTCCTGCAACTCCTCTCCTCCACAAGAGCGCTATTCCAAGTGAGTGTGTGTGTCTCAAATGAGGAGCACTACACCTCTATTTATATTCATCCGTTTACTTAAAGTTTACTCAATCAACATGTCGGCTTAAGTTAACTCATGTAGGCTCGAGTTACACATGTAGGCTCAAGTAACCACACTGGGGTGCTGATGACCCATCTTTACAATTAGAGGGGACTACCTCATGACTCTTATTAGTTCTTCCGATTAGGAGCATCGGGGTACAATGTAATACAAGTGGTTCTCCCGGTTGGACCATCGGGGACCACAAAAGATACATAAAGAATATTCTTCGAAGTTACAATATTTCAACAGGATTTATACCTCCAAATCATGGATTGGATTCGTCTTAGTCATAGTTTCTTGAGTGCTCAAGTATTATTAGCTATCCAACTTTGTGTTATTGGAGAAAGATCAAAGAGATCTTCAATTCAAAAATTAGTAGTTCATGCATGTTTTTGTGTTCGAACAAATAATAGAACTACTTTGCCTTCCTTTGCATGTTGAGTTATTGATGTGTGCCTTGGATTCATCATTGCTTGCACTCAAACCTAAAAATTACATTCATAATTGTAATTTCAATTGTTATATGCAAGAAATATGTCTTAATATTATACTGGAGCGAACATGAACATAGGTGAAAATCTAAACCCTTATTTACATACCATATGTGTTATCATTGCCATGAAATGGTGTCATATCAGTTTCACCATCTGTGTATCTTTATACCTATTGAATGCTTGAAAATTAAATGGATATTTTTTCCTCTCCTGTAGAGAAAAACAATAGATACAACCCAATAAAAGGTAACTAAATGTTGTTAATTCGCTTGATTGCAAGGATAAACGTAGAGGAAGTGGAGGCAATTCTGTTAGATTTTTATCATTTAATAATATGATCTAGGATCTTATCCGAGAGAATAACATGCACAACAATAATCACAAGAGACAAGGGACACAAAGAGTTTTCCTCGAGGAAACCATAAAGGAGAAAACCCCGCAACTTCCTCAGAGATAGAATGAGCACCAATAGCAAAAGTAAAACCCAAAAACACAAAGATGATCTCTGATAGTTGTTCTCTCTCTCACTTGTGCGAGCTCCTCCTCTCTCACTCATGCGCTACAGTTGAGTGAGTGTATGTTTCAAATAGATAGTCTCACTCTCTATTTATACTATTTTTCCACTTGATAATTACTCTATAGGGATGACCTCACTAGGAGAGTCTAATAACCCTAATACCCCTCAACTGCGAGGACTATTGCCTCGACTCACAACAGAGGTTTAACCTCAAATCAATTGTGGGGATTATTTCCTTGACTTACAAAGGAGGGTTAACCTCAATGGCTTTTCATGACTTTATTATATTAATGACTCTCCCAATCGAAGGAACAAACATCTTCGTCAGGGTATAATGAAATACAATAAGAAAGATACAAGTGAATACATTCTAAAGTTACAAATACATCAACACTCCCTCTTAACTAGGAAGGTATTCTCTTGACACAATCCATTAGCACAAGTCTTCATTACTGGATCGTCGTCAAAGCTAGATCATCATCAAAGCTAGATCATCATCATCGTCACTGCTCCATCTATCTTGAGAAAAAGGTGATATCTCTCAATTCTACTTGTCATAGGAAGTTCTACAGAGCCAGCCCTTTTTCATGTTGGATGTAGGTCTCGGTACTTATATTCGACCATGGGAGTCCTAGCCTACCACCATGTCAGAAAGGCCCACCGATTACATCTGACCATGGAAGGCCCATCGTGTCACCATGTCAAAAAGGTTCAGCACTTACATCTAACCATGGGAGGCCCAGCCTGCCACCATGTCAAAAAGGCTTAGCACTTACAGCCGACCATGGGAGGCCCAACCTGCCACCATGTCGAAAAGGATCAACACTTGTTAGATTTTTATTATTCAAGCTAGCATTATCTTAGGATATTTAAATGAGAGAATAACAAGCAAAACAATCAAACATAAGAGACAATGAACAAAAAGATTTTCCTCAGGGAAACCATAAAGGAGAAAACCATGCAACTTCCTCTGAGATAGAATCAACACCAAAAGAAAAACTTCAAAAATAGTAAGATGATCTCTTGACATCAATAGTCTCTCTCTCTCTTGTCCCAGCAACTTCTTCCCTCTCAATTATGTGCTACAACTAAGTGTGAGTGAATGTATGTTAAATAGAGAGGCTCACTCTCTATTTATACTAATTCCCGACTTGACAATAACTCACTAGGGCCAACTTCTCTAGGAGAGTCTAATAACCCTAGGACCCCACAACTGCGGGGAATTTAACCCTTGATCAATAGGAGGGTTACCCATAATGACTTTACATGACTTGTTTACATTATTGAATCTCTCGATAGGAACATCGAGGCATGACATGACTCAAATTCATTACAAACACTTCCCAGAATAAACGTCGGGGTACAATACATAAGATATACACGTGAATACATTCTGAATTTACAAATACATCAACACTCCCTCTTAACTAGGAAGGTATTCTCTCGGCACAATTTATTAGAACAGGTATTCTTCTTTGTATCATCTGGATCATCATCAAGTTCTCGTCATCTTCATCTTCAAGTCATCTTCATCTGGATATGGATCATAATTACTGGAACAGCATTACTAGATCTGGATCATCACTGGAACTGGACCGTCACTGTTGGATCATCACTGCTGGATCATCATCACTAGAACTAGATCATCACTCGATCTGGATCATCACTGGGTCATCATCATTGGTCCTATCTCTTGATTCTTCTCGTCATAGGAAGTTCTACATAGCCCAACCGTTTTCATGCTGGTTGTAGGCCTAACCTCCATGTAGGTCTTCTTTAGCTCTTATATCTGACCGTAAGTCATAATGGCCCACCCAGCACTTACATCTGACCATGAGAGGAACACATCCAAAACCATGTCAAAAAGACACACCCAACACTCACATTTTACCATGGTAGGAACACATCCAAGAACCATGTCAGAAAGGCCCAACACTCACATTCACTAGCATGATAGGACACACCTACTATCATCTATGAAAAGGCACAACACTTACAGTCACCAGCATGGTAGGACACACCTACTACCATCTCTGAAAAGGCACAGCACTTACAATCACCATCATGGTAGGACACACCTACTACCATCTGTGAAAAGGCACAACACTTACAACCATCAACATGATAGGACACACCTACTATCATCTATGGAAAGGCACAGCACTTACAATCACTGACATTATAGGACACACCTACTATCATTTGTGGAAAGGAACAACACTTACAATCACCGGCATGATAGGACACACCTATTATTATCTGTGAAAAGGCTCAGCACTTACAATCCCCAGCATGATAGGACACACCTACTATCATCTGTGAAAAGGCTCTGCACTTACATCTAATCATGTGGGAGCCAATCCCATAGTCACATCAAAATGGCTCTGCACTTACATCTGATCATGTGGGAGCCAATCCCACAGTCATATCAGAATGCCTCTCAACCCTAGGCTGAGGATTCCTGGTAACTAACTAGGTGCCTCCATTCTCCCAAAGAATGGCATTCAGTGCTTATATCTGATCATGTGGGAACACATCCCTCAATCACATCAGAATGGCTTAGCACTTACTTCTGACCATGGAAGGAACCAATCCTCTCACCATGTCAGAATGGCTCACGGAATCATCACTTCCCTTTGGAGGGAACCTCGATCTGGAGAACACCAAGCTTCTCCCTGAAGTACTCAAACTTCACTCTGGCTAATGGCTTAGTCAATACATCAGCTATCTGTTCATCCGTCACAACATACTAGAGCTTCACTGCTCCCCTCTGCACCATATCCCTGATATAGTGATATTTGATCTCGATATGCTTCGATTTGTCATGGAACACTAGGTTTTCAGAAAACTTCACACAACTCTGGTTGTCACAATATATACAAGTAGCATCCAACTGGAGATCAAATAAATTAGACAGTAGCTTCCTCAGCCATACTGCCTCACAACTAGTTGAACAAGCTGCAACATAATCTGCTTCAGTTGTACTCAGTGCCACGCAAGATTGTTTCCTAATAAATCAAGAGATCACACCTGATCCCATACTAAAGTAGCACCCTGAAGTGCTCTTCCTAACGATAGCACTGCATTCCCAATCTGAATCAACATAACCTTTCAGGTTAATCTTCTTATTCACCTCATACTTGAGCCCATAATCAACTGTACCCCTCAGGTACCTCAGAATATGCTTTGCAGCAATCAAGTGAACATGTCTCGGATATGTCAAAAACTAGCTCAAGGTGTTCATAGCAAAGAAAATATTTGGTCTCATATTCATCAGGTACATCAAGGACCCAATCATCTGACAATACATCGTAGCATCAACCGCTTCCGATGAAGCATCACTTAATAGCTTCAGGTTTGATGCCATAGGTGTGGTCATGGCCCTGTAGTCCATCATCCCAAATCTCTTTAGGATCTCTACAGCATACTTCCCTTGTCCTAGGGAAATTCCATCTACATTCTCCCACACCTCCATGCCTATAAAATAGTGCATCATACCCAAGTTCTTCATCTCGAACTCGGCAGCAATCTTCCTCTTCGTATCAGCAATCAACCCATCCATACATGTTACAAATAGATCATCTACATACAGTAGGAGTATCACTGGGTTACCATCTTCAACCTTGTAGTAAAGGTTGGAATCTGCTTTACTCTTAGTAAAGCCTAAACTAGTTAGGAAACTATCAATTCTGTCGTACCATGTCCTAGGTGCCTGTTTCAAACCGTACAGGGCTTTCTTCAATTTACACACATGAGTCTCCTTGTCATGTGTCTCAAAACTGAGTGGTTGTTCCACATACACTTCCTTTTCCACTACACCATTCAAGAAAGCAGCCTTGACATCCATCTGGTGTATCTTCCATTTCATCACTACAGCTAGAGCAAGTACTGATTTGATGGAAGTGTATCTAGCTACAGGTGTAAAATTTTCTTCCATTTCATCAAGCTTGGTATGATGAGACATCTTAACTAAGAACCTCAAATGGAAATACAAAAAATTTAGATCTTACCAGGTTAAGATGTCAGAACTCGATCTAGAGCTGAATTTCTACAAAGTTGGTTTAGGAAAAGATTAGGCTTTGACTTTCCTGGAGTTCTATCTAACCAAAAACTTTGATTCTGAGGAGGAGATCAATCCAAGCCTGGGCTCACTCAAAAATTCCACTTTTGTGGAAATCCCTAATTTCTGGTAGTAGTGTGGGGTCAAAAACTGAAAATGCTCAGAATCAGATTCTGCTTTGATAGAAAGATGTTCCCTAGAGAGGAGAGTTAGTCCAACCCTCTTTTGCTGAAAATATGTGGAGAGAGATCCAAAAAGTAGGAAGCCCTAGTTTCTGCAGCTGCATAGTGTCTTCTGCTCAGGTTAGCTCTGATACCATGTTAGATTTTTATCATCCAAGATAGCATTATCTTAGGATATTTAACTGAGAGAATAACAAGCAAAACAATCAAACATAAGAGACAATGAACACAAAGATTTTACTCAGGGAAACCATAAAGGAGAAAGCCCCACAACTTCCTCTGAGATAGAATCAGCACCAAAAGCAAAACCCCAAAAACAATAAGATGATCTCCCAACAGCAGTAGTCTCTCTCTCTCTCTCTTGTCCCAACAACTTCTTCTCTCTCAATTATGTGCTACAACTGAGTGTGAGTGAATGTATGTTAAATAGAGAGGCTCACTCTCTAATTATACTAATTCTTGACTTGACAATAACTCAGTAGGGCCGACTTCTCTAGGAGAGTCTAATAACCCTAGGGCCCCACAATTGCGGGGACTTTAACCCTTAATCAATAGGACGGTTACCCACAATGATTTTACATGACTTGTTTACATTATTGAATCTCTCGATAGGAACATCGGGACATGATATGACTCAAATACATTACAGACACTTCCCGGAATAAACATCAATGTACAATACATAAGATATACAAGTGAATATATTCTGAAGTTACAAATACATCAACAACACTTACATTCAACCATGTGAGGCCCAGCCTGCCACCATGTCGGAAAGGCTCAGCACTTACATCCGACCATGGGAGGCCCAGCCTGCCACCATGTCGGAAAGGCTCAACACTTACATCCAACCATGGGAGGCCCAGCCTGCCACCATGTCAGAAAGGCTTAGCACTTACATCCGACCATGGGAGGCCCAACCTACCACCATGTCAGAAGGGCTCAGAACTTACATCCGACCATGGGAGGCCTAGGCTGCCACCATGTTGGAAAGGATCTCAAACTCATCACTTCCCCTTGGAAGGAACCTCGATCTAGAGAACACCAAGCTTCTCTCTGAAGTATTCAAACTTCACTCTGGCCATTTCTAGCATAGAATCACATCAAGGCTGATTACATCCAAGGATAACTTGTGAGCTTTGCCAAGACTAATTACATATGAGGACAACCTATAGGAATGATTACATATGAGCAACCTACGAGCTTCACCAGGATTTTATGCTCAGACAACCTATCTCACCAGCTATGCTAGAACTCCCTTTTTTGAGAGATCTCGATCTGGATCACAAACTAGAGCTTCACTGCTCCTCTCTGCATCATACAAAAATGAAAGTTAGATCAATCAAATCAAATAGTAGATTTCAAAAGAAACATATACCTCCCAAATAGACAATAAAGTGGAAACATATTTTCCCTCGATTGTACTCAACACCATGTAAGACTCCATCCTACCAAACCAGTAACCCATACTAGATCTCAAACTAAAGAAGCATTCCAAGGTGCTCTTCTTCTCATTGGTGCTACCAATATGAATCAACATAACCATGTAGGTTATTCTTTTGATTCGTATCATACTTGATTCCAAACTCAAATGTACCCTTTAAGTACCACACTGCATGCTTTGCAACTAGGTGAGCATGTATCAGATCCATCAGGAACTGGATCAGGTCATTCACAGCAAAGCATGTGTCTAGTCTCGTATTTCTCAGGTACATCAATGACCCAATCATCTGAGGATACATCATAGCATCAACTGACTCTAATGAAGAATCACTCAATAGCTTCAGGTTTGATGTCGTAGGCATGGCCATGGCCTTGCAATCCATCATCCTGAACCTCTTTAGGATCTCGTACTGCATACTTCCCTTATCTAAGGGAGATTCCATCCATGCTCTACCACACCTCCATGCCTAGAAATTAGTGCATCATACCCAAGTCCTTTATCTCGAACTCGGCAGCAAGTATCCTTCTTGCATCTTTAATGAGTTCCTCTTTTCTTATCAGGAATAGGTCATCGACATATAATAGGAGCATTATTGGTATTCCACCTTCAACCTTGAAGCAAAGGTTGGAGTCCTCTTTACTCTTAGTAAATCCTAGATCCATCAGTAATCTTTCCATCCTATCGTACCATGTCGAACCTCAGGATCCTCTGTAGTCACTCGCTCTGAAGTGGAACATCATTCTTCCTCTACCTTTTGTACTCTATGTATTGAAGCATTCTGTACTGGAGTGACAAGTAGCTTCCTCTGCTACTAATATTCCATTTATTCATCTAGGGTTATTGGATAAAAAGATCCTCTATATTGAACCTTTTCAAAAGTTCTTCTCACACCCATCTATAAGCTTGTCATCCTCTATAGGCTTTCATCTTCAACCTTGTAGCAAAGGTTAAGATATTCATCACTCTAGGTGATCTTCAAGCTCCTCATGTATGTGGTATCCCATTGGTGCTTTCTGAGATCGTACAAGGCCTTCTTTAATTTGCACACATGAGTATGCCTATCATGTGTCTTAACTTCGAGTGGATGCAAATTTCTCTTTGTAGTCTATGCCTTCTTTCTGTGAGAAGGCTTGTGCTACGAATATTGCCTTGTATCCCATGATTTTGACATCTACTGCATGTTGGATCTTGTAGATCCATATGGAAGACACTACGGACTTCCCTTGAGGTCTCGATACCGCATCCTAGAAATCATTCTTCTTGTATTGGTACTCTCCTTCCCTTTCTTCTTGGCTACTTCTTCATAGCTGGAAGGCTTTGCATGATGTCGCTCAACAATGTCACATAACTAGAGTGTGTTTGAGGCCTCTTGATGTCTCGTCATACTATTCTTCATTTTGGATTATTTCTTGAACTGTCATCACTTGTTCTTCGGAACAAGTCTCGTCCTTCTTTTCTTGTAGGCAATTGTATGCGATCTTTCCTACAAGTCAAATGCACCAGTTGTATGGTTAGAAACATTTAATAAGGCATATTCATAATGGAAAATTATTTATGCATAAAGATATAATCATGCAACTATTTTAGCCAATAAAACATTCATCCATATCTCACAGAAAATTTCTAGATGCCTTCCATCTCTACCTTGACATCATTGACATTGTGCACTAATCCAATACGTCATCAAAGAGGTTTCATTCTAGATAAGTAGCAATGGAGTATTGCATAGCACCATGGGATACTTACCCATCACATGCATATTAGTAGTACACTGTTCATTATTCTATCATGCATAATACATTTCACAACTAAACAATGTCATATAAACAACTAGATATATAGGAAAAGAGAATTCAATTACTTATCTTTATTTTTTCATGGGTAGACTCCTTCTTGCGCCTTCAACTTTATCATCTTCTTCATTCATGACATCATCATTTCTTATCCAAATGCTAATATGGATAAGAGGTTCTTCAAGAATTGAGTCCTTCATATTCCTCATTGCTTGAGGGATCTTCTTTGAATCGTGAGAGATTGATCTTTAGTTGCTCCCATCTTCTCTTCTCTTATTATGAGTCGAGCTTCTTCTTGTGTGCACTCTTCCCAGAGTCTTCTAAAGGTAATCACTTCCTTTTGGCACAAATCCTTGAATGAATGAATCCCATGATCCTGGGAGGCCATTCAAGGTGGTTATAACAATATCTTGTTCTTCTTCGAGTGCTTCATCATAGCAATGAACACTTCCTTTTGGTGTCTTCGAGAATGACACATGAGGGGTGAGATGATCTTTAATAGAATCTGCAATGATTCTCTTGGCTCTATCCTTAGCCTCATCTCCCTCTGGCTCCTAGACCTTTCTTACTGAAATACTGATCCAAGTCAATTTCTTTAAGGATCATAGAGGTCCTATACTTCCATACTCGGAAGTTGTCAGCCTCACCAATCTTTTCATCAAGATGGTGTGATTAGTCATTTTTGAAATGAGAACCTCAAATGTAAATAACAAAAAATTAAATCTTACCGATTTGAGGTGTCCATATTGGTTCCGAAGCTCGCTGATCTAGGGTTTGTCAGAGAAACCCTAATTTTCAAAACTTGGAATTTCAAACTTTTGATTAGATAGAAGGATGATCCTCTTCAAGGCGAGCTGTCAAATGCACTCCTTTTCTGAAAACAATAGAGGGAAGCTCCCAGAACAAGAAGCCGTAGTTTTCCAATTTCTTATACAGAACTGCTTGATATTGCTCCTATGGTATCTATGAAATTACTGCTCCTCTGTGTCTGAAACTTCACACTGAGGTAGCATTGTCTGTCTGATTTATTACACCGCGGATAAGAGTAGAATTGGTTTCACCAATTGGGACTTATGTGCGTTTTCCCAAGGTGACTTATTTTAGGACTATTCAGAATAGCGAACTTGTACGGACTTCCACCTGTCACTATTTCACCTTTGGGGTCTGAAATGTTTACCACAAAAATTAAAGTTCGTTCCCTATCTGGAAAATTTTAAGAAATTTCATTTGGACCTTCGTAGCCTGAGATATAGCAATTTTCCCTAGGTTGCCTATTCAAGATTGTATTGTGGAGGAGGTAGGAACCCCGAGTTAGTGGAATCATATCTACTAGAATATAGAGAATCTAAGGCTGAAACTGTTACACAGGGTTCATCGGGAATTTCACTTTGGCCTATAAACGTTTTGGCTCCTAAGCCTTTTCCAATATCAGGGTCAAACATCAATGATGTTTGTTGTGGTAGGAAGGTAGGGAAGTACATCCATTAAAGTGTTTCAATTTTTCATTTTTATGGAGTTTAATTTATTAAGCTTATAGAAAACATGATATATCTATGGATATACTTGTATTTACATGATATAAAATTGGCATATTAGTAGGCTGTGGTGTAAAACATTTGCAATTCTCATCTTTTCTAAGCATTTGACTATAAGTCTTTTACATTCTTTATTACATTGATCTCTTTACTCAGTTTCCTTTTACGGATTTTTCCTTCCCCATTACTATTTTTTTGGGTCTTCCACTATACAATGCTACAAATTGGTCATTCTCCAATCCAATCTCGATGGGATCATATTAGCATTATAATATCATTTTATTTAACATCATGTCTGCTTATACTAATATGCGTTAGGGATCGTATTTGTTATAACTTGATAATTTGATATAAAGGGGGAATTAAGAATGGGTTGATAAAAATGGGCTGATCAAAATGGATATTTACAATATCCAATGAAAATATGGGTTTTCTTAATTGGAAATGTATATTAAGAGAGAGGTTCAACAATAAAAATTTAAGAGGGATTTTTCAATATTTAGTGAAATTAAGGATATTCTTTAATATCCTGTGAACTATCTTGGTGTGATAGAGTTCACCAAATGAACCCCAATGACTATATTAAAAATAAATAAACATCTTAAAGTTGTTTTAAAATACAAAATAAAATTGCATAGATTAACAACATAAAAAGATTGATTGTAAATGTTTGTAATTTTTAATATGGTCCCATATACCTACAATTCCATCATTGAAACATTCAAAATGTTTAATAAGTTCCCATAGAGATTAACAACATAAAAAGATTGATTGTTAATGTTTGTAATTTTTAATATGGTCCCCTATACCTACAATTCCATCATTGAAACATTCAAAATGTTTAATAAGTTCCCATATACGCTTCAAAGTCAAGTACAAATAAACGAAAACGTTAAAACATAGTAGGGCCATGCAAAGTTCTGTCCTGATTAATATATTTATTGGTCGGTGGATATGACCGGCTAGTTGAATACTATACATATTTATATTTTGGGGGACTATATAATTAATATAATCTCTATATAATTTCCAATTCAATCTATCTTGTCGATGCAATACCATGATTAATATACTCCATTGTCGGCGTATATGACAGGGTGGTGGCATTGTCGCTTATGGTATTTGTTGTCAAGACCTACCGACCTGTAAATATAGGACAATATTGTCCTTTTTTTAGAAAGTCTACACTCTTTGTTTGCATGTGAGATGTGATTGAAAAAAAATGTAAATGTACAAACCATGATGAGATAGTTGACTAAAATATAGCACCGAAAAATATATTAAATAAAGTTAAGCAATATATTAAATATAGTTAAGAAATATATTAAGTATAGTGAGATAGTAATATATTATTGCAATTTGAGCGACTCCGAAAATTTGATGACCTGTGTCTTCAAAATCTGCGAGTCATCTATATGTCTCTATTCCGTTGGAATCCGAATTATTTAATATAAGAGATTGCAATATGATACCAGCTTGTGGGACACTTTGATTTGTATAATAATGGTTTTTGGATTGTCTCGGAGCGTATATTGAAAGTTAGGGTTTTTGGAGTTCGGCCGTTAAAAAATGACCGTTATTCACTAACTTCAGAGAGATTCCAATCCTTTTTTATTCCCATAAATCATAATATTTTTATTAAAAATCAAATTTAATACTAGGTAGAAATTCCAATCCTTTTTATATTCTTATGTACACCTTTGTAGACTTTAGCAGTTAAATCTCTGCGCAGAGGGGGTCCCTTGTCCCACAAACAAGGGGTCTCATACACCAATTTGGTGTCTAGCTTGGCGGTGACCTTAAAAATAGATTATTATTATTATGAATCGTAAAATCTTTTTATTAAAAATCAAATTTAAAACTTGGTATTAAAATATTATGATAGGTATTAGGATGCCACGCCCTTTCCTTTTAACTTTATTTATGAAAAGTATCGTATAATGTTTTATTATTTTGTTTCTTCATTATTTTCCATTTTGTTTTTACAGAAGACATTCGGTTTGATGTGGTTGACCTTGTCCTAATAGTCTAGATTAAGTTGGTTTTAATTAAGGAGACAACCTCAAAAATAACCTGGTTTCAAAGATTGAAAATGGTCGTGTGGTTATAATTTAAATTCAAATAACTGAGATTGAAATTCAAAATTTTAAATTAGGTTATCATTTTTTTTTGTATTTGGTTTACTTAGAATGGTTAAATAAAATAGAAAATATTTTGTCTAGAATTATTTAATTTATTTAACAAAAGAATTAAAATGAAAACTATTTTTTCTTAAAAGTTTCTAGTTATATTCATAATAAATTTTACAAACATTTCTTAGAGCTCACTTAGCTTAGATAGTCATCCATCCTTTTTCTTTATGATGACGATATTGTTCTTCTCGCAACAGATCCGTCTCATCTTGATAAACAACTACGAATGCTTAAGGATTTATGCTCTACCATGGGTATGACTGTCAACACTCACAAAACAAATGTTATGATTATCAAATCCAAAAAGGACACTTAAGCTAATTTTGTGTATGACAATAGCAACTTGGAGGAAGTGTCTTCTTACAAATACCTAGGGATTGATATTCATCACAAGCTCAACTCGAACTATAGCATTGACAAAAAGATTAATGGAGGGTGGAAAGCTTATTTTGGTCTTGAAAATAATTGTAAAGCAACAAACCTTGTGACGTGGGATAAAAAGGAGCTACTCTTTGAAACTTTAGTCACTCCTATTATCTTGTATGGTTGTGAGGTTTGGGGTTGCAGCATCATCTCTAGAGAATCCTCAAGGAAGATTGAGTNAAAAGCAATACACCATATCCTATTCTCCTTATAGAAGTGGGTCTTTCCCCTATCGAGAGCCTAGCTATGACTAGGCTCCTGTTGTACAAACAAAAAATCAATAACATGGGGGACCATAGACTTCCAAAGCTACTTTTAATTCTAGCCAAAACCACCTAAGGCTCAAGCGAGGTTGGTATAAAGATACCAGGGCCTGATTGAACCACTCGGAGATCGATGAAAATGTTGCATTGCAAAATATTAATAACATTTAAAATATTGTTACTTCTAAGTTTAAAGAGAAATTGCAGTGTGAGAAAGATTTAAGGCTAAAAGAAACTAAGATATTATAAGGAGGTCGTCAGCCATACTCTAGAAGATCAAAAGTATCTCTCTGTATTAACCTGTATTAACCAGCTCAAAGAAAAAAATTAAAATAGCCAAGATAAGAATGGACTCTCATGAGCTCCATAGTGAAACTAGTCGTTGGACAGTTCCTAAAACACCATAGGTGGAAAGGATCTCTCGTCTATGTGAGAATAGGAGCACTGAAGATGAAAACCACTTCCTCTTAGAGTGCACTACGTACACCCACATTAGATCTCAGTTTCATAATCTTTGTTGCAATACCGATCTTCCTAGCCTTTTAACTTGTCTAAATTATAGCGAGCTCGAGATGCTTCTCACAAATCTCTTTCAGCATAGAAATACAATTTTAAAACAAACTAATTAATTTGTTTCTTTAAGTACGATAAACCAAAGTTTGGTGTGACTAGAAGTTAACCATCATCGAATAAAGTAATTTTTCATATATTTTAAGATCTAATAAAACAATGTTAATAACCTTATTATGAATATAAATATTATTATTCTTTTAAATAAAAAATATAATTATTATATATTAAAATTATGAATCATTTAAATTTATTTTTTAAATATAAACGATAATATTAAAAATATGATTAATAATAATAATAATAATAATAATAATTTAGAATCACAAAACATAAAATAATGATGGAACAACAAAACTAAAAAGTACCATTGTCACAATGTGTGCATAAAAAAGGTTATTAGGTATAACATCTTAAAAATCCAACGATTATTTCAATAATTAACTAAAAAAATTAATTAAATTTATTATAAAAAAATAACTAAATTTTTTATAATTAATGTTGTTTTACAATAACAAATTATTAAAAACACATTAAGAAAAAATTAAAATATAATCTATATATATATTGCAAGATCAAAAGAACAAATTTTCTTATGTATGACACAAGCTTAAGTGTCTCAACTTTATGTAAGCCCATTAATGCAATATATATATATATATATATATAAAATAAAAACAAAGAGATTTATTCATTAATAATCTAGTCTTTTAATTCTACTTTTTAAACTTATATTATTAATGTATTTAAATATCATACTTAATAATAACAAAAAATTTGAAATAACAATATATAAAATTCTAATAGAATATCATAACTAAAAATTATCTATATGATACTTAATAATAATAAACAATTTAAATAAATATATATATAATAATGATGGAATAATAAAAAAAATTGTCTCTCTTATCAGGTAAATCAAAATATGTATGATTCTCATGGGAGACTTTGAAAACCCTTGGGAGGATCTAGGGTTTCACTAGGCCACAGAAAACAATGGTTTGTCTTAGTATGAAGAGGAGCTTGTTGACTATGAAGAAGACCCTTATGATGGTATTCATGTAACATCTCCTTAAATTACAGTAAAAAAAAATTATTATATGTAAAACGATAATTTTCCTTAGAAGATCAATCATGAGATGTTATATTTTACACTATAACAGTTGTGATAATAAATCGAATGTGACTGAAATTGATTGCGAGACTCAAAGACTATGTATAGTGTTTTCATTAACTTGTCCTTTCACATCCTTTCTTTGATGCGTAAAAGTAATCATTACTTACTTGTCGCCAGTTTAAAATTTCGTTATAAAAGTTGTTTTTGTCTTTAGTCCTTGACCCTACCTATCAGCTAGGAAGAGGAGGGTCTTAGGACTTACTTAACCTCTATGGCTAATGCAGAAACCTTGTTTTTATTGTGGAGGTGAATGTGATTAAGCCTTAAGCTTCCTAGCTAAGGGGGAAAAGTCCTTAACTAGGGTACACCATTAATCCTAAGAAAAAGTGTGACAACAAGGGGTCATAACAAACATATCCTATGTTATACCATATACCAAACTTTGTAACAAAACTTATCCACTTGTAAACACATGGAAACATGCAAAAGTGCCTAAACTCTTAACTTTCATGAGGGTTGTCTATTCGAAAACAATGAAGGTTGAAAGGACTTGTGAAGGTCGCGAGTTTAACGTTTTCACATGCAGGCCATGCGGAGGCCTTAATTTCACCAGCTAGTGGCCAAAAGGATTAGTACGAAACCCTAGGGGTTTATGGTGTCGTGAAAACAATGTAAGCTTGTCCTTGAAGCTTTTTCTTGTGAGGTTTTTGGTTTTTTCTTTGTGGGGTTTCGCTCGGCTTCTGTATGCACTCCAATGTAGTATTCTTGTGATTTACGGGTGGAGGAGCTAAAGGGCTCAACCTGTACCTCCATTCTTCTCATCTGGAAAAATGTTGTTTGCATGACTCTACCCAAACGAAGCGTCAGTGATTGTGTTCCTACTGCTGAGAGTGACATTCATAAGTTAAGAATTTTTAGTTTTAAACTATTTATTTTTCTATTGTCAAGTATTTTTTTCCTTCATCTACGAAGGAAAAATGACCATTGTAATGGTTTTGTGTAGGAGGCTCTTTGCGATTCGACTCAGGTTTTCTACTTCATGGTGGGGTTTAAAGTACTTCAGTCCGGGTAAGACCTATATCCCGTCTTTCCGTGGCTCTGAGATCTAAGACATTGTGGCTATGTCTTTCATTTCCATGACATCTTGGGACTCCCTCTCTACATTTTAACTTTTGGCATGAAGGTGATAAGTTTGTCTTTTGTAGCCGTGAGGCCTTTTATATTTGAACTGTAATAGAAGAACCCATCGACCAGTGAGTCAAGGTGACTGTGTAATTGAAAGTTTTGTATGCATATTTATTGTTCTAGTTTTTATGTTGAAGAACTGTCCTACGACTGTCTCTACATAAATGTAATTAGTCTCCAATTTTGCTGTTTATATTTATAAATTTACAATGAAGCCGTGAGGCCTTTACCCTGCCATATTTGGTTTTTGAGAAGGGGTCATAGAGCCTATGTCAAAATGATATGGTTTTTTTACTATTTTATAAAAAGGGTTTTGTATAAAATCGACCTATGAGGGTTTTCCTCTAAGTAGTATCATATTTTTAATTAGCGCTTCTGTAGCTTTGTTTTGATGGTGAAGACTGAGACGACCTTGAGATTTTTTGTCTTCTTTGAGAGAGGCCATAAGGCTACCACTCTATTTCGTTTTTTACCTTGAAAAAGACCATGAAATTTCTGCTAAGTTGATTCGAGTTGTTAAATGGATTAAACTATTTTATAGTGAATTAAAATAAGTCATGTAAGGCTGTTTGTGCATTTTATCCTGCATGTGACAATACTAAAAAAGGCCGTAACCAATGTCGAGGCCTGTCGATAATCTTGACTTGGTATTTTTAATAACAGTTTTTGCAAAAACTCTTATAATGTAACTCTTTTAAGAGAAGTAACTGAACTGAATTTGATCTTTAAACCGAGGTTAATTGTTATTTTATTTTTTAGTTTTTCTTACTTAACTGTATCTAGGGTTTGGTTATGAGGAAAAAACTCGGTTTTAGATTGGAAAAGATACACACACACAGATATATATATATGCAATATACTGTGCAAGGATCTGGGTGTAAACCTCGTGGTTTAATTAATTATTTAAGTTCGATGTTTCTATGTTTAATTGATAAGACTTGTATATTATGTGCATCCCCGAGCATAGATTCAAACCTGTGATTTTTTTAGAAAGAGTGATGTTTATTAACAATAAATATGTAACTAGATTATGAAAACTCTCTAAGAAATTAACTGTACTGTGATTAGTCAGCAGTTACTTATAAATTATAATAACTCTGTAATAGTTTTCTATAGGGTTCTCCTAGTATTTATTGAATAACTGTGTTGTTTTCTTTTAAGACCTATACTAACAACAATTACCATGAATATTAACAATATAGTAGATTGAGATAACTAAGGTAGAGGTAGTATAATTAATATGCATGGAGAAGGAGAATGTATTAACAGATTAACCTAACAGAAACTAGATCAGTAAACTTTAAACCATAATTTTGAATAAACTAAATTGCAGTTTTCTTAAAAGAATAAAGAACAATTTGCAATAGCATTGTAGATGATAACCTACTTATAAATAAATTTCAGATAGAGAGTACGGATCATAGCTACTAACCACCGGTTAAAACTTTTGTAGTTACTGAGCATACTTCTAACTAAAATACAGACATAGAATTAAATCACATATAATTAACAACACTTAGAACCTGGATAATGTGTAGAAGGGGGGAAAACACCCAAAGGAGACCATTCCACCCAATCATCTCCTGAAGCAACCAAATTACTTGCTTAGTACCCCCGATCCTGTTCACTAAACCACTAGGATGAGATCACTGGATAATAGTGCACACAACAACTTGTTGTAACTTAGCACTCAGTAGTAGACTTAACTCATCAATTCCACTTTAGTTATCCCCTCATCAAATTCCTTGTGTGCCTCACTTTTCAGTTTGCAGCAGTCACAGGGTACATTCACTTAGAACAATAGAATGTAGTAGTGAGCCTCCTGCTCAATTTGATGGTATTTATAAGACTTCCTAGGTCTTTGAGTCAATTTTGGAATTAAATGAGTCACCATCTCATTTCCCCCCTGTTAGGGAACATGACTAAAATTTTAGGGATTATGCTTTCTGCAACAACTAGAAAGTGAAATGCTAGTGTTGCCACTTGTCAACTAGTGTTCTACAGCTGCTCATTCCTCCTAGTGGGTCAGTGAACACTCATTCAATGGTTTCCTTTGGATAAGTGTCTCTTCTATTTAATTATTAAAATAAATAATTCTTCAATTACAGTCATCCTTGGCCAACTTGGTCATAAAAACTTTACAATAAATTTAACACAATGTTTTATGAAATAAATAAAAATATTTATTTTTTAGTTTTAGGTGTGTTACAAACACCCCCCCTTAAGTTCAACATCATCCTCGTTTTTTCTTAAGTTATATTATGATTCTTCCTGGAATAGAGTTAGATATGCTACCCGCATATCGCTCTCCAATTCCCAGGTTGCTTCATCTGGACTGAGGTGTTTCCATTACACCTTTATCTGTCCAATTATGCAATTCCAAAGAAAAATTTCCCTCTTGTCGAGAATACAGTCTGGTTCCACCTGAAAATATCCTTCGAGTTCTACCTGAATCACATTCGAGTCGATCACATGAGTAGCATCGTGTACATACTTTTTCAATATGGAAATATGAAATACATTATGTATTCTAAGATTAGGTGGAAAAGGTAACTGATATGCCACTGGCCCCACTCTTGCCAATATTTCAAATGGTTCACAATACCTTGGTGCTAATTTAACACAACTCCCTAGTTTAAAGGAGCTCTTTCTAGATTTTACCTTAACAAATACATGCTCACCTACTCAGAATTATTTCAGAGTTCTTTTAAGGTCAGCATGACTCTTTTGTCTATCCTGAGCAGTTTTCAAATTGCTTTGTACCCGTTATATTGTTAGTTCCAGTTCTTTTAACAATTCAGGTCCTAAAATCAATCGATCAACTGGATTAATCCATGTAATAGGAGTATTACATTTCCTACCATATAATATTTCAAAAGGACCAAGTTTAGCTGAAGCTTGATAATGATTATTATACGCAAAGTCAACTAAGTGCAAATAATATTCCCACTTCTTGGGATAGTCTCTAACATACATTCATAACATGTCTTCTAATACTTGGTTGACTCTTTCTATTTTTCCATCCGTTTGTGGAGGATAAGCAGTACTAAAATTCAATTTAGTATCTATTCCTTTAAATAAATATTTCTGAAAATTACCAGTAAACTTAGGATCCCTATCGGAAATTATTACCTTCGGAATTCCGTCCAAATGAAAGATTTCCTTCATAAAGATGTCAACAATGTTGGAAACTTTATGAGTTGTTTTAAAAGGTATGAAGTGTGTTTCCTTACTTATTTTTTCCACAACTACCATTATTGAATCATTTTGTTTTTTTATTTTTAGGTGCAAACCAGTTATAAAATCAAGACCGATGACTTCTCATTTCCAATTTGGAATTGGTAATGGTTGTAAAAGACCTACTTGGTGTTGATGTTTAGCTTTAACTTGGTAACATTATATACACCTAGCTATAAATTCCGCAACTTCGTTCTTCATATTAGTCTAGAAATACTCTTTTCTCAACATTGTTATCATCTTTTGATATCTTGGATGTACAAAATAAGGACTTTTGTGTACTTCATTCAAAATCAGCAGTTTAACTTGTGGTATGTTAGGTACATAAAGTTTGCTTTTATACAACATTAATCCTTTTTCATTTAAACTATAGTTTGTATTTATATTTTCAGATACATTCCGAGTTACTTTTTCTCTTAAACTTTGGTATTCTATGTCCAGTTTTATTCCTTCTTCTAATTTATCATCTAATTCAGTTGTATAACTGCTGATGGAAGCTATAAAACTTGGTATTGCATTTCTTCTTAAGGCATCAGCCACTTTATTTTCCTTTGCTTTAATGTGTTTGATTTCAAAATCATATTTTCTAAGGAAAGTTAACCATATAGCTCGCCTTGCATTTAGATTTTGTTGATCAAACAAATACTTCAAGCTTATGTTATCAGACATTAGCAAAAATATTTTACCTATTAGATGATGGCGCCACATTTTTAAAGCATGGATTATGGAAGCCAGCTCTAATTCATCAATTGCATAATTATTTTTGTGTGTTTTTAACTTCCTTGATTCATAAGCAATTACGTGACCTTCTTGTGTCAGTAATCCACCCAAACCTTCATTGCATGCATCAGTGCATACAATGAAATCTTTGTCTGGATCTGCTATTTTTAATGTGGGTGTAGTGGTTAATAGTTCTTTTAATTTATTAAAACTTTCTTCTCATTTTTGATCCCAGACAAATGTTTTGCGCTTTTTTCTGTAATGATGTGATAGGATTTGCGATTTTTGAAAATCCTTCTATAAATTTCCTGTAGTAACCTGTTATTCCCATAAATGATTGCATGTCAGTTATGTCCTTGGGAACAAGCCAATCAATTATCGCTTTTATCTTGACCGGGTTTACTGATATCCCTTCTTCGGATGTCACATTCCCTAGCTATTGTATCTTATCTTTATAAATTTCACATTTACTAAATTTAGCATACAGTTTATGTTCTCTTAAAACTTGTAGTATTATCTACAAGTGTTCGTCATGTTCTTCTTTCATTTTAGAATAAATTAATATGTCATCTATAAAGACAAATATAATATTATCTAAGTATTTCTTTAGTACAGTGTTCATTAAGCACATGAAGGTTGGTGGAGCATTTGTTAGCCCAAAGGGCATAACCACAAACTCATATTGCCGGTATCTATTTCTGAAAGCAGTCTTAAAAATATCTTCATCTTTAATTCTGACTTGATGATATCTAGATCTCAAGTGTATTTTTGAAAATATTGTCGCTTCGCGTATCTGATCAAATAGATCATCGATGTGGGGCATAGGATACCTATTTTTAATTATCATTCTATTAAGTTGACGGTAGTCTATACATAGTCATAATGTACCATATTTCTTTTTAACGAATAAGACAGATGCTCCCCAAATGGATACACTTGGTCTTACATATTTTTTGTCTATTAGCTCTTGCAATTGCAATTGCAATTTTAATTCGTTTAGTTCTAAAATATTCATTTTATAAGGAACCTTTGAATTAGGAACAACTCCTAGTACTAATTCAATCATAAAATCCATATCTCTCTTCGGAGGTAATCCTAGAATTTCTTTCGGGAAAACATATGAGAAATCTTGTAGAATTGGAATATCATTGATTTATAGTTTATCTTCCTTATCATTTTTTTTCGTTATTTATTACATGTACATCAAAGACCTTAAAATATTTCCTTACAGCCTTTTTCATTTGTAAGGCTGAGATTTGTCTAATAGAGATTTTCCTAGGTATTCCTTTGACTGTAATCCTTTCTTCTATATCATTTAAGCAAGTAAATGTTTTCTAAAAACAATTTAAAATTACTTGATGTTTTTCCAACCAATCTATATTGATTAGGACATCATAAGATCCTATCGGAAACACATTTAACCTAAATTGAGTTTTAAACTGACTCATAAACAAATCACAATTTTCAATATAATTAACCACTTTCCTTTTAGTTCCTGTAGCTAACTAGACCAGCCAACACTTTTCAAACTTTTTCAATGAAAAGTTTCAATTTTTCACTATGCTAGGTGACACATAACTTAAACTAGCACATGGGTCAATCAGAATGGAAACAGACTAGTTTTGTATCATACCTTGTACTTCCACCATGGGAGTCTGATGATCATCTTATCGATTCTCTAAGGTTGTATTTACTCTGGGCATTTGATTTGCTACATCTCGAACTGTTTCCTCTTTCTGAATGGTATGCACGTTGCTGAAGTTCTCTTTCCTGTTCGGACAATACTTGGCATAATGGGGTCCTTGACATTCCCAGCACTTTAGAGGTTCCTTATGTTCATTATTTCTAACATAACTGTTAGGCATATCCCTTCCTTTTGGTGCTGTAGTATTTTGCTGTGTTTTATGTTTAAAATCTACTCCTTGGTAATTATTCTTGGAGAAATTTCGAGAATTATTCCAAAACTTTTATTTGACTTAAACCCTTTTCTCTTCCAATCAATGTTGTTGGTTCTCTTATTCTTCTAGTTAGGTAAGCTTTCTCTCTTTTTACTCTGTTCATAACAAAAATAATCTTTTCTCATTTCCTTCTCAAGGGTCTTCAGATTATCAAACTCAATTTTGTCCTTGAAGCTAGTGGGAAGACAGCTTAAAAATATTTGTATTTTAGGCTTTTCGTCAATTATATAAGGCACATATCTTAACATAATTAGAAATTTACTACTTAACTCTTTCATTGACATGGAAACCAGTTTTAGTTCATAAAATTATTTAGCTCTTTCTTCGTAGTACTGTTCAGTTAAAAACTTCATTTTAAAATACTTTTAAAAGACTCTCCAGGTTAGATACTTCTCCTTAATATTTTTGACTCTTTTTATGCTTTGCCACCAGATGTCAGTTTTTTTGGTTAAGTTGTAGATAGCCATCCGGGATTTTAGTCTGTCCGAGTAGTTATAAATCTGGAAATATTTCTTCATTCCAAATAACCAAGCCTCAACTTCTTCACCCTTTTCTACTTCTCCGTTGAACATAGGTGGCTTTATCTTTTTAAATTCTTCGGAAATCTCTTCATAAGGTTTATACTTCCTTTTCCTAGGTCTATGATGGATTTCACTAATTTCACTTATGTATTTATACCTTCCCTTGTGCGGCCTTGCATTAACCTCTGAAGAAGATTCACTATCAAAATATTGTACTCTTTTTCCCTTATGTTTGTAGGATACTATTTCAGAATCAGTTTCATAAGTATTTATTTTGTCTTTTCTTATGTTGTGTATTTTGCTAATCGAATATGATTTAGCTCCAAAATTCTTTCATTATCATTTTCACAGTTTGTAGTTCATATTTTAATTCTTTCACTGTTTGCAATAACTTCGAGGGTGGGTTATTCAGTTCCACATAAATGTTGTCTGGAATATTGTGATGAGATCCATTTTCAATAGATGCTTCAACACCTTCCATTTTCCTACAAAACTGAATTTATATTTATGTACAGAAATAAATTTAAAACATGATAAGTATATTTTCTTTTCTTGTTTGAATGTGAGTGAGCCAATAAGGCCTAGTGTTTGGAAACTCGCTCTGATACCACATGTAACATCTCCTTAAATTACAGTATTAAAAAAAAATTATATGTAAAATGGTAATTTTACTAAGAAGATAAATGCATGAGATGTTATATTTTATGCTATAACAGTTGTGACAATAAATCGAATGTGACTTAATTTGACTGTGAGAATCGAAGACTATGTATAGTGTTCTCATTAACTTGTCCTTTCATGGCCTTGCTTTGATGCGTAAAAGTAATGATTACTTACTTGTTGTCAGTTTAAAAATTCGTTGTAAAAATTGTTTTTTTCTTTATTCCTTGACCCTATCTATCAACTAGGAAGAGGAGGGTCTTAGGTCTTACTTAGCCTCTATGACTAATGCAGAAACCTTGTTTTTCTTGTGCAGGTGAAAGTTATTAAGCCTTAAGATTCCTAGCTAAGGGGGAAAAGTACTAAAGTAAGGCACACCATACATCCTAAGAAAAGGTGTGACAACAAGGGGTCATAACAAACATGTCCTATGTTATACCATATACTAAACTTTGTAACAAAACTTATCCACTTGTAAACACATGGAACCATGTAAAAGTGCATAAACTCTTAACTGTCACGAAGGTTGAAAGGACTTGTGAAGGTTGTGGGTTTAATGTTTTCACATGCAGGCCATATTTTTCACAAAGTTGCCATATTTTTCCAGAATGATGTCAGATTACAACACTGACTTCCTGATAGCACCAGAACACCATTATGTGTCTTTCCAGCCTCTCCATACATTCCACATCATCATATTTTCCATGACATTAATTCCTTTGTCATTCCTTTGTCTTTCACTGAGTTTACCCTGCCATCATGTCTTTGGTTACTATTACAGCTGATTTTACCACACATGGTAGATCACACATTTATGGCCTTCCCTATCCCTCTGCAGACTCTTTGGATCCCATGGACCAGTTTTGTACCTTTGATGTTTCCAAGATCATCCCTAAAAACACTCATTATTTTATGTACGCGACTTTTAAACCCTTTCTCGCATATACACGCAGATATAACCCTTAAACCCGCATACATCGGGATGTGTGAAAAAGGCCAAATATTTTTGGAGTTTTCCTTGATGTGGATCCAAGTCACCTATCTCCTGGCCTACCATATGCCTCGAGATTGTGAATTTGAGCACATAGATCTGTAGACAAATACACAACTCACAAAGTGGATCTCACAATTTACTCAGCAATTGAAGAATGAAACAGTGCAAAAATGGCTTGCAAATGTGAATGCTTTCATTAATAAAAAAGTAATCCAATGATAATTACAATGAAGTAAAATGGCTTTAATAACCACATGAAATTCGAATCCACATGAGGAAATTCGAATTGATAGACTCTACTTGACTATAGGTATCTAAGACCTTGTCTAAATCACTATCGAAGGACTCAGTAGTTAACTGACCTTGTCTAAACCATAACCGTAGTTCATCAGAGCTCTAAAACAAAACTCAAGTGTTACATTCAGTGTTGAATAAGGTTAACTGACTGTGGTAGGTGAGAAATGTGCCCTACATGTGTACAGTTAACTAAACCTAGCACTAACTAAATGTAGAGGACTAGAACTGAATGTAACTGACTCCTAACTTAGCTTGACTAGTCATTAACTGAAGTGAACTGACCTTGATTGGTTTCGGCACTCTCAGTGGCTTCCTAAATTATAGGGATTGGTCTAGGAGGCTCCTAAACTGATGCAATCAAGTGCAATTAGTGGCATTGAGCCTCAATTAGTGTTCCCCATACTTTAGTAACTGAAACATGTGCCTCAATTAGGCCAATTGGACTCAATGGTGTTAATGACTATAAATAGACTAGATGGACTCCTGATTTAGACATGAATCCCAATTTAGACATATGACCAAATTTGGACAAGGGAGGATTAATAATCCTAACACCCCCCCCCCCCCGAATTCTAACTTGGACAAACTGTGGGCCCTGGTAACTAAGAACATAGGTCACCCATTACATCAAGTAAAATAAAGTAACTACTTAATACAAGGAGCTGGGGCAAAAACCACATGGGAAAAAATCCCTCCCTCTAGCTAAGTAGGTAGAATCAGGTGTCAAGTTTGAAAAAATTGAAAATATGTTGCTGCAATCTTCATCTTTGTGGGGTAGTGAAGCAGCATGCATGATGTGCTATGCATATGTATTCTGGGGCCTGGCATGTAGACTTCTCCTTCTTCTCCAAAAATGATGATGGGAGGAAGGAGGAATGTAACCTTTGCCTCTTGTTGAATGAAGAGGTGTATGATCATATCCATTCCTATGAATGTAGTAAGACTGATCCCTTGCCATATTGCATCTTAAAGGAATTCTATTGCATCTCCCTGAAGGAGGTAAAATAGCATGACATAGCGCAAGAGTCTTTCCTTTTTGAGTGTCAAGTGAGTTTCCAGTCATCTTCCTAGCTTCTAGTTTGGAAGTAGGGACTGAATCTAGAACCAAGTCACCCTGAATCTCAAGGTCATAAACTGATATAGATGGATTTGTAATACTAGTAGAAGCTTATATAAAGAAGTAGATGCAATGATTTTACCTTCCCTTGTAGGTGGCTGCTGAGAGTGCACCGGTTTTGAAGGAGGCATGAAATGTGAAAACTCATATGATTTTGAAGCATGATTTGTAGTACCCTTTTCTATGATGCTCCCAGTAGCGATATCTATGATCTCCACTGAGTCAGGACCAAATATCACTCGCTTTGGAGATCCAGTATGGGTCATCTGATAGACAGATAACAGGTTTGAAGCTAGGGAGGGAACAATTAGCACATCTTTGAACCTTCCATGTTCAAGTTGGATAGAGCCCTTCCCCTTTGTTTTGACTTTACTGTTATTTCCCATCTGAATACTAGGACCATCAAAGGACTGAAAAGAAGAGAATGATTCTCTGGATGCATCCATATGGTTGGAAGCTCCAGAATCAATGAGGAAGATAGGTGCTGATGTGCAGTAAGCCTTTAGTGCATGTCCTTTCCTTTGGTATTCTTCTTCTTCTTCTTCAGAGTCTTCCTTCCTTGCGCTAGTAGGTACAAAAATGTTGTGCTTTTTCAAGAGAAGAGCCATTTCATCAAGTTGTCTTCTCATACAGGATCTTTCTGAATGGAAGCCCCTTCCACAGTAAGAGCAGAGGACCTTGTCTTTTCCATTCTTCTTGCTTCTCTTCAAACCTGAAGGTTCTTTTGACTGCTCTTTCTTCACAAGGGAATCATCTCTTTGCTTCCCTTTGTCATTCGCTACTTTATCTCCTATTGCAACTAGAGCTAGATCTGTGGGAGATCGAATGATCCCCATTTGGATCAATTTATCATTCTAAAAAATAAGAGATTAGATTAAATCATTAAGAGTGGGAATATTCCAATTTGGAGTAGTGAGCCTTACTGTTTGGGATGTGGATACAAAGAATGAGTAGTCTGAATTGAGATTTGTGAGAATAGCAAGGATGAGCTGATCTTCATCCTTCTCCACTTTGCATTGCTTCAATAGATATATCAAATTCTTGAACTTTGTGAAGAATTCATTCATAGATTTGAAGTTGGATGGATTGAGAGTAATCAGATCATTTTCTAGCTGATGGATCCTCATCTCATAATGCCTATCAAATGGGGAGGCAAGCTTGTCCCAAACCAGCTTGGGAGTCTTCAATTCTAGGATGTGGAACCAAATATCTTTAGAGATTGAGAGGAGCAAGTGTCCATGGGCTTCATCAAGACTGTTCATGTACTTGGCTTTGTCTTTATCTGAATTTGGCTCTTCCTCTGCTTCTTCTATGAGTTTGAAGAGCTCTTTGGTGCAGAGGATTACCACCATGTCTGCCTTCCACTGGTGATAGTTGAAGGGAGTGAGAGGCTCTATTGAATGAGCCATTTCGAATGTAGTAGGAAGAACTGAGATGCTATAGCGAATGCAATGAAAAGAAAGGGCTACTTGTAGCGAATGTTGTAAGAAAATCTAATAACCTATCACACAATCAAACATACAAAGTAAGGTCGACAGTCTGCACTTTTGGAATTTCCTTCACACCCAGCATAGTTGATCAACCAAGCTTGATCAACAATTTCTTAACTTGGGATATTAAGTGGTAAATTCTCCGCTTTTGGTGTAGTACTGGAAAGACCAATTTGCCAAAAAAATGATCCGGCTGGAGATCTGAGGAGGAGAGGAGTCTTGTCCATCGAGTCTCTGATACCATGTAAATTTGAGCACATAGATCTATAGAAAAATACACAACTCACAAAGTGGATCTCACAATTTACTCAGCAATTGAAGAATGAAACAGTGTAAAAATGGCTTGCAGCCGTGAATGCTTTCATTAATCAAAAAGTAATCTGATGATAATTACAATGAAGTAAAATGGATTTAATAGCCACATGAAATTCGAATCCACATGAGGAAATTTGAATTGATATACTCTACTTGATTGCAGGTAACTAAGACCTTGTCTAAATCACTATCGGAGGACTCAGTAGTTAACTGACCTTGTCTAAACCATAACTGGAGTTCATCAGAGCTCTAAAACACAACTCAAATGTTACATTTAGTGTTGACTAAGGTTAACTGACTGTGGTAGGTGAGAAATGTGCCCCACATGTGCGCAGTCAAGTAAACCTAGCACTAACTAAATGTAGAGGACTAGAACTGAATGTAACTGACTCCTAACTTAGCTTGACTAGTCATTAACTGAAGTGAACTGACCTTGGTTGGTTTCGGCACTCCCAGTGGCTTCCTAAATTGTATGGATTGGTTTAGGAGGCTCCTAAACTGATGCAATCAAGTGCAATCAGTGGTAGTGAGCCTCAATTAGTGTTCCCCACAATTTAGTAACTGAAACATGTGCCCCAATTAGGTCAAGTGGACCTAATGGTGTTGATGACTATAAATAGACTGGATGGACTCCTGATTTAGACGTGACTCCCAATTTAGACGTATGACCAAATTTGGACAAGGGAGGATTGATAATCCTAACAGAGATCACTCGGATTCGACCTTCCATTACCCCAGTGAAGCACTATATAAGGAACCCTTTGGATACATTGAAGGGGGAGAATTGAAGAGCAAGAAAACTATAGTCCATTGTTGTCGCATCTTGCTTGTACTTGAGTTTGCATCCCTTTGTCCCTTGGAGCACTTGGTGTTCTTCCCAAGCTTTCCTTTGCTTGTGAGATTGCTATCGAGAGATGGAAGATTGAGGTGGTGGAGGCCCAGGTGGAGGACTCAGTTTCTTCGGTTCGCAGATGCGTTGATAGGGGTTGTCATTCATGTAATCTCTGATTTAGGTTAATAGAAGTATCTTTTCCTATCCAATGATGTGCATTTAAATAAATATTGAATCCATGGATGCTTTTAATTGCTTATACATTATTGATTATATATTCTAGAGTAGGCCTAACACCATTATATAGCATGCTTGTCTTGTTTGCTATTGTTGAGAGAGCAAATTGTTGACATAAGCGGGATTGGAAAAAGCTCAATGGGGATCTACATCAACCATCCGGAATAAGGTATGTTTCGATATCCTTTAGTGTTATATGTTTTATTTCTCTTGCATATTGGGAAGAGATTGATTTCTGTGGTTTCTCTATCTGTTGTGGTACACCCCAAGCCATAAGAAATTTTCTCCATAATAGAATTGGCGACCGTACTAGGGAGTTCCTAGTCATTTCCTTTGGGGGTTTTGTCAGCATTCAATGTTCTTGAATTGCTTTTATTTCTCTATTTCTGAGTCAGGTCCAGGGGCATGTTTTCCCAGTAGTGGATTATAGGAGTAAATTTTGTCTTAGCTTGTATGTTTTCCTTCTTTTTATCTCTTTTTATTCCTGTACACGGGTTTTACTTTCACAATCATGTGTACATGCGATTTTTCCTAGAATAGCTGCGTATATACGCGGATTTACTGAGAACAGTCACGTATGCCTTGATTTTTGGCCTTTTTGGGAAGATTAAGTGTTGCTGGGTGAGTTTGGATGATTGTTGAGTCTTCTTGGATGCTTCTAGAGTCTGTATACATCCCTGTTTCTGACCAGAGACACCTTGTTAGATTAAATTTTTGAAAATGTTCTTGTCATTTCATTTTCTATTTTTTGTTTTGGAATTAGTGCATTAGGTCTCTTTTACCTTGATGCTTTTCTTGGATGCTTTGTGGTAGTACTTGCAAAGTCTGAGGGTTGTAGAGTCATACTTTTGCTTTTTATCTCATTTAATTCAAAAAATACAAAAACATTTGCTTTTTGCATCATTATGCATTGTTTTCATTTTGCATTTTCATGGTACTTGCATTAGGTTTGCTTGGAGAATATTAGTCATATTTTCATATAGGAATGATTGCATATTCATTTGAAGGAAAATTTTGCACTTCACGTAGTAGCATACCCTATTCTTCATTTGACACAATACATTTGTATTGATTTTTAGGTGTGCATTTTACTTCTTGTTCTGTCATAACATCATTAGTTGCATGACCATTTTCCCTTTGAGTAATAAGCCAATTAAAATCAATGCATAATAAAATGAATTACACTCTTTTCTTTTATAGGGTGCACCAACAAGACTAGGTTTTAAGGTCTTGGAATAGTTCATTGTGAGTAAATTCTCCAAGACCACTAAATGAAACATTTATGTGTCTATCCAAGTGAGAGTGTGAAATTCCTTTATATAATTAGTGTTCTCAGGATCCTCCTCTTACAAGGGAGTTAAGCATGAGGCAATTTGAGCGGTTATGATTGGGATGACCCCTGGTTGTCACTGAGTAGCACCAGAGATATTTCCAAGATTGTATTTGTATCTGGGGGCTCTTTCAAGAGTTTCGGGCTTTGCTACCTTGACCATACGGTCAATCCCACCTACGACTGTCCTCCTGAACATTGATTATAATGAGGTGACCTTATTTTCCTTACCTAGGTTATCGAGGGGGTACTTCGCAGAGGTTATTCTGCAGGTGTCCTGGTCAGGTAGGGGCCGAACAACACAGTCCTATATGTGTTGAAGCTGAGGGACACTATAATTGGTTATGAACCTCCACTTGTTGTGTATGGGAGTCTCAAGCCTCTCCTAGGCAAGACATACCTGCTTCATTCGGGAGCTCACATATCCAACCCTTGTTTTCTTACGATTTGACTTTACATTTGATAGGTGTATGCTCTGTGCACGCTAGCTTGCCTAGGGTTTGCGTAATTAGATCGAGTCTTTTTATTTTTTGATTCATTGTAGATTCGGGCGCGACGCTTCACCGTTATCGTCATTTAGCAGGACTTCCGCCTTCCACGTCTCCTCCTCCTTTAGGAGAGAGAAACAGATAGTCCAGGTGGACTACTTCTCACTTTGATTCACACACTATGGGAGATCATGAGGATGATATTCCAAAGATGTCCTCTCCACCTCACAAGGTTGGGGAGGAAGATCCTACTCCTGTATATGATCCTTCACAGGAAATACCTTCACAATCTGGTTGGGATCCCTCATTCACAGGTTGTTGGTATTGGTTTCCAGGCGACGAGACTCATTATGAACCCACAAGCACTAGTCATGTTCATTATGGCATGCCTGATATCCCTGCACCCGATCCAGCACATCATGTCAAGTCGGAAGTTGAACCTAGCACTATGCATGGGGGCACTCCTATTCCTTTCCATGCAGAGAGATTTGGGAGCACTAGTCACATTACACCTTCCATCCCTGCAGTGGAAGCAACCTCACATGTCTGTCCTAGACCTAGTGTTAGTAATCCTATGCGGATACTAGAACCGAGACAAGTGAACATTGGGAACACCACTTACATTCCTTCACATGTCCCTTCATCCTTGAACCCTACTCCTTTGAATGCATTTTTGAAAACCCTTCCTCCCCCTCATTCATGTGGTCCTTCGGGCTGAAATATTGATACCAACCATGTTCGTGCTGCGACTGGTCGTGCAGTAGTATCTCAGAGTCAAGTACCTCCTATTGTGTTGGGAGGTCATATCCCTATTTCTGGATCGTCTTATGTTCTATCTCAAGGAGTTCCCTATATCCCTAACTATGGACATTCTCATGGGACACCTTATGGAGCTTCTCATGGACAATCTTATGGACCGCAGTATGGACATAACTATCAACCCTATGGATACGGGTATCAACAACCTACTTACTCTTCCAATTATGGCCTTGTATCACCGCATAATCAAGGTAACCCACATCAAAATTCTTCCATGCAGCCCTATACGGGTCAAATGGGAGGAGGTTATTATGGCCAAGGCCATGGTATTTATAGCAATCAACCTTACATGAACTAGAATCACCAGGGAGCGTGGCATAGAACAGATCAACCTAGGCTCCCTTTCCTCGCAACATTGAACTTACCTGACTTATCCAGACTTATGAACGATCCAATATCTCATGACCCGACCTGTCCGACCGTCCCTAACAAGCTTCCTTCAGACATTTCCAAGTTCGAGAGTAAAGCTGGAGAAGATCCTAGTGAGCATGTCACTACTTTTCACCTTTGGTTCTCTTCCAATTCCTTACATGACGATTTAATCCGTTTGAGGATATTTCAACACACCCTCACTGGGCCTGCAGTGAAATAGTATATAGATTTACCAAGGGGGGCATACGCTTTATTTGATGACCTTGCCATGACTTTCCTCAATCACTTTCAACTACCTGTACATTACGACGTTGGTACCGAAATCTTGTCAACATTTTGACAAGACAAAGCCACAGATATCTCAGATCATATTCAAGAGTGGCATAGATGAAAGCGGTTGATTAAAGCCTTTATACCACCAGAATTTCTCCTTGAGTGGTTCCTCAAGTCATTGTTACCTTACATCGTGAAGGATGTTTCTACATCCGGGGTCCAAAACAAGGAACAAGCAACCTTTAGGGCACAAGAGTTGGATTTGATCTATGCTCAATCTTGAATTTTGTATGAGATTATACCTAATGCTCTGTGATCTAGTTTCAATCCCAAGGTCAAGCCTGGGCCACATGCCGATGGCATTGGGCTCTACAAGTACCAAGCCTGGGCCACATGCCAATGGCATTGGGCTCTACAAGTACCAAACCTGTGGATTCGGTTGTGAAACAAGTGAGCCAATTGTCAATTAATCAATCCACGTCAGGATGTCAAGACAAGCCAAGGCTTTGTCTCAACCTACCCAATCGGCGAGTGTACTTTCTATGCAATTGTCAGACCCAAAGGGAAACCAGCAGCCTAGAAGGAATAAGAAAAAAGGGAAAAGTAATCATAAGGGTGGGAATAAGAATGAAAATGCTAATTATAATGACAAGAACACTTGTAATTCTATGGGGGCAAACAGACTAAACATAAGGTAAAGTTTCCTTGCAATTTATGTAAGGAGGACCACCTCACTCACTTGTGCCCTTGTATGGAAGATGCCTCAATGTTCATAGCACAAGGCCCAACTGTGCTAACTAATCCTTTACCTAATAATCAAAATATGAACTCGAGGACCATTGATCCTCATTGTGCATTGGGTGGAGATCAAAATCCGCTGAAGGCCAATACTGGTCATGGTTGCATCAATATGGTGCACGCTGCTAAGGTTGTGACTTGTGCGAAGGATTATGGTTCGTCACATCCGGACCTTGGAAAGGAACCCGCTCCACCCAAGATCCCTTTGTGTATAGAAAAAATTACAGATAAACCTTAAGTTCCACCTTGCATTCCTAAGGGAGTCCTAAAGCATTCAGGGCACAATCCTAATGCCTGAGCCACCCAGAACTATTCCGTTGTCGATGATTTGGACCAAACTCCTTGTGCAATGTTCGTGCTTGAAGTACTTTAGACTTGTCCTCCATAGAGGAGAGCCTTGCTTTCTGCTCTTGGGGTCAATGATGATAACTCTTCTTCCATTATCAAATTTGAAACCATGGGAATACAACCTCGCTCGTGACCTCGCTTGCCTTACTACGTGTCTCTTTTGATTCATGTAGAGTGTCTTAATATGACCGTAAAATGCACTGTCGTTGATGAAGGCGCTGCTTCTTCTATGATGTCTTTGTCACATTGGAAGGGTTTGGGTTCTCTCAATTTGTCTCAATCTGCTACTATGTTGACAACTTTCGATGGTAGATCATTTTGGTCGCATGGGATTCTTCCTTCTCTTAAGGTCCAATTGGGAGGGAAGACTATTGTGATAGAGGTTGAGGTGGTTAATGCACCCCTTGACTACAATCTCTTACTGGGCTAAAATTGGATGTATAGTATGCAAGTCGTAGCCTCTTCTCTCTTTCAAGTGATATGATTTCCATTTAATGGGAATATCATTACAATTGATCAAACATCATTCCATAATCCGAATGTTAATGCATCATCAAGAACTTCTATCTCGATTATCGATCATTCTTAGCCAACAACTGGGAGTGTGGGTGTGGGTATGTATCTGTCTCTTATGGGAACCTTTAGCTGTCTTGCGCCCGTTCTTATGATCGGATCTAGTTTTGGTGGGGCTTTGTCCTCGTTGAATTCGGTGTCTTTTCGCACTACCCATATGGAAGATCCTTGGATTCTTCCTTCACCGAGTCCTTTGATTGGACCTATTGAAACAAATGTGTCGTTGCCTACAATGATGGTAGCATATCAAGCAAATATTGATTAAGTTGCAAAGCCTAGTCCTTCCTCTTCGCGGATGGAGGAGGAGGACCCATATGTGCTTCCTGCATGGGCAGTTGAGTCCTCTCATGCATATGATTGCCTCGATGATGTTTTTCCATTGGATGAAGCCATTATTGAGGCCATGTTTGGGGTTGACCCACCTTGGGAAGAGTTACATCATCGATCATACTTTCTTCCTAAACTCAACCGTATGGACCGTGATGAATTTAGGGAGATTCTTAGCAAGAATATTGGTAGTCTCGTGGTTCCATTAAGCTCTCCTGGTCAAATGGATGATGGGAACATGGCAAATTTATCACCAACTATTCCTATCAATATTTCTCGCAATCCTGGCAAAGTTGAGAACGTCTACATTGGGGCGGGTTTTTCCCCTGAGGAGATCAAGGAGTATACTGAGTTATTTAAAGAGTTTCATGACATCTTTGCTTGGTCATACAAGGAAATTCCAGGTATTGACCCTTGTATTGTCGAACATGAGATTAAGACCTATCTAAATGCGACGCTAGTTCGACAACGTTTGTGTGCGGTGAATCCTAGAAAAGCACCCGCCATTAAGGCTGAGATAGAGAAACTGTTAAAAGACAGTTTTATCTATCCTGTTCCCCTGATGGAGTGGGTTTCAAATCCTGTTTCGGTTGATAAGAAGCAGGGAGTGATCCATATATGCACCGATTTCCGTGATTTAAATCATCCTTGTCCTAAGGATAATTTTCCTACACCATTTATTGATCAGATTTTGGATGAGTGTGTAGGAAGTGATTTATTCTCCTTTATGGATGGTTTTTCCAGATATAATCGAATTTAGATCAAACCTGAGGATCAACATAAGACCGCATTTATTTGTCCTTGGGGTACTTTTTCATATTAGAAGATTTATTTCGGCTTTAAAAATGTCAGAGCTACATTTCAGTGGGGTATGAACTTAATTTTTCATGATCTCAAAACAATTATCGAAGTGTATTTAGATTACCTTGCTGCTCATTCTCATTGGAGAGTGCGTCATCCATACCATTTGAGGTTAGTATTCGAAAGATGCTGCCATTACCAAGTGTGTTTAAATCCTCATAAGTGCATCTTTTGCATGTCTGTTGGTTGCTTGCTAGGGTTCAATGTATCCAAGTAGGGTATAAGAGTCGATCCCTTAAAGGTTGAGGCAATACTTCAGTTGTCTCCCCTGCATAATATTAGACAACTTCTGTGTTTGCAAGGCATGGAAAATTTCTTGAGGAGATTCATATTTAATTTTGAGAACTTGAATAAAGGATTTATGCGTCTTTTAAAGAAGGACACTCCTTTTTACTGGGATGAGCGAGCCCAATAGTCATTTGATGCTCTTAAGTAAGCCTTAGCATCGGCCCCCATGCTTATTCCACCTGACTATAGCCATGATTTCTTGATTTATGTGGCCGTGTCTATGGAGACAGTTGGTATGGTTTTGGTTCAGGAGGATGAGGAGCTCCACGAGCATGTCATATATTATTTGAGCCAAAACCTTATTGATGTCGAAATATGTTATTCCCATGTGGAGAATCTTTCCTTGGACACCGTTCACACAATTTAGAGATTGAGACATTACATTCTCCTTCGCCAAACCTTAGCTGTAGCTCATATCAATCCATTTCAGTTCGTCCTCACTAGAAGGATGATTGGGGGAAAATACAATAAATGGATTGTTATTTTGTAAGAGTTTGATCTCAAATTCGTTTCGGCAAAATAGAAGAAATTATTGATATTTGCGGAGCTCATATCTGATTTTCCAAGTTTGGAGGAGGAAGAGGTATATGATGATACATTTGTCGATGAGCATATTTTCCTTATCTCAACTTTGGACCCATGGACAGGGATATCATTGTATATTTTCAAATGTTGAAGGTCCCTACTCACCTTTCATGGGATGAGCGACGATGATTATGTCATGTAGCTAAGAACTACCTTATAGTGGATAACACTTTGTACTGCCATGGGGTAGATTCCATTTTGCGTCATTTCTTAACCCATGAGAAGGCTGAGGTTGTGCTGAATGATTGCCACAGAGGGGCGTGTGGTGGTCATTTATCTGGGATTTCTACAATCGAAAAAATCTTGAGAGTAGGATATTTTTGGCCATCGATATTCAAAGATTGTGTTAATGCGGTCAAGAAGTTCCACCCTTTTCAGGTGTTTGCACACAATATGTGCTCCCATCCATCTCCGTTACAACCTATTGTCAATGCTGGTCCCTTTACCAAGTGGGGGCTTGACTTTATGGATTGAAACCTAGCTTCAGCTGGGATATGGTTATGTATGTTTGTGATATGGTTGTCTGGGATAATGAAAAACTTTTATGATGATCGATTTTATTTATTTACATGTGTGCAAATATGTATGTTTGTGATATGGTTATGGTCTATGAAACAAATTCCAATCTAACACATAGTTAGCATATGAGTCAGCAACTTGATTAAAAATTCTTGGAACATGAATGTATGTTATATTCTCAAATTGTCGTTCTAGCAATCTCACATGTAATAATCTTCGTAATAATATTGGATCCCTAATACGATACGAGCCATTAAGCTGTGAAACCACTAATTGCGAATCAAGACGTACCTCAAGAGAGAGAAGACCATGTGAAATGGCATCACACAATAACTCAATAATGACACTATATTCAACAACATTGTTCGAAGAAGGCCATAAACATACACCTCTTGAAGACAATACTTGACATGTAGAAGTATAAATCACCCAAGCAGCTAAAGCTGAGTTTTGAGAGTGATGGCGAGCACCATCGGTGAATCCTATGTAAATGGAAGACTCCATCGACATTTGCCATAAGAAACGGAAGCTAATCAACAAACCCGATTACCATAAGAAAAACTAACTACGTAATTCAAAAACTATACAATAATATACAACAATCAGCCGTGCCTGAAGATCCTACATAGTATTTTTCAAGATAGAGCCCATTTCTAGGCTTCACCAAGGCTGTCCCTTCATAATCCACTAGTTCATAGGTGCCCTTCTCTAACACACATTTGACCACATAAGGAACATGCCACATGGGATTAAACTTCCCTGCCCCCAAGGGTTCTTTAGCTTGATCCTACAAAAGGACAAAATCACCTTCACTAAACTTCCTCGAATAGACAGACTTGTCATATTGGACCTTGACACGATGCTTATTTACTTCTAGAGCCACTAAGGCATCTTGGTGTTGCTCATCAAGCTGCTCTAAGTGGACCAAACGTTCTTCCAATGTGGAAGTGTCTGGTAAAATCTCTATAGCTAGCTTCAGAGAAGGGATTTCGCATTCAACCGGTAAGATAGATTCCACCCCATGTACAAGCTGATATGGAGAGAAACCAATGGTAGTCTTAACCGTGGTTCTATAGGCCCACAAAGCAGTAGTATAACATGATATTCCAATTCGTCTTGCTTTGTGCGATGGTTCATTGGAGAATGGACTTAAGTGATTTATTCAGTGCTTCAACTTGACCATTCACCTGGGGGTAATAAGAAGAGGAAAGCTCCTACTTATACTCTAACGTTGAAGCCAACTCTTCCATCATTTTATTCTGAAAGTGCCTACCATGGTCAATGACAAGCTCTTTCGGAATGCTGAACCAAGTAATAATCTGGTTGAAAACGGAATGTGCGGCTGTCTCACCATCGGATTTAACCATGTGTGATGCCATTTCACATGGTGTTCTCTCTCTTGAGGTACGTCTTGATTCGCAATTAGTGGTTTCACAGCTTAATGGCTCGTATCGTATTAGGGATCCAATATTATTACGAATATTATTACATGTGAGATTGCTAGAACGACAATTTGAGAATATAACATACATTCATGTTCCAAGAATTTTTAATCAAGTTGCTGACTCATATGCTAACTATGTGTTAGATTGGCATTTGTTTCATAGACCATAACCATATCACAAACATACATATTTGCACACATGTAAATAAATAAAATCGATCATCATAAAAGTTTTTCATTAATATCCAAAAAGTGACGTCATAATACATAAGTGTCATAATACAAAATTGGGGCTTTCGAGCCACCAAAACATAATACACAGTCATACAAAAAGGAATACTCTTAGGTATCTAAGCCTGAGGAGGAGGGGGGTTCTAATCATGGTAGCACACTACAGCTCTAGCTAGTCGTCAAAATAATTGAACCCATGCTCGTGGTACACCAACCATCTGGCACTGCATAGCCTCCGGCAAGTCCTCGACTTGCGCCATGGGTACCCTATGCGTCAAGCATACAAAGTTTGTGTGAATGCTTTGGAGCATCCGCTGTGCATCTGCACCCATGATATCGTCTCCACTTTCGCTCCGTTGATGACGAGGGAAACCATCCAATCGTCGTGGTCCTACATCTGCATACACATGACAGATTGTCACTATGTGTCGTCACATCAAAAACATGTCTTTTGAGTCAATACATCAGAAAACAAAAAAATAAATAAATAATTCAAAAAACTTAAAAAGTAGGTTTGGGATTCATTACCTATGTCACCATATGCCACTCCTGGTCGTAGGGGCATGTCTGGATCTCCATGGAAGTCTATCCGTGGATAAGGGTAGTCATCTATGGCAATGATCTGCCTCTGGCACAATGGAAAGAAGTCTGCTGGGTAGGGTTTAGCCACCCTACCTCCACCCAGTCTACGCATAACATTTTCCCAATGTCATTGTGATGGATCTCGAACTTCATGTGGAGGAATGTCCACTCTAGGGCTTATCCCTGGTACCTGCTCAAAGAAGAACATGCTCAATATGCTGCCAAAACCAAAGTTCCGCACCCTGCAAATTTTGTAGTCACTAAGCTGTTTTTTCATGTTTCTCAACAACGCTATGCTCCAGTCATACACTCTGGGTCTCATACACTCCACTACATAGAACATCAGTGGCCAAAGGCCTGGTGGAGTGAAGCTAATTCGGCTATCCTTCCTAATCCCAATAGTATGGCCTTCAGTCCCAAAACCTAGACAAATTTTGTTGGGATTTGACTCCCAACCTTTTCCCTATCCGAAAAGAAATACATAGCTATGTACTCATCAATAGTCAATCCACCTCCTGGCCCACGAGATCGGAGATTTACCACCTCTCCTCGTCAGGATAAACCAGTGATAAATTATATGTCCTCAACCTCAATGCTGAGTGACATCTCGTCAATGTGAAAATTCTCAGAGTCTGGATCCCAGTAATCCACTAGTAGTTGGAGTAGTCTTAGTGTGGACCTCAGGCTGCCAAGACACCAAAACTTATACAAACCGCATGCTTGTAATGCTTTTTGGTCCATAAGATCACCTTGCACAGCCTCCTTCACATCACCATGTTCTCTTTCCCTCCACTCTAAAACCATCTTGCACAAAAAACCAAAGTTTTGATTAGCATTTGCCTTTGAAAACCTTATTTGCGGCCTCATATGCAGGTTTGGGTGTTTTTTCCACGTATGGCGAGCCTTATATGCGGAAAAAACCCTGATTTCCGCATGGGATGAAACGCACAACTATGGATGGCCTAAAAAATTGATTGGACCATGAAAAATTAAAAAAATTACATGAAATGGGAAGGGGAGGACATGAGAAGTTACCTGGATCAAACATGGTCGGATTTCATTGGATGATGCTCTTGAAATTCACGTCAAAAGTTTTGAGCTCAAATGCACTATGTTGGGTAAAAATTTCAAATGGTATGGAATTTTTAAATTTTTTACTATTTATAGAAATTTTTAGAAATTTTTTACCCACTTTCTATAGTTTTTGACCATTTCTGACCATTTTGGACCGTTTGAACTAATTTGATGATGTAGGAGTCCATTTTGAGCGCAGTTTGACCATGGCTTTGACCCGTTCATGCCTATTTTGGGTATTATGTCTAAAATGACATATAGGTTAGGTTTCATATCCATTGGCACTTTGCATGACCTTATGATAGTTTCACTCTAACCTTAGGTACAAACCCATTCTATCTTGTCACAAAACCTTCTTGTTGCTTTTAGAAGTGACATGATGTGAATGGTAGAGCTTGACCATACATGAGTACACTAGTTAGCTCCTGTTTTGCATTTGGTGCACATGCCGACATTTTTCCTTTAGGGTGTGGGAGTCCTTTGTATAGTATTGCCATGACTTTGCGCAAGAGATTCATACTCCTCTTGATCTTTTTGCTGGCCTTTTCCCTTGGAATCCCTTATGTCAAGTTGTAATTGCATTATCATGAGTTTTGCTTGCCTTATTGAGCCTTATGCTAACTTCCCTGACTTTGATTATTAGCCATATAGCACAAGCTTGTCTCATGTCTAGCCAAGCAGAGCCATTTTATATATCTTTTGCAGCTTGATTCCCATTTTTTTACTTGGAGGGGAATTTCTCCCGAGTGTCATTATCCTACACATGTTTCCTTGCAATGAGCATAGGTATGTTACACTGCTTGGAACTAGTTTGTTTGCCCCTTGACACACATCTCCTCCTAGATTTGTAACTATAAAGCACTTTTATTCTTTTTCAAGCTTTTCAAAATATCTGAAAAAGTCCAAAAAAAATAAAAAAAACCAAAAATACGGACAGGAAAAGATGTTATCTTTGGCAATAGTCGAGTCATCTCACCTTCAAACAAAGCACTGTATATCACATCCATTGGTTGGGTTAATAGTTTGACTTTAGGAGCTGTACTCATTTCTCTAAGTTTCTCTCCACCGACTGGTTAAGCTTCAAGTCCCTATGGAGCCTTTGTCGATGCCTCCTGTGTCGCAGAGATGTCCCAGTTTTGTATATTGAGTCTATGCTTCCTACATTCAGTCACCATTCACCTTTATGCTCTTGTTTGAAGGAAGTTGAATCCTAAGTTGGCCATTCCTTAGTTTTCTTGACTTTTCATGTCAGCCATCCCTAGTACTGGTACTAGTTCGAGCACATTATGATTGAGTCCTTCCACATTATACAAATTTGTTGAGTACCTCATGTTGGATGATGGGGGATGCCCTAATTCCCTCCTTCCAGCGGAGTCCATCCCATCGAATTCAGATAATTTATTATGGGATAGGAGTCTAGAGACTTTTGAGTTCCTTGAGGCTTACAGTCATCAGTGGTAGGGTCTCTCACCATCGACAATTTTGGGAATACATCAATGTCCCTTGATTGATGGATTCTTTCAAGTGTTCGACCTCAACACATTTATTCGCACTTGTTAGATTTCACTCTAGTACCTTGATTCCCATTTTCATTATTGTTGGGTGATCTCGTTTCTGTTAATGGTATACATCAATGACTGGTAATAAGACGATGGACTGCTATGTTCGACCTGGACACCTCTATTCACATAGTAGGACATGTACTCCTAGCGGTTTGTGTAGAATACTTTCTAGATTGGTGGAATTTCATATATGTTACCTCCTTGATCGTGCCAGTGTTCATGAGATTTCATCTCTCGTGACTTGATTCCAATGTATGTCAGATATCTTCAGCCATTATGGAGATCTTGATCCATTGTAATCTTCAGTTTTCATGGAGATCTCCATCCTTTGTATATCTTCATCATGGAGATTCTGATCTATTATATATTATATGTGGGGATGACCACACATGTCATATTTTGTATATCATGCCTATTCATGGCCATTTTACTCTTATGTATTCGAGACTGCTATATGTATTTGCAGTCATGTGTAGAGTTTGATTATTGTATTAGACTGTTGGATGGATTTTTATTCCACCTGGTTCTTCATCACTCCACTTCTGGGGTGGATTTATAATGTATTTTGGCCATCGTATCACTCCTCTGACCTCACACATTAGGGGACATCTGTTACAGCTCATTTTACCACACATGGTAGATCACACATTTATGGCCTTCCCTGTTCCTCTACAGACTCTTTGGACCCCATGGACCATTTTTGTACCTTCGATGTTTCCAATATCATCCCTAAAAACACTCATTATTTGTTGTACATGACTTTTAAACCTTTTCTCGCGTATACACGTGGATATAACCCTTAAACCCGTGTACATCGGGATGTGTGCAAAAGGCCAAATATTTTTGGAGTTTTCCTTGATGTGGATTCGAGTCACTTGTCTCCTGGCCTTCCATATGCCTCGAGATCGCTCGGATTTGACTTTCTATTACCCCAGTGAAGCACTATATAAGTAACCCTTTGGATACATTGAAGGGGAAGAATTGAAGAGCAAGAAAACTATAGTCCATTGTTTCTGTAGCTTGCTTATACTTGAGTCTGCATCCCTTTGTCCCTTAGAGCACTTAGTGTTATTCCCAAGCTTGCCTTTGCTTGTGAGCTTGCTATAAAGAGATGGAGGATTGAGGTGGTGGAGGCCCAGGTGGAGGACTCAATTTCTCCAGGTCGTAGACGTGCCGACAGAGGTTGTCATTCATGTAATCTCTGATTTATGTTAATAGAAGTATATTTTCCTATCCAATGATGTGCATTTAAATGAATATTGAATCCATGGATGCTTTTAATTTATTATACATTATTGATTATATATGCTAGCATAGGTCTAACACCATTATATAGCATGCTTGTCTTGTTTGCTATTGTTGAGAGAGCAAATTTTTAACACAATCGGGATTGGAAAAAGCTCAACGGGGATCTACATTAACCATCCAGAATAGGGTATGGTTCGAGATCCTTTAGTGTTAGATGTTTTATTTCTCTTGCATATTGGGAAGGGATTTATTTGTGCGGTTTCTCTGTCTGTTGTGGTACACCCCAAGCCATAGGAAATTTTCTCTGTAACAGTTATCTTTTTGTCATTCACTGAAATCATTTGACATCAATGACAATCACATTCAACTTGTATCATATATTATATAAATCTTTGTTTTTTTTTAGTGAATTATGTTCAACGTAGTATGTACCTATATTGATAAATTAATGTTAATTTCATTTTGTTGATGTTTCATGAATGTCATTAAGGTACAAATGGGCTTCCACAAGGAATGCATATTTACCCGATGCAATTCAGTAGGTTTCCATACTACAAGCACCTACAAATAGTTCATTTGTTTGATACAATGCATATTGGGAAGAACATAACAGAATTGTTATGGTGAATATTAGATGGAAGGACTGACAAAGAAACAATTGGAAATATTTGTAGTGACATCCAAGAAGCTAATCACGCATTGCAAAGTGTGATCATTAATTCTAATGGTGATGGTCGTCAACAGAATATTAGTCTTCCTTGGTGCTTGATGGAGCAACAGAGCAATATTGTAAAAAAGGTCATCAGAAAAATCAAGTTTCTGACAGGGTTTTCGTCTAACATAAAGACTATCTTAATGAAAAAAGGTGATTTTGGTGGGGTTAAAACACATGACTGGAATACATTCATTAAGGTAATTGTGAGTTTTTAATATATTTCCTTATTGGTATGCACTATTTTATTAATTTTATTCTCTTATTTGGATAAATAATAATTATGTATTTTTTGATACAGTATGTTCTACCTTTATCTCTTCCAGGTGACTTTGACAACAACATAAAACAAATTATTTATCTTCTTGGAAAATACATGGGGTAAGTAATGTTTTATATGGAAAATGTACTTCGTCCGTCATTTGTAGCGGAACTTATTGACACATTATGTTTTTCCCACAAATTTTATATATGGCTTGATATTATTTTATTGCATCATTTGTAGGTGGCTTTCCTCAAAATAAATCCATAAAGAAGATATAAGGTATTGGAAGAGAGAAATTCGCCGACTAATGTGTGAAATGCAATAGTGTCTACCTCCAACATTTTTCAATGCACAATAACACTACCTCATACACCAAGTTGATAAGATTGAATTATGTGGACCGGTACACACAAGGTCGATGTGGATGGTGTAGAGGAAGTTGAAGTCGTTGAAGGATCTTGTTAGACAAAGAGAACGTCCTGAGGGTTCTATGGTTGAGGGATATATGGTATATCAATGCATGGTGTATATTAGTGAATATCTACCTAAATTAGTAGAAAATATGAATGTGCCTCGGATTTAGCATCTCAAATCTATCAACAAATTTGAAGGGGAGGTCCTATTGGGGAAAGGTACAATGAGGACTGTGAAAGGTAATTATTATATTTTTTGGAATTAATATATTACACATGTATTTTTCCAATTTTATTTTATCATACTGATTTGTTATTTTTTATTATTAATCCTGCATATTCAACTATATTAAACTATGCATGTAATTATATCTAATTAATGATAGTGAATTTTTATTTTTTCATATAGTTGCTTGAGTGCGGCATGATTTACATTTATACATTGCGAACAACCTTGATTGGATGAAGCATTGGATAGAAGATTGTGAAGAATGCTTCGATAGGTTATCATGGGAAGGGGTAAGTGAGATGATTAAAACAACTCATTGTCATCGACAATGAGTTGATTGTGAAGAATGCTTCGATAGGTTATCATGGGAAGGGGTAAGTGAGATGATTAAAACAACTCATTGTCATCGACATCAATTTCTTGATCTTACGTCACAAAGGGAAGTTGATTTATCCTATGGTTTAAAAGATAAAAGGGCAAGTAAATTGTTTACCCACATTTTTCTAGTTACTTCCTAGTTTTTCAATGTATTTGGTTTGTTTAAGTTTTCAAATATATTTTCTAGGTCCTATATGATGTTTATTAATTCACAATGTATTTTTTACTTGTTGTCAATGTTGCAATTGAAACATCACAAGGCTATGTGGTGTAATGGTCATAAATTTCGTATCAAAATGTTGGATGATAAGATGAAAACCTCGGACTGTGGGATAACTACAGTGTTTAAGGTCACCAATGTTTCCTCTAGAAGTGACAGACATCCAAAAGAAACTGAGAATAGGTACTAGGGGCATTTGGAGGACACAATTGAGTGTGATTTTAATTCCTTTAAAATAGTTTTATTTGAGGTGAAGTGGTACAGGCTACGGATGCATGAACGTGATCCTGAAAGAATTGTTATTGATCATGTTAATGGATTTACCATAGTTAATACAAGGGCATTTGAACCGGGTACAGAGCCTTATGTTCTTCCAAGTCAATGTGAGCAAGTCTTTTACTCAGAGGTACCAGGTAAAGCAGGTTGGTCATACGTTGTTAGATAAGATCCAAGAGGAAGACCAGTAAAGTATAATCATGTAAATGATAACGATAATCATGAAGAAGAAGAAGAAGAAGAAGATTCAGATCAGGAGCAGGTGGCTATAGTTGATGTGTTCGATGAAGAAGTTGAATAGGTTGATCATCCAAATGTAGTAGACGATGATCTCATTGACGATGTCGATGACTATATTAGTGAAGATGCCATTGATGATGATGTTGATGTGAACGAGCCTTTCATAAATATGTATTCTGAACCAGATCCTAATACAGATGTTGAGTTGGATGAAGAAGAAGATGAATAATACTTAATTGTTGAAGAGTAGAGGCATGTGTTTATATATTTTATGTCATGATGATCTTTATATGTTTTTATTTCCAAATTCCTTTTCAACTTTCTGATTTTAACACTTAGCCATTTTTTTGTTCTTAACATGCAAAATAATATTTTCCTACTTTTGGCGAATTTTTGGAAAATGGGTCTCAAATATACCTTCATATCTCTCAATTCGTGATACCTGTGTAAAAACGAAGAGAGGTTTTTGTGTATAATGATCATGATGATCGGTGCATAGTGCAAGGGTATGGTGGGGGGTCTAGATGCTTGGACTCCATGAGTAGTCACCATCCTGGATCCTGGAATGATTTGTCAGGCTCCCTACCTTTTGGAAGAAGCAATAATGATCGTTGATTGACATTTTAAGAAGATGACAATTCATTGGTTTATAAACATATTTTTTTAAATTGTTTGCATGACGGTCATATGTGTGATTGTGGGCTTAAGAATTGCACGTTATTTTGGTTGGTAGTAAAGGATACCATTCTTATCAGAGTTTTGGCATAATGCCAGTTTTGGAGGATCACCAAAGCTAGTAAAACCCCTGCATAAAAAACAAAGACAATTACTTTGCATGAAGACATGGTTAGAATGAACCATTCACGATGGAACCAAATTAAATAGACAAATTTGTAATGTTTTTATAATTTTTTTTTTATGAAGAGGTGTGATAGTTATGAAGTGTGAAATAGAATTTGTGCAAAGTGCATACTTAAGCAAAGCGTTGATTTGTTGCTGAAAACCTCTTTTCAGGCAGAATTTGTGAGCCTGAAAATTAGTCTGCTGGGAGAATTTGTGATCCTGAATATAGTACACATGCATCACCTCACCTCCGCTTCGAACCTGGATAACCATGGCCAAACTTCAAACAGGGGCGCCCAGCATGACGAGCGAAGTTGAAATGCGGGCATCCTCCTCTACAACCCCAGTTGAAACATAGTCATCCACAGATGATAGGGTAACAGTAAAAAAAATTCCAGGAGAATTTTGATGCATGGAGAGATGCAAAGATGTGTCCACCACATATGAAAACTATCCTGAGGAAAGCAGAAGTTTTCAAATTTTTGTGGGGAATGTTTAGTTATGTTGATGAGGAGATAGATGAGGCAATTTTGAAATATGATGCTTGGAATACGAAACTCATAATTTTTGGGAAGTGGGTATACCTCGACCCTGATTTGGTTGCCTCAGCTACAAATATTCCACGTAGAGGGGAAGTGATTTTAAGCTCAAGGAAAACCCCCAAACAGGAGAAGAACCAGATGGCCAGTAAAATTTGTGGGCGAGAAGTAAATGGTCCAAGGAATGGTTTAAAAATGCAATATGTCCCTCCCGGAATATACAAAACTTTGATTCATATTGTCCTTAGGACAATTCTAAATCATCATAGGGATGACATTTCAGGTGAATGTATGCGGGTAGTGATACATTGGGTGGAAGATATACCTGTAGATATTCCTTATCTACTGGCTAAGAAACTCCACTCTGCTATGCAAGAGAGCCAATTAAGGAAGGTTAAATTTAGTTTCCTAGACACACTTCAGAAAATTATTGATTTATGTCGACCCCATGCTACTAAAACAGAGATTGGTGATATCAACCAGCATGGAAATATATCTTTGCCAAAACCACCTGTTCATAAAACATACGTTAGGAAATGAAAAAGCAAGGAAGATAATGAGGAATTTCCAGTACATTCTCTTTAGCAGAATGAGGAATTAGTACAATATCCTGAGCACCATGGGGAATTACCATTACACCTTGCTAGATAGAACAAGAAATCGCCAGTACAAAGTTCTGAACACCAAGGAAAATTACGAGTACAGTATCCTGATTTGGTCACAAATGATGAAATTTGTGCTACCATAACTTCAAAATTTGTGCTACCATAACTTCGAAAGAGTTTAGGGGGCATGTATATAGAGCTCATTGGGAGGAGGTGACAGGAAATGAAATGGAACAAACTACTGCTCACTTTTCCATTCCTCAATAGGTTCTTGATATAATTCCTCCTAAACAATTGGCAATTGAGTATGATTGTTCTTCCAAATCAGAATCAGGGGCTTCCACTATGCATTTAGACATTGCATCATATAAGTTTGATAGTAGGAACATGTTCATCCTATATGATAAAATGGAGCATTTCAAGGAACAAGATTCCTATATATGGAATTGGTCAGAAGAGTGTTTGAGAAAAGATGATAATATTTTACAATGCCTAAAACAGACATCAGTGTTGCAGAAGAGAGTTGTGGATAATCATTTCAAAGTGGAAACAATTATAAAGGGAAAGAAGAAATGGTTAAATTATTATCCAAAGAAGTAGAAAAAAACACTGATGATGCTAAAAAAGTAATTCAGTCTGTGAGAGTTGCGTATGAAGAGGCTTTGGAAAAATCTAGTGCTAAAGCGAGTGAACTCAAAGAAGAGTTGAAAAAAAGGCCACCTTTTCTCAATGTACCACCAGTGAGGATAGAAATGGGTCCTTTATAGATAATGGAGAAGAAAATTAAAGAATATGAAGAGCTAGTACAAGAATATCAGTTGAAGTTGAAACAGTGGGAGGGAAGCCATGGAAATAAAGTTGGAGAATTAGAATCAATCATTTTCGATTTGAGAAAAACCATTTCCAGGAAAGCTGATAAGTCGAAAGGAACAAGGTTAGCAAGGAACTTTGAAACTTTAAAACTTAAAAAACAAAGTAGAGAAAAAAAAATTCCAGTGAAGAAGGTGGTGAGGGTGAAGGTAAGGGTACCAAAGGATACGAGGGTAAGGGTAAGGGTAAGGGTAGAAGGAAAAATACACCTACAGGTACAATGTCCTTAGAAGAGCGAGAGAAGTCCTTAGCAATTCAAGAGAATATGCTACAAGAATACTTCTCAGCGAGCTTTGCACTAGGTGATTTGTATGCCTCATCACCATTACATAAAGAAATGAAAGAGAAGATGGCCAAGAAATATGCAAAAATAAGGGAGCTAGAATCAAAACTCTTAGAAGGTACAAAAGTTCAGCATTTGGGATGTGATATGGAAATTCAAACACTTAAATACACAATTGCTAATTTGGAGAAGGAATTAAAAGGGCCAGCTGTTGCGATGGCTACAATTCCTGTCCTTCCCAATGATACATAGTCAAGGGAAAAAGAGCAGGAGAAAGAAATACATATTCTGAAACATGAATTGACTGAAGTTAAAAATAAGTTGAAACATACCAGACAGAAATTGGAGGTCAAGGAAGAACTGGAATCAACGAAGTATAAAAAAAATGTGGAAATGTTGAACAAACTGATGGCAGAAAAAAAATGTTTTTCTTGAAAATTAAAAAAAAGTTTCACAGAGAGTTAAGGAGCTTGAAAAGAAATCGCAATAAGTGCCTTGTCCAACTCCAGAACAATTATAGTCTTCTACAAAAGGTAAGAGAGACAATTCAGATTTGTCTTTTGCTCAAGAGGATGGATTGCATCCATGTCTGAAACATGCTAGACATGTATAAATCAATGTATATATGTATTTATCAACAGTTAATGGAAAAAAATATTTGTATGATGGAGTTTTGTATTTATTGACATATAATGAAAAATGTTTTTTAGTTGGTATATCAATGTATATATGTATTTATCGAAATTTAATGAATTTCTTTTTGTATGATGGAGTTTTGTATTTATCAGCATATAAGATAACATTATAGAGAATTCATCTCTGAATCCAGTGTTTTCAGTGATCAATACAAGACTACTTGTAGGTTGTGAAAGAAAGCACCAATCTCTTCAAAATAAATTAAATTTATGTATGTTAATTAAATAATAAACTTTGTTTTGTTTATGTCTCTTATTTATTTCATCTTTTTTTGATTAACTAGATGAGCAATCTCTATTTAAATCTCTGGCTTGTGTGGGCATCTAAAAAACTTGTTTAGTATATATTTTTAAGCTATGTGCAGGAAAAATCATACACTGTGTGAACATGATTTTTTTTCAACATGGAAGGTTAATTTTTCACTCATGTGACCTCCATAGGGAAAACTAAAACCATGACTGGATAAACACTTCAACAAGGAACAAATACATGTCATTTGATGAATTAATTGACTCACACACATCATCTGGTGGGAATTTGAAAATAGCATTTTAAACTACAGATTTAACACTTGGACAAAATTATATAACCCTAAGTCAACATGAGGGATTTTTATTTTCACCAACTCTTGAACCAATGATACTACATCCCATTGAGAACAACTAAACTGATTTCCCCTTCAGACTCATCTTCTTCTGAGTTGGGCGGGCATTTTACTGGACTGGAGGAAAACAAGCCAGAGGGCACTTTTGGCATACTAGTAACTTCATCTTTAGAGAGTTTTTGGACAGAATAATGATGTGGTTAGATGCACCAATCAACACTATAGAGACCCATACCCTCAGAAAAATTTAATCCATCAACTATTGGAAATGGCGGGCATTTTACTGAGGTCACTTATGCATTTTTACCAGAATTTTTATCAAACCCTAGGTCAATGTGATGAGATTTTTATTTTCATCCAATTTGAGGTGTGAGACACCCAATGGGTAGAGGCCAACATGGTTATTCCATCAGGACCACTTTCATCCTCTGAAGCTTCTGATGTCTCTCCTCGGCGGACATTTTCTTCTTCTAATGAATTATTGTGGAGATTTTCATAACGTAGCTGCTTTAGGGTAGTTTTTCATCACTTAGTCAAATTCCCAAAATGATCATACTCTTGAAAACCACTAGCATAATGTAACAAAGACATAATGAGACATTAGGACACCATCACATGTGTCTTTCCAACCTCATCACATCATGAGACATTAGGACACCATCATGTGTCTTTCCAACCTCATCACATCATGAGACTCATATTTTTGTCATCTGACCATCACTAAGCAAACTAAAGGTATGGCTGGATAACCAGTCCACTAGGAAACAAGACCATGTCACCCTTAGAGTTTACTGAGACAACCTGAGCCTCTAGAGGGCATATCAAAATAGCTTCTTAACTTCTTTTGAGCATCAAAACATATTTCTTCCTATTTTTGCAGATTCCTATTTCAAATGTGTGAACACCCTATGGAGACCTGAAGTCATGAGCAGATGGAAAACTTACCAAAGAATGGGTCCATGAAATTTGATGAATTCACTTACACAAAGATAGCCCTTGGCGGGCATTTCCAACTGACCTATCAAACTCCTGTTCTTAACACTTAGTCATTTTTTCATACTTTTGAATATGCAAAACAGTTTTTCTTCTATTTTGGTAGATTTCTATTTTCCTCATGTGGTCACCATAAGAAAAATTAAGAACATGGAAAGATAGCTAGTTCATCAAAGAACAACCCCATACCCTTAGATAAATTTATCATCATCATGACAATCTCTAGCGGGCATTTCCCTAAAGCCACTTAGGCAGTTTTTCCAGTACTGGAATAATGCAAATATGGCTGCGAGGCACCTTTGGTAGGTTGACATATTCCTCCTTAGAGACTCTCTAGTGAGGAAAGTGACATGGTTTTATGCTCCATACAACACTCTAGAGACTCACATTCTCAATACATTTTTCACATCATCTTATGAGGCATGGCAGGCATTTCCTTAAGGCCACTTGGGCAGATTTAACATCAATTCCATACATAGACAAATTTCTCAATTTGGTCTAATCAATCTAAAACACCATTTTGGCAGGTCCATAACTATTTCTTCATCCACTTCCAAGACAACATGAAGACATGGTCAGGTAGGTCGAAGACTAATCTACAAGACCCCCATGTGCTACATGCATTTACTCTAACCCATAATTTAGGGCGGGCATCTTTCTGAGGCTACTTAGCCATTTTTGCATCCGCTGGTAAAAAACCCTGTTTTGGCAGGCCTGTATCTTTCTCCTAAAGAAAAATTAAATCAAACTCAAATCATTAATAGGTAGCCAAACAAACTAGCTATAGGATGGTACCATGGTGCGGGCATTCTTCTCAAACCATGAATTGTGGCGGGCATTCTCTTAAGGATGTTGGGACCAATTTTGACTAAGGCTGCTGGAACCAATTCTCTTAAGGCTGCTGGGACCAATTTTGACCACTTTTCTGAAAATTTTCCTCATGGAAGGGTGGATTTTGTATAGTTGGGTGGTCTCATTGTTTTTTGCATGGAAACCTTGGTAATTTCGTCATGGCAACTCGAGGTAAACTCTATTGTTGTAGTTTTTCTTCAAGAGTTTTTTAACTTGGATATTTTAGGGTTTGGTATAACTTGGGAATTTGCAGGTATGGTTGCTGCTAGAGTGAAGATTCATTATTGTTCACGGGGTGGTGTCTTATCTATATTTCTTCCACAACTATAGTTGGCTCAAGTAAGTGGTTTTCTTTTCCTTACGAGAATGGTAAATTGTAATGTGTAACCCTGAAATATTTTCTTTGGCTTTTGGCTTTTATGAATTTATCTATGAAAATGAGGGTTTGTTTTATGCATCCCCAAGTTCTATTTTTCATCCTTACATCCATGTGATATACGATGAGTAATTCTAATTGAATATATACATATCAACAACAACCACAAGCTCCATTATCATGATAAAGATGATGGAAACTCAATATATGAAAATGGAAACCACTTGTAACTCAATAAGCAGTAAGCTAATTGGTGGCCAATTCACTAAAACTTAAGCTTCAAAAGGAACTCTACCATGAGAAACAATTTTTTTATAGATTTCTACAACTATTGGATTTACCTCCTAAGAGAGCGATAGAGTATGGTTTACTAGATGTTCACCTTTATTCAACTTGGATCAGTGCAACCAAGAATATTGGTGTGAAATATGAACAAGTGACATTAAATGAAGAGGAATATATGCGTTCAAATCAATATTCAAGAGCCCCAATAGGAAGGAAGAACCAAAGTTATAGAGCACAACAATGCAAATTGTCATATTATTAGGGAATTAGTAAAAACAATAATGAACAATGGATTTACTGTTACATTTTCAAATGAAAAGAATAATTTATTTTTGCATGTCAGCATTGAAGGGATCACTATCTCGTATCCCTTCAAAGTGAAACGGGACCCTTCCCTTCAAATTTGATCCCTAGTGGGGAGCCTTTTTATAATGTCTCAAACCCCGAGTCTAATCCTCGAAATAGGATCTTAAACTATTTACAGTCATAATCAAACATTAACAACTAGAGCATGGTACTTCTGCCATGGTTTACATATCTTTAAACAAACATCATGGAGCAAATGCGCATGCTCAGTCTGAATGGAAGCACAACATTTCTGGTTGTGAACTCGTGGGCAGTGAAAACGATGTCTTAGAATGCTTCTGGTGGCTCATTTCTGATTGGTCTCAACCACTTGTCCATCTTTTGAGTTAGCAACATGTCCTTTCCCTTTGTGTTCATTCTGTGCTCAAAGGCACCTTTCTACATGGGCTCAAAGCTGGCAAAGGATTTTATATCCTTTCCATGCTCATCTTTCTTCACAGCTTCCCCCTTTCTTATGGCAAAAATCTCTGGCTCCCTACAATTCTATGGAAGGCACTCATAGAGGATGCAAAGGAGAACTTGCTAAAAAGATAAGGAAAACAACCACGACCTAGAAAAGCAAGGTACAACACAAAATCATGTTTTTAGTGAAATATGCTCATTTTTTTTTTCTTTTTTTGTTTTAAGCAAGAATTCTGATATCTAACGTTTTTCAAAATTTTCATATATAGGCTACCAGACACCTCTAAAGCAAACAAGGCTGGAGTGGAAAAGCATGGGAAACATAGACTAGGCCAGGGTGGCTATAGAAAACTAAGAGCCCAAATCAGAAGAATTAAATGATTAACTGTGGGGAATATTTATTTGAAAGCAGTGAACAAATATCTGTTTTTGATACTGGAAATTTTATATGTGTTATGCATTGCAGGGAAATACGTTCCAAGATGTTTCCACCGAGGAAGACCTAAAGCTTGGTTTCAAGTATGGTTTTAAAAGTGTCATTGAATATTGGAAAAGCTTGGGGCAGACTCCAATCTCCCCAATGACGCAAATGCAGGTAAATAAAATGAATAAGGACATCATTGCAGTATACTATTAAAGTCTATTCAGTTTTGATTATATCACCCATAACTAAATATTTATGTTTTCTTTTAAGCAACAGTGCAATCGCAACAGTGAATCCATCGGTACTTAGCACGTACCAGCTGATGTTGGGGTGTGCATGTCCCATGATAGTGGGGAGCAGAGTGGCCATTCTGGTATGTGTGCTTTGGAAATAGAAATATCTATTGTGATTATAGATATTTATTTCCTGACGTATACTTATAAATTTTCTTCTTTCAATGGAAGACCATGAATCTCAGGAGGGTGAACCACAAGAGGAATTAGCAAGTAGAGAAACAATTAACACACTAGTTGTCACAGATACACAGACAGGTAAAGAGCAATATTGTAATTTTAATCAAAATGATGAACTACTAATTTCAATAATATTTCAACATATCGATATGCCCATTTTCGTTGTTGCAGTTCACGCCCCTTCAGAACTGTGTCCACGCCCTACTCAATGGCGTACAATAAGTATGATACATGAGGGCATGGAAACAAAAACACTAGAAGGACATGGCTTTGTAGATACTCCACCAAATGATGATGATAATATCCCAATTATCGTTAGTTATTACAATGCAAAAAAACTGAAATCAAAGAAAAAGTAGATGTATAAATTCATGACCTGTATTTGGATGTATATCGATCTTGTTAGTCTAAAACATTGTTTATATTAATTACCTCATTATGCTTAAATGTTTTTATGTTTATATGTTTTGATGACTAGCCTAGTTATGCATGAATGTTTATATGTTTTCTATGTAAACAACATCATTTATTGGGTATGGAGAATTGAGAGCTATGCGGTGGGGGGGGAGGGGCCATATGAGCTTCCACCTTCACTTGGTTGGCCCCGTTCAGTAGAGAATGTAAAACTGTTCTTGAAACAGAGAGGAGCTCAATAAGGTATAAATACTCTTTTATTACTATGTATTAAAGATGGTTGTAGATTTTTAAATGCATGTCTATTTCTTAAAAAAATGTTAATAAATTTAACATTTCATTGTTCATTGATTTCTACAGGACTTTGTAGTAGGATTTAAATGACTGTTTATTTGCTTATATATTATTTACTCATATAAAAATTCTATCTTTCATGATTTATGCAGGTCTTGGTGATGGAAATGCATCTTGTGGACAACTCTTATCAAGTTGTATGGGCAAATAGATCTGGTGAAAGGACAATGATAAGGTAAAGGTTTTGATGTGTTCTTTATCCTTAATGTGTTTGTCTTTATCCTTAAATTCTATTTCATTCTATTAAGATACAAGAGATACAACCAATAGTAAATAACTACTTTTAGACTATCATCCAAACTAGGAGACAACCTTCTACATAAAACAAAAATGCTTCTTATTAATGTAGAAAAATAGAAGAAAAATCACATAGAAGAAATTAGGCTTTTTTCGGCCCTTCTTCCTATAATTTCAGCATGATGAAACCCTAGGTTAAGAAATTTCAATTTTTCAAACCCTAATTGTTTATCTATCTTTCAAAACTAAATTTTCTGAGTTGTATACTTGTAAATATTATTCTTAGGTTATTTTTGTTTCTCTTAGGTTTTAGACTTAATTTTTATGTGTTTTTGTAACTTTTATTTTATAAAAAAAGAAAGCCCTAAAAAAAGAATTTCTGTGTAAAACCCTAAAAACGCAGACCTGTTGCTCCCACAATCTGAGCTCTCTCATTTATCAATCACATATTTGCAATATGTATTGCAGACCTCGTATTCCCTAACTGCCTTCTCTGCACACTCAAAACAAAAAACAAGTTAGTATTTCAAACTATTTAGATGGTGGTGTATTTTGTAAAATATATCTTATTGATTTGATTATTTTTTGCCCTATTCACAATAGTTTTCTCGGTAAATGTAAGTTTGATTTTTTAATGAGATCTGGAGCCTTACATCTTTGAGTGCAAAGTGATATAATTCTGACATTATTTTACTGAGTATTGTTTTCAAATTTTCTTAGTACTAATTATTGCTATTCAGAGTTGGGTGATGGTAAGGGACTTGATGATTTTATATTTCATAGCTTACATACAGGATGGAGTTAATGATAATAACATTATGGTTATCTTGGCACTAAATTTTCATTAAGTTAGTATTTTATATCTATGCTATCACATACACAGATCTGGAAATCATATGTTAAATGGAACTTTAAATGATTAACACTAGTTATTGGTTGCACTATTTCACATGTTCTGATTACTGTGATGATAAACTTTCAGTTGTTGCACGACACACATGTGGACCATAAATTCACATGTTTAGATCTTCAAAGGTAGCAGATAAAGTGATGTTATTACATGAGGAGTGTCTCCAAGGAAATTATGATATGGTTTCTAAACTACAAATTGCATGCTCAACTGTGCAACCTACTTCTTAGTGCCAAAAGGTAATTTATGATGAATTTTTTGCTACATGAGATCATTCCTAGTAATAGAATAGAAATAAGTTGTCAATTTTTTGTTGACTAACATGTCTCTTTCCCATCATGTGCTTAGGGGACTATTTTTATCTTATGGGCATATTTGATAGTAACTCGACCAATTTTGGCCATGCTTGAAGTGGTTGCATAAGAAGGACCAACTTTTCATATTCACCTCTTCCAATAATGAGCAACATCAAAACAATTTACCACCAGTTGGCACTACAAAGATCCTACATAGATTGTCCAAGTGAACAACTACTCTTTTTCCCTAGGGGTTGAGTTATTTTATTATTATTTATTTATTTTTCAATAAAGACAAATTCAATGCACCTTATGTTTTTTGTAGTATGATGAAGTATCACTAGTAGCTCTTCACATGTAGTAGAGCAAGTGACATGATATTTCACGAGGAGTGTCTCCAAGGCAATTATGATATGGTTTCTAAACTACAAATTGCATGCTCAACTATGCAACCTGCTTTTGATCAATGCCAAAAGGTGATCTAAGATGAATTTTTTGTTATATGAGACCATGCATAGTAAAAGAATAGAAATAAGTTGTCAATTTTTTGTTGATTAACATGTCTCTTTCCTATCATGTGCTCAAGGGAATTTTTTTTTCTTTCAGGCATATTTGGTACTAACTTTGACCGATTTTGGCCATGCTTGAGGTGGTTGCATAAGAAGGATCAGTTTTTCATTTTCATATCTTCCAGAAATTGCGGGCTTGACCTTCTCTGGCTTCATTTACACCTGCGGGCTTCCTCAGTCTTCAAAGCTCGGGCTCCCTTCATCTTCAGAACATGGGATTCCTTTACTTCTGACTTGTGGGCTTCTTTAAGCTTATGCGGGTATCTACAGGCCTCTACGGGCTTCTTCCAAGCTCTGTGGGCATCCTTCCAAGCCCTTGTGGGCTCTTTAAGCCCCAATGTGCTTAACCTAATTTCGGATCACAATAAATTGATATGAGCCCAGTGGTGCCTACGTCTTTTATCGATGGTGTTTTTTATAGATGTACCCCCCTACCTTATCATAGGAATTAGCTCTCAGTGGTTCCTAGAATATCATTTAATTAATGTTTATACGATCCCTGTGGTGCTTACAACATATTTTATCGATGGTATTTTAATAGTTGTACCCTCCTACCTTGTCATAGAATCCGCTCTAAGAGGTGCCACTTTAGCCTCTAATTATGTATTTTAGCTAATTATTATGAATTTGTGCATCTTAATGGGAAAACAATTTTTGAGGCAATAATTAGGGTGCTTAGAGCCACTTTGGGTACTTTTGGGCACTTTTTAAATCATCATGCCTTATTTTTTAGAGTCAGTTAACATTTTTTGACTTCGCTCCTGAACTTCCCATTTAATTTTTTTCCTTTTACTTCAATATGTTTTTTCCCATATCTTACTTTCTCCATATATTTCTTTTCTATAAATCAGGCTTTCTTGTGTTATATTTTATCCATTTCTTTGTCTTTAAAATATAGTATGTATTTTTTCACAAGCACTTATTGAAGATCCAAAACTGTGGAAAGGAAGGTGGCCTTTCCACGGTTTTTAAATTTTTTTTTGAAACGTCCAGGTTTTGTCGCAATATTGACGAACTTTCGTCGCGGGTATTGCAAAACCGTTGAAACTAGGGGTGGCTTTCCAGGAATACCGTCGATACAGAGATGAAGTTTCATGGAAAAATTACCATTCAGAGTGCAGATTTCGTCGAAAGATATTGGTTTTCCACGGTTTTGCGCGGAAGAAATTTCTGTTCAAATTCCAGAACTCGTCGATAGAGAGACAAACGCTGGTCGAAAGTGTTCCATGGTTTTGCGTGGAAACAAAATTTTGCCTAGCAGTTTTTGGGCATATTTTCATCATTATAGGGACGACAACTTTGTCGATAGAGCAACGAATGCATGGAAGAAATTTCTATTCAAATTCCAGAATTCGTTGATAGAGACAAACGTTCGTCGAAAGTGTTCCACGGTTTTGCATGGAAACTAAATTTTGCCTAGCAGTTTTCGGCCATATTTTCGTTGTTATAGGGACGACAACTTTGTCGATAGAGCAACGAAACGTAGAAAATGAATTAAAAAAATCAGTTTCAAGGCCACCGTATAGAAGACACGTGGCTGCCAGTTTTCGTCTCTATATCGACTGTTTATAAAGATCGTCGTTATATCTATGAAATAAGTGCCACAAAAGATTGCGACCATTATTATCGCAATAATGACGACAAAACGTGGAAATAACAACGAAAAACCATAGCGATTTTGATATTATGTATTAGTGACTGCAAGTTGCATGATTAGACACTTCGAGAAAGCTTTTATTATATCGAAATGACCCATCAAAGAAAGAGGCAAAATTAATTAGTTTGTAGATTAGAAATTAATATAGTTTCACGTGGGATACATTCAGAGTCGCTGAAGTAGCCGATCATAGAAAAAACCTAATTAATTACATTGTAGATTCTAACGAATGCCACAACGTACGAGGGAGATGCATTCACTGTGTTTCGTTGACATGTACGATGATTCGTTTATATAATATATATATCACAGAGCCAATCATCTTGTCCAAAACACACATATATATATCCCAGAACCAATCATTGTACATATAGATAACACATCTCGTCCAAAAAGTATATATATATCTCAGAACAAATCATCGTACAAATAAATAATATATATATATTAATATAGACACGCTGATTTAGTTTTGGGATATTTTGGCCGTTGTGTTTATATATATATCCGAACAGGCCAGCATATATATTTAAGTTGATCGATTGTACGAAGAGCTCTGCCACTTTATGTTATAGCTAAGTATTCTGCGAAGTTCGACTTTTGGAATTCTAAGTGGTCAGTTGTGAACGATTAGGAAAATTTGTAAAATTTTGATTATATTTGGTCCCCCCTGGGATTTCATGGAGTCTGGGAATAGTACTCCACTTCAATCTACACCATCAACTCCGTCAACTCCACGGGCTCCTCTGTTCGCCAAGTACAGGAATAGCCTTTCAAGTGAGAGGCCGTCGTATCCTTTTGGGTGCAACGCTTTTAATCTCAAAATTGATCAGTGCAAATGTTTTCCGCCGGAGCTTTGGAGGAAGGCCGAACCTTTTTTTCAACGTCCTTCGGTAATTTTGCTCTGTAGAAAGGTATATATATCAATGGAACGGGTTCTTTCAATGGAACGGGTTAAATATATGCTGTAGAATAGTTTTATTTTTATGTTTCAATTCTTTTTAAAAGTATATAATAATAATATATTTTTAAGGTCATTTTTAACCGAGACACTAATGGTATATGAGACTTCTTTGTTTCAGTGTACAGATGTGTACATATCTTACTTTTTTTGGATTTGGACATGTTACTTCTTAGGAGGAAATACATGCTCTTAACCATTAGGTTTACTCAGACTGTACTTTAATTACTTATTTCTCTTAGAACTCATCATTAAAACCAGTTCTGAAATTGGTTAAATATATACTTTAGATCAGTTTTATTTTTATTTTTCAATTTTTTTTAAAAAGTATATATTTTGGTTCTGAATTTGGTTAATTTTTAAAAAAATATATATTAGAGTTTTGAATTTAGTTAAATATATGCTTTCAATTCTTTTTAAATAAGCATTCATAGAAATTTGAACTAGTAACCTTCCGCTTACACTTATATTCCAATTCTTCTTTACTCATTGCTATTTTTTATCTTTCACCTTTAAAATGAAGTTTGACCTGTCTTTAAAATTCCTGTGCAATATTTAAATAAGATATATTAATGTTAAATAATTTGTATTTTAAAATTTCCCCTTTTTTTTCTGAATTGAAGGTTGCATCAGAATTCCTAGGAACTTTCATTATGATATTTGCGGCTGCTGGTTCATCCATTGTGAACGAAAAGACTGGAGGCAAATTGAACCTGATTGGTCTCGCAGCATCTGCAGGTCTAGTTGTTAACATCGTTATATTCTCAACAGGCCACATATCAGGAGCTCATATTAATCCAGCTGTCACTCTTGCCTTCGCTACATTCCGCCATTTTCCGTGGACTCAAGTTTGTTGTTTCTCACGTTGCTAGCACTTTCATGTTCTTGAAAATTGTATTGTTTAAATTTGGCCAAAATTAATCAGCCTATCCCATAGCAATGATTACTGTCCAACAATTAGCAATGAGTCTATCTCAATAATCAGCAATAAGCCTACCCCAGAAATCATTGATGTGCTGTAGGCTGGTTAATGATAACCAAAGCATTCACCTTATTTTAGTTATAAAAATAATTTTGTCGTCCTTCTGTGTTGTTATGCTTAAATGTATCTTATTGAAGATTTAAATAAACTTTACTTAATTGATAATAGTTAAAAATAAGAATAATAATAATAGTTTATATTAATTAATCTAATGTTTATTTGATAACAAATTTAACTTTTAGCTTTTATTTAACAACCGACCATCTCCATAAAATTAAATTAAGTAACAAACTATACTTGTTTTCACTAACCACTCTCTCCATTTATGACTGTGCTAGTTACTTACTCTCTTTTTGTATTGTCATTGACAGGTGCCCGTGTACATAGCGGCACAGGTGCTGGGGTCTACCTGCGCATCGTTTGCACTGAAGGGAGTATTCCATCCATTCATGAACGGTGGAGTGACGGTTCCAGCTGGCGCTTACTCGCAAGCATTCTCATTGGAATTTATCATCACATTCATCCTCATGTTTGTCGTCCTAGCTGTTTCCACCGACACGCGTGCAGTTAATATTGCCCATTTCTTTAAATACAAATTACTGAAAGCGTGCAGTTAATATTGCCCGTTTCTTTTAACCCAAAGCTAGCTGTGGAGCAATCCTCCCTCATTGGACGGAGGAGGAGCAAAGTTAGCGTTGACTTTGCTCCTTCTCCGTCAGATGGAGGGAGTTTTTCTCCACAGCTAGCTCCAATACAAATTACTGCCTCTATGACATAGAGTGGTTGAAACTAGACATTACATAAAGATTTATTATGGGTTTATGTTTAATATGGGCTTAATAAGTCAACTTAATTTGGTTTAAATAGTGGCCTAATAAATAAAATATATATGATAGCTTCTTTTATTGTGATGTAGGTGGGTGAATTGGCCGGAGTAGTTGTTGGTTGTACCGTGACGCTCAACAACTTTATTGCAGCGTAATAATAATTTTACAATAACCATTTTTAACTTTAATTTTAAATTTATTTTTTCATTATATGGTCTTTTATTATTTAATTATGCAAGTGGTGAAAACATCGTTTAAGTTATTTATCTAAGTGAATAAATTCAATTGTTTATATTGTCTAAGCCCGTTATTGCTTTCTAATTTAGTCAATGGTTAAACATAAACATGTGATTCATTTTTTTTTCTAAAATTTTAATATTTTAAAATGGTTAAGGTTTTTAAATTCATATTTGAATAATCTTGATATTTTGAAAAGTTGAAGTCTCTAACAGCATAGTTCTATAGTGAAAAGATGTTATAAGCAAACAGCTAAATATTTAATTTTTGTGATGACCAGGCCCTACACTGGAGCCTCAATGAACCCAGTCCGAAGTCTTGGCCCCGCAATTGCTGCCGGAAACTACAAGGGAATCTGGGTGTACATTGTAGCTCCCATAACAGGAGCATTACTTGGTGCTGCCGCCTACACTCTACTTGGTGGAAATGGGCACCCAGACAAGGAGGAAAAACGGTCCAGTGGTAGATTAGAGGATCAACATTAGTAACAGACTTTTATTTGGAAGCGTGTGATTCAGAGGTTTTTTTTTTTGGAACAATATGGTTTTAATTTATCGAAATAAAGCTGTGATATTTTTCTATGAAAAAAAAATCTAGATGACTTTTAAAAGCTTTTAGGCAAAGTGAGAAAATTGTAAGTAAAGGTAAGCATGATGGTAAGATAGGAACAGTAAATGTATAAAGTGTGAGGAGGGCGGTTTGAACTGTTGGTGAGCTTGTACACTATAATGTATATATTGTGTGCCAAGCGTGGTTTGAATTGTGTGTCATGAATTTGATTGTTGCAAATGTTTTTTAATAAAATATTGTATTTTCACTTTTATAATTGTTTGATGAAAGTGTCATGGATTTTGGAGTTGGATTTGAGATTGATTTTAATTTATTTTGAAAGTTGTATTTAAGATTGTTTTTAATTGGTTTCAAGATACATGTTAATAGTTTAAGTAGGCTTCAAATTTGAAAAAAATTGAAGTTCTCAATGTATTTTTAGATGTATTTTATTCTTTATAGATGGATACAACTTTTCTTTTCTATGTAAAAAAGTTAATTTTGTATGATGCATTTTAATAATGAAATTGATCATTATTTTGCAACTTTGCAATGAAAAGGTTGCTCCAATTTTTGTTTGGTTTTAGTTTTGGAGGCAGTCTTTACAAATCTGCCCCTAATAGCATCGATGTTAAAAGTTTGGACTTTTAGGGGCGGTTTTGGAAGAGATCAAAACCACCCCTAAAAGTGACTTTTGGGGATAGTTCTAAACCCCCCACCAAAAGTGACTTTTAAGGGTCGTTCTAAACCCCCTCATAGACACTTATGGGGGTGGTTCCAAACCACCCCCGCCAAATTTTTAGATGATTGTGAATGACGATCAAACAAACAAAAACAAAAGTCCAAGAGAATCTACCACACATTCCATCAACATTATTATCAAAATTTAAATAGCTATAAAAATTTCAAATCTTTACAATTAAGTTTATATGGTATTGTCACATTAACTGTAGTTCTTCCCTCTATTTGCTAAAATTTCTTCTTGGGTTATTTGAGTTGCAAATTGCGTATTAAAAACGGAGTAAACTTTCTACTTGACCATTTGCACCGATCGGACGATCAGCAATGCGTGATGTGAAAGCTCACGCGAACCAGGTCGTCCGATCAGTGCAAATGGTCGAGTAGAAAGTTTACTCCATTAAAAACCATACAAATTTTATCATTATATTAAGGAATTTGATTACATTACTTTTAATACACAATGAAATTTTGATGTATTTGTTCTAAGAGATAATGTTTTCATTGATACTGTATGCTAAGTTTGAAATTGGTTTGATATTTTGTAGGAGATTATTGAGATATTCTCTCAACATTCTTATCTATATTTGAGATTAGTTTAATTTAATTAATTATATATCTAAATACACTAATATGTATTATAACTAATAAAATAATTATTTATATGTAATAGCTACTTTCATATTTTTATATTACATTTTAAAATCAAAGAAACCATTTTTTTAACATCTCATTCTTGAGGGTTTAATATATAAGAACCTTTCAAAGTGAAATACTACCTCTTTAAATTTCATCCTTGAGTCCCATACTAAAAGACACCACCGGAAAATTTGTTTTCTAATATATAAGAATAATAAATCGACAAAAGCAACTCAACAAAATCCACGTGAATGATTCCAAACTAATAACATTATGTCACTTTAAACAAACACCGGCCATATGTCTATGCAATCTAATTAATTTTGTAGTATGTAAGAGATGAATAAGTTAGATTTTTATTTTCATGAATTAAGATTTAATTTTCATTTTTTTGAGTAAAAAACTATTCTACCATGTATTAAATTTTGATTTTAATAAATTTTTTAATATTTAAAATGTTTATATTATTTTGTTTTGGGAAAAGAATTTATTTATTATAAAATTAGATTTTTTTTTAAATTTATTTGTATTGAAATATTTTATTGTATAAAAGAACCATATATATATATATATAATTGTTTGCGTATATGTATATATGCAAACACTTATATATATATATATATATATATATGGTTCTTTTATACAATAAAATATTTCAATACAAATAAATTTAAAAAAAAATCTAATTATATATATATATATATTTATTTATTTTAAAAACACTTTTATTATATATTAATTTATTCTCTTATTGTTGGATTATTCATGGTTTATCTATTGGAACTCTAACCGTTTGCACATTTTTATAGGAGAATGTTTACATCATAGCACTTCACCAACCATTTGCACATTTTTATAGAGGATCTTCACATCATAGCACTTCACATTACAACATATTTATGAAAATCATTTTTTTAAATAATAAAACAAAATATTTATATATAAATATAATTTAAATAACTTTATTAATACAGTTATTTATTTCTATCATTTCATTATCCCACAATTCTTTCTTCATTAACAAGAAGATAAACTTTATACATAATTTTGTGTTTGGTTATATCATAACTCTATAATAATCTTACTTTAATAAAAGTGATTTTCGAAGAAAAGATGAGAAACTGCGTTTGTTTAGAAATTAATTCTCGACGTTTCGAACTACAAAGTAGGGCTGATTTTTAATATATATAAATGACTATAACATATAATGAAAATGTTTGAAATCTTTAACTTGAAGTGTTTTGAGGTTAGTGATTTAGAAAACCTTTAAGGTAGTTCTCATGGTTTTTCATAGAAATATTTTATGGAACTCATCCTCTTAGTGAGATGTTTATTTTCTAAATGATGGATCAAAATTAATTTCAAAACACGTCAAGTGGGATAAGAGTTATATTAAGGTTAATAAATTATCTTAGTCAATCTAAGATCATATTTGGTTGTGCATCCAAACGTCGCAAGACATTTAGAGGGTTGGATGACATGCATCTTAATGTCCTCACATGAATCATGTCAAGGAGGATGCTACTAATCCAAAAGTTCCAAGATAACTAAAGAGTTGGAGGACATGTTCAAGTTCCTTTATTAATCACGTCAAGGAGGATGCTAATTGGAAACAAATTGAATGCATGCATGATGGCAATGGGAGAGAGTTTCCCATAGGGGATTCACCTTTTTGAGCAACATCTTATCATGTTCATTCATAAATGGGGTTTTTTAATTGTTAAAACTAAAGTCAATATATTGTAGGCATTGGGGGGTGAGGAATAGGGTATGGGGGTTTATAGGTATTGGGAGGGGTATAAAAAGGGGTTTCTAGTAAAAATAAGGAATATACTATAAAATGGGGTTTTTTAATTGAATACATGTATTGGGAAAGGGAATCAACAAAAGGATTTTTCTAAGTAATTATCAAATATGTTGTGAAATTAGGGGTATTCTTTAATATCCCATGAATGAAGGCACTATGACATAGTTTCACGAAGTGAAGACTCCGTGGATTTTCCCTATATACATTGACAAAGTGAAAGAGACAAAAGACTAGTTGCATGATAAAGACAAAAAATCCAAAATCAGGAGATGCTTCCAATAACCCTAAATGGATTCTCTAGAAACTACAAGATATTTGTTTGTAGTGTTATCAATACAAAAATTGTACCAAGGTTTGAGAATTTGTAGAGTACCTTTCTATCTAATGAGATGTAGAAGAAGGCTAATAATCAAAGGGATTCAAATGATGTTGCATAATTTTCTATGAGTGAGAAATCCAATAAAAATTTTCCAATGAAGAAAATATAAAAGGATCCATGTTAGACATTCAATGGTGGTGAAGCTTCTTCATCCAAGAGAGATTTTAAATTGTCAAGAGAGAGGGAATATTAAATAGGTTAAGGAGAGCAAGTATGGAGATTCATTTTTTTTAGTGATGATAGATTGCATGATGTTAAAGGAGTAGCAACTATTCATGTTTAATTGGTGAGTGCAGGTATAACACTAATAAACAATGTTTTATGTGTTCCTTCCTAACACAAAGTTTATTTTCAATAAATGTTATTGTTAATTATAAAATGAATCTTGAGTTCTGAAATATTTTTTTAACATTGTGAGATTGTGATGATGGAATACCAAGGTTGAATTGCAAAGGTGTCAAATATGGTGACTTATGTCAACTACTTCTAGGTCTTGTTATTTAAAGAAAACCATGCATGGATATGGAATGCTCATATAGGTATGGCATAAAATATTTGGTCACCTAAATCTTGACAACCCAAGGAAAGTTCAGAAAATTGTAAGCGTTATTCCACATTTAACTTGAGAAAAGAAAGTGTATGTGATCCATGTTCTATGGGAAAGAATAACATGGATCATTTCTTCTAAAAGGATGGAAATTATATTAGGAACCTTATTGATCTTGTTCGCTATGATGCGTGTGGAAAATTAGTAATCCTTCTATTAATGGATTCTTTTACCTTGTTACTTTAGTAATCATTTTTACTGAATAATGTTTGAATAATTTATGAAGCACAAAAATGTATTTCTTCATAGGTTTTGTGAATTAAAATCCTTCATGTCAAAAGAAAAAAAGGCATAACATCCAAACCTAAAGAAGTTATAATAGAAGGGAATACAAGTTTACTGAACTTGTTTCTTTTTGTAACTTACCTATGATCATAAGGGACTATTTTGTCCCTTATAATCCTAAATATAATTGGTTTAGAGAAAGGAAGAACATGAGAATTCTTTTAACTTGGAACATACAGGATGGAGCAATTATGTATGACTTTTTTTTCTTTGGATGGAAGAATGCAATACTATCATGCACATCTTCAGTAAGTGATTTCATAATTCATTGAAAGATGTTACATATGAGGAGTCATTTTCTAAAGTAAAACATTATATTGATCACTTTGGAGAGTTTGGTTAGACAACATTTCTTTCATACCTTCTAACAAGAGAACAAAGCTTGAATCTACTAGCAAAAAAAGAGTGTTTATTAGATATAATGATCACTCAAAACAATTAAAAAAAATTGTTCATAGTGAGAAAAGAACTATATTATGAAAATATCTTATTAGCCCCTTCTTTTCAGGCTAGAAGGGATTGTTTTAATTGCCATGCAACCTTTTTCAATTGTTTGCACAAAAACCTATGTTTAAGAAATGCATTCACTTAATTATTGAGAAAAATGTATGCCAATCACTTTATCTCAAAAAATCATTTGAGCATCCTAGAGCCTCTTTATTCACCTAGCAATAGATTTGAGCTCTTATTTGGCCCCATCCTAAGGCTATCACAAAAAAATGCCATATATTTCCAATGCTTTTCCATGAAAAGTGAGTTAATACTATGGGTCAAGTTAACAATAAATCATGACATTAGATATTTGTTCTTCGCCAAGTCATCTTTGGACATAGGTTAAAAGACATCCTTCATCATGGTAGTACCAACATCCTTCATCATGCTAGCATGATCATGGAAACATATTGCATCGCGGATGCATGGAAAGCTTTGTGCATTTGATGGTGCCACCTTGCTCATATATAGATGTTGCCACCTTTAGATGGCTCGTATGTTGATTTTAATGCCTTCACAAGGGAATTGGTTATCCAACCACTTGCTTCCTACTTTATTCTCTTAATGTTTATGTTCTTGCACCTCTTGGTTTTGGATATGTTGGACTTGATGTAACACCCTTAATTTTGTCACACATTGCATTAGTATTAGATTATGTAGGTTATTATTCCTATAGTAAAAGTATTATGATAAGGATATATGAATTCATAAGAATATAACTAAATAATGTAAAAAAATAAAACAATCTAATCATTAACTAGATTAAAGAGGGGGTTATTAATAATAATAAGAAGAAGAAGAAGAAGAAGAAGTCAATTATGAATTATTTATCTGTTTAACGGATTTTTTACACGGGGATTTTGCATGTGTACATGTCTCCAATTTAAGGGATCTTGGAAAGAGATTAAAAATGTGTTTCTTATTCCTCGATAGGTTTTGTTCAAAAATAGATCTTATGACTAAGGAAATATCACCAATGTACTGATTAAAATTAGATTGACCTAAATGGTTCTAGCATTTCGAGGAAGACTAGACTGTGGTTAACACACAAAACCACACATAAACATATATAACAAAATATAAACTAGGGAAGGGATTGGGGAGGAAAGATGTATGCACCTTTTTATATTGTTAATCCTAGTTGTTCCTTTACCTCTTTCCAGATCTACTCCTTGGTTCCCAACTTCTACTTTCAAAACCAACAAATCCAACCTTAATCGATCCAATTTGAAAATATTGAAGAATGCAAATGATTTTAAATATGAAAAGAACATCAACTATCTAATCAATTTCAATATAAATGACTAAATATTATTCACATAAAATATAAATCATTAAAACTCATGATTGTGTTAGGATTATTTAATAATCTTCCCTTGTCCACCTTATTCGTTTAGTCACTTTCCTAGTTTAGGATGATGTTACCACTTTCATAGTGTTATGGAGATGTTATCTGGGGCTCACTAGCCAATTGACGCACCCTCATGCATGATATTAGGAACTCTAGATACCAATCCCTAGATCTTATTAGTCCACTCAATGTTCTACGAGTCTCATCTCCAGTTCACCCTCACCTGAGTGGAGTCAAGCTCTGATCAAGCTCCGATGGCCACTTCCAGTTAGTCAAGTATCCTGATGTGCCACTTTTCCATGGAATTTGCATGATTTAAGTATAAAGGTTCCCATGCTCACCTACCAGCTCAATTAACTGATTGTTGACTAATTCACTTGTTTGAAGTTGCACTAGTGATGTCCATAGTGATGATTTTAGCTATGTTATTCATGTCTACAGTCAAGGATTCAAATAACTTTCGGTATATTCAAATTTACTCATTTGTACTATGTATTGTTGATACAAAAATTAATGAATATTGTTACAAATTTTTTTCTACCAATTGGTGTTTCTTCCATGATTAATTTCACAATGCATTTTTACCAACTTTTACACTAATTCAGCTTTCCTCCTAATTATTTCATTGTAAGGTATTCTCCAACCTGATGATATATCGTGGTTGATAATTTCACATGGTTTGAGTGTAACATCCCCTCCCGCATTGGAGGATAAATGTCACATCATCCACTTCTCTGATATACCATGATGTCCATGAACCCGATGCCCATACACCTGACTAATATGAGGAATAATTTAAAACTTCCCTTTTATTTCTTCAAACAGAGTCATGGGTCATGTAAAATCCTTTAACATTCATCCTCGGGCTTAAGAACCACTGTAACAGTTGTTTCTCCCTTGGCAGATCCATTCTGTAACTGGAAAAGCATTTTTTGCACTGAACTTGTTCTTTCCGCCTTCTATTGTGAACTCTGGAATCCAAAACTTAAAGGTTCGACAGAGTGAATTGTCAATATTCTTCCTTTCACCTTTTGCACTTCCTCTTTTCGCCTTTCTGAACTCGGAACTGATAAATGAGAAACATAATGTGCAACGGAAATACTCCACGACTCTTTCTCCTTGAGCCTTCTGCACTTCTGCTTTCCTCCCTTCCGATCTCGGAACTCAAGAATCAGAAACTCAAAAGTTCGACAGAACGAATTATCAATTTTCCTCTTTCCTCCTTCCAAAATTTCTATTTCCTCCTTTCTGGCCTCGGAACTCGGAAATAAAAAAAGCAACAAATCGACGGAACTACTTGACCACTTTATGCCTTCCGCATTCTTCCTTTTCTCCTTCCATTGCAGAACTCAGGAATCGAAAAACACGTGAAGCGATCAATTTTCCTTTCGACTTTCCACCTTTTGACTTCCACCCTTTCACCTTCCGCTGCGAACCTTGGAAATTGGATAAAAAAAATTCCTTAACCTTTTTCCCATTTCCGCCTCCCTCCTTCCACCTTTTGTTGGCGGATCCCGGGATGCAGAAAACACACTTTTACCTTGGAATTTTTGCTTCTTTTCCTCCTTTTGTAGGAAAAGCTTAGTGTGCAAAAAACCAACATTCTACCCTGTTCAACTTTTATTTGTCGGATTCCTCCTTTTGCCTCCCTCAGGAGGATTCCAAGGGGCGAAAACGATAAGTCAGATGCATTTGTGACTCAGCAACAGTCTTTTAGCCTCCATAGACTTAGGGAAAAGGGAAAGGGAAACCATAAGGCATATATAGAAGTAAAATGTAGGAAAATACAACATAAGTAAACTTCTATTTAAATCATCAATAAGCATTCAACATGAACTTAATAAATCATAAGAAAATACACTATAGAATAATCAACACAACATAATACTTATATTTGATGATGAAGTTGTCCCATAACTAGCTATGTCGGTGCACCGTTCCACCCAACCATAGGTCAATGTGTTCATTAATCTATCAACAACACTTCCACCCCCAAGTTGTGCATGATTTCCACAAGGAACTAGGAAACAACAGGCTCACACATAGCCAAAACTCATCACTACATGGCCAAACCAACCTCTAGTTGGGTTTCTGAGTTTGCTAAGGCAGTGGGAAGGAAGAATTGTTAATCTAGTGAGCTAAACCACAGAGCTGTGGACACCTACACAAGATCTATCTAGCTTGGCATTCCACAATACCTACACACCCAACACAAGGAAGTATTCCCTTCACTGCTACATAGTTCCCTCAGGACATACCTTCCCTTCCAGTGCTCTTCAGGGTGTGCATATAGGATTTTCCAGACCCTCTTGATCTGTTTGTGAGGTTCCTCTCTTCTCTATGTTTGTCAACCAATTCTGTCCTCTTCCACTCCTAAGTCTCTCAGACCAATATAGGGATGCACATCGCAGCAATCCACAATGTAAACACAACAAAATAGGATCCACTCACGCTGTGATAGAGGATACCACTGCAAAAACACCTTCTGCTTCTTAGGAGAGTAAGACAAACTGTCCTGAGAAACGAACCACTGAAAAACAACACTAGAGAAACTAGGGAGGATCACACTCTCATAAAATCGAGAGATCTCCACCGCCCATTCACTTCAGCAAACAAAACTAGCTTCTCCGCCATGGAGAATGAATAACAATGCGCATGCACCAATGAATGAATTCATCCATGAGAACAACATCGAAACATTCCCATCGCTGAGTGGAATATGGATTGGGAACGCATCACGCGATTTCTTGCGGCAGAAGAAAGAATGCGTCTTCCTAGACTTTAGACTTGCAGGATGACTCAAACAAGCAATCGGACTGCCATGCCTTGCTCTGCCCAAGGCATTAACTATCTCAACCAACTTCTGGAAGAAATTGATGATTGAGTGCAAGGACAAAAAGGTAGCCGAGGGTTCAAGGGTTCTTTCATCGACATCTGGAATCACCCTAAGGCTCAGGGCCTGACTAAATCCCCACCCTATTCCATGTGAAATCATGCCCCCATCTCTTTCATGTTGTAGTGCATAGCTAGTTGTGGTTTTTTATTAATTGTTATCTCAAAATGTAATGTGCTTGATTTATAACTATAACCATATGTATCAACCTTGATCACCTATACAAAAAACATCAATCAATGGAAAGGACTTGGATTTGAGCGCCTTGGCATGATTCAAATATAATATATACATCATGTACAATTTTAATACCATGGGGTAAAAACCAGGGTGTTACATTCTCGTCCCCCTTACAACAAAATTTCCCTCAGTGCTCTTCAAAATTGAACAAAAATGGATGTGACAATCGCATGGAATCCTCCAGCTCCCACATATCCTTTTCAGGACTGTAGTGCTCCCACTGCACCTTTACCTTTCAAATGACTCGATTCCAAAGCATAGTGGCCTTCTTGTTGAGGATGCACAATGGCTCAGTTTGAAACTCTCCCTCGAGTTCCACTTGGATCACATTCTAATCAATCACATGGTTAGGATCATGTACAAATTTATTAAGTAAAAAAACATGAAAAAAATTATGAGCTCTAGTGCTAGCAGGCAATGTAAGTCAATATGCAACTGGCCCTATTCTCTCAAGAACTTCAAAAGGCCCACAATATCTAGGTGACAAGTTGGCACAAAGTCCAAGTTTCAAGGAACTCTTCCTTTCCCTCACTCCGAGGTAAACATGATCCCTAACACTGAACTCTCTGTGCACCCTATGCTTCTACATGGCTTTTCTGTCTGTACTGGGATGCTTTCAGGTTCTTCCTGATCTTTGCAACCTCTTGCTCCATTTCTTTGAGCAATTCTGGAAAAAGAACAATTATTTACACCTTCTCCCATACAGGGCTTCATATGGACTCATTCACAATGATGCTTGTTGTCCAATATTACATGCAAATTCTACCAAGTGTAAATAATCCTCCCACATGGATGGTTTGTCCATTACATACATGCAAATTCTACCAAATGTAAATAATCCTCCCACATGGATGGTTTGTCCATTACCTCCTTGATCGTGCTAGTGTTCATGAGATTTCATCTCTCGTGACTTGATTCCAATGTATGTCAGATATCTTCAGCCATTATGGAGATCTTGATCCATTGTATACCTTCAGTTTTCATGGAGATCTTGGTCCTTTGTATATCTTCATCATGGAGATTCTGATCTATTATATATTATACGTGGGGATGACCACACATGTCATATTTTGTATATCATGCCTATTCATGGCCATTGTACTCTTATGTATTCGGGACTGCTATATGTATTTGCAGTCATGTGTAGAGTTTGATTACTGTATTAGACTATTGGATGGATTTTTCTTCCACCTAGTTCTTCATCACTCCACTTCTTGGATGGATTTATAATGTATTTCGGCCATCGTATCACCCCTCTGACCTCACACATTAGGGGGCATCTGTTACAGCTGATTTTACCACACATGGTAGATCACACATTTATGGCCTTCCCTGTCCCTCTACAGACTCTTTGGACCCCATGGACCATTTTTGTACCTTTGATGTTTCCAATATCATCCCTAAAAACATTCATTATTTGCTGTACACGACTTTTAAACCTTTTCTCGCGTATACACGCGAATATAAACCTTAAACCCACGTACATCGGGATGTGTGCAAAAGGCCAAATATTTTTGGAGTTTTCCTTGATGTGGATCCGAGTCACTTGTCTCCTGGCCTTCCATATGCCTCGAGATCACTTAGATTTGAATTTCTATTATCCCAGTGAAGCACTATATAAGTAACCCTTTGGATACATTGAAGGGGGAGAATTGAAGAGAAAGAAAACTATAGTCCATTGTTTTTCGCAGCTTGCTTATACTTGAGTTTGCATCCCTTTGTCCCTTAGAGCACTTGGTGTTATTCCCAAGCTTTCCTTTGCTTGTGAGCTTGCTATCGAGAGATGGAGGATTGAGGTGGTGGAGGCCCAGGTGGAGGACTCAATTTCTCCAGGTCGTAGACATGCCGACAGAGGTTGTCATTCATGTAATCTCTGATTTATGTTAATAGAAGTATCTTTTCCTATCCAATGATGTGCATTTAAATGAATATTGAATCCATGGATGCTTTTAATTGCTTATACATTATTGATTATATATGCTAGCGTAGGTCTAACACCATTATATAGCATGCTTGTCTTGTTTGTTGTTGTTGAGAGAGCAAATTTTTAACACAATCAGGATTGGAAAAAGCTCAATGGGGATCTACATTAACCATCCAGAATAAGGTATGGTTCAAGATCCTTTAGTGTTAGATGTTTTATTTCTCTTGTATATTGGGAAGGGATTTATTTGTGTGGTTTTTCTATCTGTTTTCGTACACCCTAAGCCATAGGAAATTTTCTCCGTAACAGTTATCCTTTTGTCATTCATTGAAATCCTTTGACATCAATGACAATCACATTCAACTTGTATCATATATTATATAAATCTTTGTTTTTTTTAGTGAATTATGTTCAACGCGGTATGTACCTATATTGATAAATTAGTGTTAATTTCATTTTGTTGATGTTTCATGAATGTCATCAAGGCACGAATGGGCTTCCACAAGGAATGAAAATTTACTCGATGCAATCCAGTAGGTTTCCATACTACAAGAACCTACAAATAGTTCATTTGTTTGATACAATGCATATTGGTAAGAACATAAAAGAATTGTTATGGCGAATATTAGATGGAAGGGCTGACAAAGAAACAATTGGAAATATTTGTAGTGACATCCAAGAAGCTAATCACGCGTTGCAAAGTGTGATCATTAATTCTAATGGTGATAGTCGTCAACAAAATATTAGTCTTCCTTGGTACTTGATGGAGCAACAGAGCAATATTGTAAAATAGGTCATCAAAAAAATCAAGTTTCTGACAGGGTTTTCGTCTAACATAAATAATATCTTAATGAAAAAAGGTGATTTTGGTGGGGTTAAAACACATGATTGGAATACATTCATTAAGGTAATTGTGAGTTTTTAATATATTTCCTTATTGGTATGCACTATTTTATTAATTTTATTCTCTTATTTGGATAAATAATAATTATGTGTTTTTTGATACAGTATGTTCTACCTTTATCTCTCCCAGACGACTTTGACAACAACATAAAATAAATTATTTATCTTCTTGGAAAATATATGAGGTAAGTAATGTTTTATATGGAAAATGTACTTGGTCCATCATTTGTAGCGGAACTTATTGACACATTATGTTTTTCCCGCAAATTTTATATATGGCTTGATATTATTTTATTGCATCATTTGTAGGTGGCTTTCCTCAAAAGAAATCCATAAAGAAGATATAAGGTATTGGAAGAGAGAAATTCCCCGACTAATGTGTGAAATGCAACAGTGTCTACCTCCAACATTTTTCAATGCACAAGAACACTACCTCATACACCAAGTTGATAAGATTGAATTATGTGGACTGGTACACACAAGGTCGATGTGGATGGTCTAGAGGAAGTTGAAGTCGTTGAAGGATCTTGTTAGACAAAGAGAACGTCTTGAGGGTTCTATGGTTGAGGGATATATGGTATATCAATGCATGGTGTATATTAGTGAATATCTACCTAAATTAGTAGAAAATATGAATGTGTCTCGCATTTAGCATCTCAAATCTATCAACAAATTTGAAGGGGAGGTCCTATTAGGGAAAGGTACAATGAGGACTGTGAAAGGTAATTATTATATTTTTTGGAATTAATATATTACACATGTATTTTTCCAATTTTATTTTATCATACTAATTTGTTATTTTTTTTATTAATCCTGCATATTCAACTATATTAAACTATGCATGTAATTATATCTAATTAATGATAGTGAATTTTTATTTTTTCATATAGTTTCTCGAGTGTGGGATGATTTATATTTATAGATTGCAAACAACCTTGATTGGATGGAGCATTGGATAGAAGATTGTGAAGAATGATTTGGTAGGTTATCATGGGAAGGGGTCAGTGAGATGATTAAAACAACTCATTGTCATCGACATCAATTTCTTGATCTTACGTCGCAAAGGGAAGTTGATTTATCCTATGGTTTAAAAGATAAAAGGGCAAGTAAATTGTTTACCTGCATTTTTCTAGTTACTTCCCAGTTTTTCAATGTATTTGGTTTGTTTAAGTTTTCAAATATATTTTCTAGGTCCTACATGATGTTTATTAATTCACAATGTATTTTTTACTTGTTGTCAATGTTGCAATTGAAACATCACAAGGCTATGTGGTGTAATGGTCATAAATTTTGTATCAAAATGTTGGATGATAAGATGAAAACCTCGGACTGTGGGATAACTACAGTGTTTAAGGTCACCAATGCTTCCTCTAGAAGTGACAGACATCCAGAAGAAACTGAGAATAGGTACTAGGGGCATTTGGAGGACACAATTGAGTGTGATTTTAATTCCTTTAAAATAATTTTGTTTGAGGTGAAGTGGTACAGGCTACGGATGCATGAACGTGATCCTAAAAGAACTGTTATTGATCATGCTAATGGATTTACCAAAGTTAATACAAGGGCATTTGAACTGGGTACAGAGCCTTATGTTCTTCCAAGTCAATGTGAGCAAGTCTTTTACTCAGAGGTACCAGGTAAACCAGGTTGGTCATATGTTGTTAGATACGATCCAACAGGAATACCAGTAAAGTATAATCATGTAAATGATAATGATAATCATGAAGAAGAAGAAGAAGATGATGATTCAGATCAGGATCAGGTGGTTGTAGTTGATGTGTTCGATGAAGAAGTTGAAGAGGTTGATCATCCAAATGTAGTAGACGATGATCTCATTGACTATGTCGATGACTATATTAGCAAAGATGCCATTGATGATGATGTTGATGTGAACGAGCCTTTCATAAATATGTATTCTGAACCAGATCCTAATACAGATGTTGAGTTGGATGAAGAAGAAGATGAATAATATTTAATTGTTGAAGAGTAGAGGCATGTGTTTATATCTTTTATGTCATGATGATCTTTATATGTTTTTATTTCCAAATTCCTTTTCAACTTTCTGATTTTAATACTTAGCCCTTTTTTTTTCTTAACATGCAAAATAATATTTTTCCTACTTTTTGCGAATTTCTAGAAAATGGGTCTCAAATATCCGTTCATATCTCTCAATCCGTGATACCAGTGTAAAAACTAAGAGAGGTTTTTGTGTATGACGATCATGATGATCGACGCATAGTGCAATGGTATGGTGGGGGCTCTATATGCTTGGAGTCCGTGAGTAGTCACCATCCTGGAGCCTAGAATGATTTGTCAGGCTCCCTATCTTTTGGAAGAAGCAATAATGATCATTGATTGACATTTTAAGAAGATGACAATTCATTGGTTTATAAACATATTTTTTTAAATTGTTCGCACAACGGTCATTTGTGTGATTGTGGGCTTAAGAATTGCACGTTATTTTGGTTGGTAGTAAAGGCTACCATTCTTATCGGAGTTTTACCATAATGCCAGTTCTGGAGGATCACCAAAGCTAGTAAAACCCCTGCATAAAAAACAAAGACAATTACTTTGCATGAAGACATGGTTAGAATGAATCATTCACAATGGAACAAAATTAAATAGACAAATTTGTAATGTTTTTATAATTTTTTTTTATGAAGAGGTGTGATAGTTATGAAGTGTCAAATAGAATTTGTGCAAAGTGCATACCTAAGCAAAGCATTGATTTGTTGCTGAAAACCTCTTTGCAGGAAAAATTTGTGAGCCTGAAAATTAGTCTGCGGGGAGAATTTGTGAGCCTGAATACAGTACGCGTGCATCACCTCACCTCTGCTTCGAACTTGGATAACCATGGCCAAACTTCAAACAGGGGCGCCCAGCATGACGAGCAAAGTTGAAATGCGGGCATCCTCCTCTGCAACCCCAGTTGAAACATAGTCGTCCACAGATGATAGGGTAACAGTAAAAAAAATTCCAGGATAATTTTGATGCATGGAGAGATGCAAAGATGTGTCCACCAAGTATGAAAACTATCTCGAGGAAAGCAAAAGTTTTCGAATTTTTGTGGGGAATGTTTAGTTATGTTGATGAGGAGATAGATGAGGCAATTTTGAAATATGATGCTGGGAATACGAAACTCATAATTTTTGGGAAGTGGGTATACCTCGACCCTGATTTAGTTGCCTCAGCTACAAATATTCCACGTAGAGGGGGAGTGATTTTAAGCTCAAGGAAAACACCCAAACAGGAGAAGAACCAGATGGCCATTAAAATTTGTGGGCGAGAAGTAAATGGTCCAAGGAATGGTTTAAAAATGCAAGATGTCCCTCCCGGAATATACAAAACTTTGATTCATATTGTCCTTAGAACAATTCTGAATCATCATAGGGATGACATTTCGGGTGAATGTATGCGGGTAGTGATACATTGGGTGGAAGATATACCTGTAGATATTCCTTATCTACTGGCTAAGAAACTCCACTCTGCTCTGCAAGAGAGCCAATTAAGGAAGGTTAAATTTAGTTTCCTAGACACACTTCAAAAAATTATTGATTTATGTTGACCCCATGCTGCTGAAACAGAGATTGGTGATATCAACCAGCATGGAAATATATCTTTGCCAAAACCACCTGTTGATAAAACATACATTAGGAAATGCAAAAGCAAGGAAGATAATGAGGAATTGCTAGTACATTCTCCTCAGCAGAATGAGGAATTAGTACAATATCCTGAGCAACACGGGGAATTACCATTACACCCCGCTGGATAGAACGAGGAATCGCAAGTACAAAGTCCTGAACACCATGGAAAATTAAGAGTACAGTATCCTGATTTGGTCACAAATGATGAAATTTGTGCTGCCATAACTTTGAAAGAGTTTAAGGGGCATGTAGATAGAGCTCATTCGGAGGAGGTGACAGGAAACGAAATGGAACAAACTACTGCTCACTTTTCCATTCCTCAGCAAGTTCTTGATAGAATTCCTCCTAAACAATTGGCAATTGAGTATGATTGTTCTTCCAAATCAGAATCAGGGGCTTGCACTATGCATTTAGACATTGCATCATATAAGTTTGATATCAGGCACGTGTTCATCCTATATGATAAAATGGAGCATTTCAAGGAACACGATTCCTATATATGGAATTGGGCAGAAGAGTGCTTGAGAAAAGATGATAATATTTTACAATGCCTAAAACAGATAGCAGTGTTGCAGAAGGGAGTTGTGGATAATCATTTCAGAGTGGAAAGAATTATAAAAGGGAAAGAAGTAATGGGATGATGCTGAAAAATTAATTCAGTCTGTGAGAGTTGCGTATGAAGAGGCTTTGGAAAAAGCTAATGCTAAAGCGAGTGAACTCAAAGAAGAGTTGAAAAAAAGGCCACCTTTTCTCAATGTACCACCAGTGAGGATAGAAATGGGTCCTTTATAGGTAATGGAGAAGAAAAGTAAAGAATATGAAGAGCTAGTACAAGAATATCAGTTGAAGTTGAAAGAGTGGGAGGGAAGCCATGGAAATAAAGTTGGAGAATTAGAATCAATCATTTTCGATTTGAGAAAAACCATTTCCAGGAAAGCTAATAAGCCGAAAGGAACAAGGTTAGCAAGGAACTTTGAAACTTTAAAACTTAAAAAACAAAGTAGAGAAAAAAAATTCCAGTGAAGAAGGTGGTGAGGGTGAAGGCAAGGGTACCAAAGGAGACGAGGGTAAGGGTAAGGGTAAGGGTAGAAGGAAAAATACACCTACAGGTACAATGTCCTTAGAAGAGCGAGAGAAGTCCTTAGTAATTCAAGAGAAGATGCTACAAGAATTCTTTTCAGCGATCTTTGCACTAGGTGATTTGTATGCCTCATCACCATTACATAAAGAAATGAAAGAGAAGATGGCCAAGAAATATGGAAAAATAAGGGAGATGGAATCAAAAATCTTAGAAGGTAGAAAAGTTCAGCATTTGGGATGTGGTATGGAAATTTAAACACTTAAATCCACAATTGCTAATTTGGAGAAGGAATTAAAAGGGCCAACTGTTGCGATGACTGCAATTCGTGTCCTTCCCAACGAGACATAGTCAAGGGAAAAAGAGCAGGAGAAAGAAATACATAATATGAAACGTGAATTGACTGAAGTTAAAAATAAGTTGAAACATACCAGACAAAAATTGGAGGTCAAGGAAGAACTGGAATAAACGAAGTATAAGAAAAATGTGGAAATGTTGAAGAAACTGATGGCAGAAAAAAATGTTTTTTCTTGAAAATTAAAAAAAAGTTTCACAGAGAGTTAAGGAGCTTGAAAAGAAATCGCAATAAGTGCCTTGTCCAACTCCAGAACAATTATAGTCTTCTACAAAAGGCAAGAGAGACAATTCAGATTTGTCTTCTGCTCAAGAGGATGGATTGCTTCCATGTTTGAAACATGCTAGACATGTATAAATCAATGTATATATGTTTTTATCGACAGTTAATGAAAACAAATATTTGTATGATGGAGTTTTGTATTTATTGACATATAATGAAAACTGTTTTTTAGTTGGCATATCAATGTATATATGTATTTATCGAAATTTAATGAATTTCTTTTTGTATGATGGAGTTTTGTATTTATCAGCATATAAGATAACATTATAGAGAATTCATCTCTGAATCCAATGTTTTCAGTGATCAATATGAGACTGCTTGTAGGTTGTGAAAGAAAGCACCAATCTCTTCAAAATAAATTAAATTTATGTTTGTTAATTAAATAATAAACTTTGTTTTGTTTATGTCTCTTATTTATTTCATCTTTTTTTGATTAACTAGATGAGAAATCTCTATTTAAATCTCTGGCTTGTGTGGGCATTTGAAAAACTTGTTTAGTATATATTTTTAAGCTATGTGCAAGAAAAATCATACACTGTGTGAACATGATTTTTTTTCAACATGGAAGGTTAATTTTTCACTCATGTGACCTCCATTGGGAAAACTAAAGCCATGACTGGATAAACACTTCAACAAGGAACAAATACATGTCATTTGATGAATTAATTGACTCACACACATCATATGGTGGGAATTTGAAAATAGCATTTTAAACTACAGATTTACCACTTGGACAAAATTATATAACCCTAAGTCAACATGAGGGATTTTTATTTTCACCAACTCCTGAACCAATGATACTACATCCCATTGAGAACAACTAAACTGATTTCCCCTTCAGATTCATCTTCTTCTGAGTTGGGTGGGCATTTTACTGGACTGGAACAAAACAAGCTAGAGGGCACTTTTGGCATATTGGTAACTTCATATTTAGATTTTTTTTTATAGAATAATGATGTGGTTAGATGCACCAATCAACACTATAGAGACCCATACCCTCAGAAAAATTTAATCCATCAACTATTGGAAATGGCGGGCATTTTACTGAGGTCACTTATGCATTTTTACCAGAATTTTTATCAAACCCTAGGTCAATGTGATGAGATTTTTATTTTCATCCAATTTGAGGTGTGAGACACCCAATGGGTAGAGGCCAACATGGTTATTCCATCAGGACCACTTTCATCCTCTGAAGCTTCTGATGTCTCTCCTCAGCGGACATCTTCTTCTTCTAATGAATTATTGTGGAGATTTTCATAACGCAGCTGCTTTAGGGTAGTTTTTCATCACTTAGTCAAATTCCCAAAATTATCATACTCTTGAAAACCACTAGCATAATGTAACAAAGACATCATGAGACATTAGGACACCATCACATGTGTCTTTCCAACCTCATCACATCATGAGACATTAGGACACCATCATGTGTCTTTTCAACCTCATCACATCATGAGACCCATATTTTTGTCATTTGACCATCACTAAGAAAACTAAAGGTATGGCTGGATAACCAGTCCACTAGGCAACAAGACCATGTCACCCTTAGAGTTTACTGAGACAACCTGAGCCTCTAGAGGGCATATCAAAATAGCTTCTTAACTTCTTTTGAGCATGAAAACATATTTCTTCCTATTTTGGCTGACTCCTATTTCAAATGTGTGAACACCCTATGGAGACCTGAAGTCATGAGCAGATGGAAAACTTACCAAATAATGGGTCCATGAAATTTGATGAATTTACTTACACAAAGATATCCCTTAGCGGGCATTTCCAACTGACCTCTCAAACTCCTGTTCTTAACACTTAGTCAATTTTTCATACTTTTGAATATGCAAAACAATTTTTCTTCTATTTTGGTAGATTTCTATTTTCCTCATGTGGTCACCATAAGAAAAATTAAGAACATGGAAAGATAGCTAGTTCATCAAAGAACAACCCCATACCCTCAGATAAATTTATCATCATCATGACAATCTCTAGCGGGCATTTCCCTAAAGCCACTTAGGCAGTTTTTCCAGTACTGGAATAATGCAAATATGGCTGCGAGGCACCTTTGGTAGGTTGACATCTTTCTCCTTAGAGACTCTCTAGTGAGGCAAGTGACATGGTTTTATGCTCCATACAACACTCTAGAGACTCACATTCTCAATACATTTTTCACATCATCCTATGAGGCATGGCAGGCATTTCCTTAAGGCCACTTGGGCAGATTTAACATCAATTCCATACATAGACAAATTTCTCAATTTGGTCTAATTTGCCTAAAACACCATTTTGGCAGGTCCATAACTATTTCTTCATCCAGTTCCAAGACAATATGAAGACATGGTCAGGTAGGTCGAAGATCAATCTACAAGACCCCCATGTGCTACATGCATTTACTCTAACCCATAATTTAGGGCAAGCATCTTTCTGAGGCTACTTAGCCATTTTTGCATCCACTGGTAAAAAACCCTGTTTTGGCAGGCCTGTATCTTTCTCCTAAAAAAAATTAAATCAAACTCAAATCATTAATAGGTAGCCAAACCAACTAGCTATAGGATGGTACCATGGTACGGGCATTCTTCTCAAACCATGAATTGTGGTGGGCATTCTCTTAAGGATGTTGGGACCAATTTTGACTAAGGCTATTGGGACCAATTTTGACCACTTTTCTGGAAATTTTCCTCATGGAAGGGTGGATTTTGTATTGTTGGGTGGTCTCATTGTTTTTTGCATGGCAACCTTGGTAATTCCTTCATGGCAACTCGAGGTAAACTCTATTGTTGTAGTTTTTCTTCAAGAGTTTTTTACCTTGGATATTTTAGGGTTTGGTCTAACTTGGGCATTTGCAGGTATGGTTGCTGCTAGAGTGAAGATTCATTCTTGTTCACGGGGTGGTGTATTAGCTATATTTCTTCCACAACTACAGTTGGCTCAAGTAAGTGGTTTTCTTTTCCTTACGAGAATTGTAAATTGTAATGTGTAACCTTGAAATATTTTCTTTGGCTTTTGGCTTTTATGAATTTATCTATGAAAATGAGGGTTTGTTTTATGCATCCCCAAGTTCTATTTTTCATCCTTACATCCATGTGATATACAATGAGTAATTCTAATTGAATATATACATATCAACAACAACCACAAGCCCCATTATCATGATAAAGATGAGAGAAACTCAATATATGAAAATGGAAACCACTTGTAACTCAATAAGTAGTAAGCTAATTGGTGGCCAATTCACTGAAACTTAAGCTTCAAAAGGAAGTCTACCATGAGCAACAATTTTTTTTATAGATTTATACAACTATTGGATTTACCTCCTAAGAGAGCGATAAAGTATGGTTTACTAGATGTTCGCCTTTATTCAACTTGGATCAGTGCAACCAAGAATATTGGTGTGAAATATGAACAAGTGACATTAAATGAAGAGGAATATATGCGTTCAAATCAATATTTAAGAGCCCCAATAGGAAGGAAGAACCAAAGTTATAGAGCACAACAATGCAAATTGTCATATTATTAGGGAATTAGTAAAAACAATAATGAACAATGGATTTACTATTACATTTTCAAATGAAAACAATAATTTATTTTTGCATGTAAGCATTGAAGGGATTGCTATCTCGTATCCCTTCAAAGTGAAACGGGACCCTTCCCTTCAAATTTGATCCCTAGTGGGGAGCCTTTTTATAATGTCTCAAACCCCGAGTCTAATCCTCGAAATAGGATCTGAAACTGTTTACAGTCATAATCAAACATTAACAACTAGAGCGTGGTACTTCTACCATGGTTTACATATCTTTAAACAAACATCATGGAGCAAATGTGTGTGTTCGGTCTGAATGGGAGCACAACATTTCTAGTTGTGAACTCGCGGGCAGTGAAAACGATGTCTTAGGATGCTTCTAATGGCTCATTTATGATTGGTCTCAACCACTTGTCCCTTTGTTGAGTTAGCAACATGTCGTTTCCCTTTGTGTTCGTTTTGTGCTCAAAGGCACCTTTCTGCATGGGCTCAAAGCTGACAAAGGATTTTATATCCTTTCCATGGTCATCTTTCTTCACAGCTTCCCCCTTGCTTATGGAAGAAATGTATGGCTCCCTACAATTCTATGGAAGGCACTCATAGAGGATGCAGAGGAGAACTTGCTAAAAAGATAAGGAAAACAACCATGACCTAGAAAAGCAAGGTACAACACATATCATGTTTTTAGTGAAATATGCTCATTTATTTTTTTCTTTTTTGTTTTAAGCAAGAATTCCGATATCTAACATTTTTCAAAATTTTCATATATAGGCTGCTAGACACCTCTAAAGAAACCAAAGCTGGAGTGGAAAAGCATGGGAAACATAGACTGGGCCAGGGTGGCTATAGAAAAGTAAGAGCTCGAATCAGAAGAATTAAATGATTAAATGTGGGGAATATTTATTTGAAAGCAGTGAACAAATATCTGTTTTTGATACTGGAAATTTTATATGTGTTATGCATTGCAGGGAAATATGTTCCAAGGTGTTGCCACCGAGGAAGACCTAAAGCATGGTTTCAAGTATGGTTTTAAAAGTGTCATTGAATATTGGAAAAACTTGGGGCAGACTCCAATCTCCCCAATGACGCAAATGCAGGTAAATAAAATGAATAAGGACATCATTGCAGTATACTATTAAAGTCTATTCATTTTTTATTATATCACCCATAACTAAATATTTATGTTTTCATTTAAGAAACAGTGCAACTGCAACAGTGAATCCATCGGTACTCAGCACGTACCAACTGATGTTGGGGTGTGCATGTCCCATGATAATGGGGAGCAGAGTGGCCATTCTGGTATGTGTGCTTTGGAAATAGAAATATCTATTGTGATTATAGATATTTATTTCCTGACGTATACTTATAAATTTTCTTCTTTCAATGGAAGACCGTGAATCTCAGGAGGGTGAACTGCAAGAGGAATTAGCAAGTAGAGAAACAATTAACACACAAGCTATCACAGATACACAGATAGGTAAAGAGTAATATTGTAATTTTAATCAAAATGATGAACTATTAATTTCAATACTATTTCAACATATCGATATGCCCATTTTCGTTGTTGCAGTTCACGCCCCTTTAGAACTGTGTCCACGCCCTACTCAATGACGTACAAGAAGTATGATACATGAGGGCATGGAAACACAAACACTAGAAGCACATGGATTTGTAGATATTCCACCAAATGATGATGATAATATCCCAATTATCGTTAGTTATTACAATGCAAAAAAACAGAAATCAAAGAAAAAGTAGATGTATAAATTCATGACTTGTATTTGGATGTATATCGATGTTGTTAGTTTAAAACATTGTTTATATTAATTACCTCATTATGCTTAAATGTTTTTATGTTTATATGTTTTGATGACTAGCCTAGTTATGCATGAATGTTTATATGTTTTCTATGTAAACAACATCATTTATTGGGTATGGAGAATTGAGATCTATGTGAGGGGGGGAAAGCGCCATATGAGCTTCCTCCTTCACTTGGTTGGCCCTGTTTAGTAGAGAATGTAAAACTGTTCTTGAAACAGAGAGGAGCTCAATAAGGTATAAATACTCTTTTATTACTATGTATTAAAGATGGTTGTAAATTTTTTAATGCATGTCTATTTCTTAAAAAATTGTTAATAAATTTAACATTTCATTGTTCATTGATTTCTACAGGACTTTGTAGTAGGATTTAAATGACTATTTATTTGCTTATATATTATTTACTCATATAAAAATTCTATCTTTCATGATTTATGCAGGTCTTGGTGATGGAAATGCATCTTGTGGACAACTCTTATCAAGTTGTATGGGCAAATAGATCTGGTGAAAGGACAATGATAAGGTAAGTGTTTTGACATGTTATTTATCCTTAATGTGTTTGTCTTTATCCTTAAATTCTATTTCATTCTATTAAGATACAAGAGATACAACCAATAGTAAATAACTACTTTTAGACTATCATCCAAACTAGGAGACAACCTTCTACATAAAACGAAAATGTTTCTTATTAACGTAGAAAAATAGAAGAAAAATCACATAGAAGAAATTAGGCTTTTTTCGGCCCTTCTTCTTATAATTTCGGCATGACGAAACCTTAGGTTAAGACATTTCAATTTTTCAAACCCTAATTGTTCATCTATCTTTCAAAACTAAATTTTCTGAGTTGTATACTTGTAAATATTATTCTTAGGTTATTTTTGTTTCTCTTAGGTTTTAGACTTAATTTTTATGTGTTTTTGTAACTTTTATTTTATAAAAAAAGAAAGCCTTAAAAAAAGAATTTATGTGTAAAACCCTAAAAACGCAGACCTGTTGCTCCCACAATCCGAGCTCTCTCATTTATCAAACACAGGTCTGCAATATGTATTGCAGACCTCGTATGCCCTAACTTCCTTCTCTACACACTCAAAACAAAAAACAAGTTAGTATTTCAAACTATTTAGATGGTGGTGTATTTTGTAAAATATATCTTATTGATTTGATTAGTTTTCTGCCCTATTCGCATTAGTTTTCTCGGTAAATGTAAGTTTGATTTTTTACTAAGATCTGGAACCTTACATCTCTGAGTGCATAGTGATATAATTCTGACATTATTTTACTGAGTATTGTTTTCAAATTTTCTTAGTACTAATTATTGCTATTCAAAGTTGGATGATGGTAAGGGACTTGATGATTTTATATTTCATAGCTTACATACAGGATTGAGTGAATGATAATAACATTATGGTTAGCTTGGCACTAAATTTTCATTAAGTTAGTATTTTATATCTATGCTATCACATACATAGATTTGGAAATCATATGTTAAATGGCACTTTAAATGCTTAACACTAGTTATTGGTTGTACTATTTTACATGTTCTGATTACTGTGATGATAAACTTTCAGTTGTTGCACGGCACACATGTGCACCATAAATTCATATGTTTATATCTTCAAAGGTAGCAGATAAAGTGATGTTATTAATGAGGAGTGTCTCCAAGGAAATTATGATATGGTTTATAAACTACAAATTGCATGCTCAACTGTGCAACCTACTTCTTAGTGCCAAAAGGTAATTTATGATGAATTTTTTGCTACATGAGATCATTCCTAGTAATAGAATAGAAATAAGTTGTCAATTTTTTGTTGACTAACATGTCTCTTTCCCATCATGTGCTTAGGGGACTGTTTTTATCTTATGGGCATATTTGATAGTAACTTGACCAATTTTGGCCATGCTTGAGGTGGTTGCATAAGAAGGATCAACTTTTCATATTCACCTCTTACAATAATAAGCAACATCAAAACAATTTACCACCAGTTGGCACTACAAAGATCCTACATAGATTTTCCAAGTGAACAACTACTCTTTTTCCCTAGGGGTTGAGTTATTTTATTATTGTTTATTTATTTTTCAATAAAGACAAATTCAATGCACCTTATTTTTTTTGTAGTATGATGAGTATCACTAGTAGCTCTTCACATGTAGTAGAGCAAGTGACATGATATTTCACAAGGAGTGTCTCCAAGGCAATTATGATATGGTTTCTAAACTACAAATTGCATGCTCAACTATGCAACCTGCTTCTGATCAATGCCAAAAGGTGATCTAAGATGAATTTTTTGTTATATGAGATCATACATAGTAAAATAATAGAAATAAGTTGTCAATTTTTTGTTGATTAACATGTCTCTTTCCTATCATGTGCTCAAGGGACTTTTTTTTTCTTCTTTCGGGCATATTTGGTATTGGCTTTGACCGATTTTGGCCATGCTTGAGGTGGTTGCATAAGAAGGATCAGTTTTTCATTTTCATATCTTCCAAAAATTGCGGGCTTGACCTTCTCTGGCTTCATTTACACCTGCGGGCTTCCTCAGTCTTCAAAGCTCAGGCTCCCTTCATCTTCAGAACATGGGATTCCTTTACTTCTGACTTGTGGGATTCTTTAAGCTTCTGCGGGTATCTACAGGCCTCTATGGGCTTCTTCCAAGCTATGTGGGCATCCTTCCAAGCCCCCATGGGCTCTTTAAGCCCCAATGGGATTAACCTAATTTCGGATCACAATAATTTGATCTGAGCCCAGTGGTGCCTACATCTTTTATCGATGGTGTTTTTTATAGATATACCCCCCTACCTTATCATAGAAATCAGCTCTCAGTGGTTCCTAGAATATCATTTAATTAATGTTTATACGATCCCTGTGGTGCTTACAACATATTTTATCAATGGTATTTTAATAGTTGTACCCTCCTACCTTGTCATAGAATCTGCTCTAAGAGGTGCCACTTTAGCCTCTAATTATGTATTTTAGCTAATTATTATGAATTTGTGCATCTTAATGGGAAAACAATTTTTGAGGCAATAATTAGGGTGCTTAGAGCCACTTTGGGTACTTTTGGGCACTTTTTAAATCATCATGCCTTATTTTTTAGAGTCAGTTAACACTTTTTGACCTCCCCCCTGAACTTCCCATTTATTTTTTTTCCTTTTACTTCAATATGTTTTTTCCCATATCTTACTTTCTCCATATATTTCTTTTCTATAAATCACCTTTCTTGTGTTATATTTTATCCATTTCTTTGTCTTTAAAATATAGTATGTATTTTTTCACAAGCACTTATTGAAGATCCAAAACTGTGGAAAGGAAGGTGGCCTTTCCACGGTTTGAATTTTTTTTTTTTGAAACCTCCAGGTTTTGTTGCAATATTGACGAACTTTCGTCGCGGGTATTGCAAAACCGTTGAAACTCGGGGTGGCTTTCCAAGAATACCGTCGCTACAGAGACGAAGTTTCGTGGAAAAATTACCGTTCAGCTTGCAGATTTTGTCGAAAGATATTGGTTTTCCACGGTTTTGCGTGGAAGAAATTTATGTTCAAATTCCAGAACTCGTCGATAGAGAGACAAATGCTAGTCGAAAGTGTTCCACGGTTTTGCGTGGAAACAAAATTTTGCCTAGCAGTTTTTGGCCATATTTTCATCGTTATAGGGACGACAACTTTGTCGATAGAGCGACGAATGCGTGGAAGAAATTTCTATTCAAATTCCAGAATTCGTCGATAGAGAGACAAATGTTCGTTGAAAGTGTTCCACAGTTTTGCATGGAAACTAAATTTTGCCTAGCAGTTTTCGGCTATATTTTCGTTGTTATAGGGACGACAACTTTGTTGATAGAGCGACGAAACGTAGAAAATGAATTAAAAAAATCAGTTTCAAGGCCACCGTATAGAAGACACGTGGCTGCCAGTTTCATCTCTGTATTGACTGTTTATAAATATCGTGGTTATATCTATGAAATAAGTGCCACAAAAGATCGCGACCATTATTGTCGCAATTAAGACGACAAAACGTGGAAATAACAATGAAAAACCGTAGCGATTTTGATATTATGTATTAGTGACTGAAAGTTGCATGATTAGACACTTCGAGAAAGCTTTTATTATATCGAAATGACCCATCAAAGAAAGAGGCAAAATTAATTAGTTTGTAGATTAGAAATTAATATAGTTTCACGTGGGAAACATTCAAAGTCGCTCAAATAGCCAATCATAGAAAAAGACCTAATTAATTACATTGTAGATTCTAAAGAGTACCACAACGTATGAGGGAGATGCATTCACTGTGTTTTGTTGACATGTACGATGATTCGTTTATATAATATATATATCACAAAACCAATCATCTTGTCCAAAATATAATTTCGTTGACATGTACGATGATTCGTTTATATAATTTCGTTGACATGTACGATGATTCGTTTATATAATTTTTTGTTATATGAGATCATTCATAGTAAAAGAATAGAAATAAGTTGTCATTTTTTGTTGATTAACATGTCTCTTTCCTATCATGTGCTCAAGGGACTTTTTTTTTTCTTCTTTCAGGCATATTTGGTACTAACGTTGACCGATTTTGGCCATGCTTGAGGTGGTTGCATAAGAAGGATCAGTTTTTCATTTCATCTCTTCCAAAAATTGTGGGCTTGACCTTCTCTGGCTTCATTTACACCTGCGGGCTTCCTCAGTCTTCAAAGCTCGGGCTCCCTTCATCTTCAGAACATGGGATTCCTTTACTTCTGACTTGTGGGCTTCTTTAAGCTTTTGCGGGCATCTACAGGCCTCTACGAGCTTCTTCCAAGCTCTATGGGAATCCTTCCAAGCCCTCGTGGGCTCTTTAAGCCCCAATGGGCTTAACCTAATTTCGGATCACAATAAATTGATCTGAGCCCAGTGGTGCCTACGTCTTTTATCGATGGTGTTTTTTATAGATATACCCCCTACCTTATCATAGAAATCAACTCTCAGTGGTTCCTAGAATATCATTTAATTAATGTTTATACGATCCCTGTGGTGCTTACAACATATTTTATCGATGGTATTTTAATAGTTGTACCCTCCTACCTTGTCATAGAATCCGCTCTAAGAGGTGCCACTTTAGCCTCTAATTATGTATTTTAGCTAATTATTATGAATTTGTGCATCTTAATGGGAAAACGATTTTTAAGGCAATAATTAGGGTGCTTAGAGCGACTTTGTGTACTTTTGGGCACTTTTTAAATCATCATGCCTTATTTTTTAGAGTCAGTTAACACTTTTTGACCTCCCCCCTGAACTTCCCATTCATTTTTTTTCCTTTTACTTCAATATGTTTTTTCCCATATCTTATTTTCTCCATATATTTCTTTTCTATAAATCACCTTTCTTGTGTTATATTTTATCCATTTCTTTGTCTTTAAAATATAGTATGTATTTTTTCACAAGCACTTATTGAAGATCCAAAACTGTGGAAATGAAGGTGGCCTTTCCACGGTTTTTAAATTTCTTTTTGAAACCTCCAGGTTTTGTCGCAATATTGACGAACTTTCGTCGTGAGTATTGTAAAACCGTTGAAACTCGGGGTGGCTTTCCAGGAATACCGTCGCTATAGAGACGAAGTTTCGTGGAAAAATTACCGTTCAGCTTGCAGATTTCATCGAAAGATATTGGTTTTCCACGGTTTTGCGTGGAAGAAATTTCTGTTCAAATTCCAAAACTCGTCAATAGAGAGACAAACGCTGGTCGAAAGTGTTCCACGGTTTTGCGTGGAAACAAAATTTTGCCTAGCAGTTTTTGGCCATATTTTCATCGTTATAGGGACGACAACTTTGTCGATAGAGCGACGAATGCGTGGAAGAAATTTATGTTCAAATTTCAGAATTCGTCGATAGAGAGACAAATGTTCGTTGAAAGTGTTCCACGGTTTTGCATGGAAACTAAATTTTGCCTAGCAGTTTTCGGTCATATTTTCGTTGTTAGAGGGACGACAACTTTGTCGATAGAGCGATGAAACGTAGAAAATGAATTAAAAAAATCAGTTTCAAGGCCACCATATAGAAGACACGTGGCTGCCAGTTTTCATCTCTATATTGACTGTTTATAAAGATCGTCGTTATATCTATGAAATAAGTGCCACAAAAGATCGCGACCGTTATTGTCGCAATTAAGACGACAAAACGTGGAAATAACAACGAAAAAACCTTAGTGATTTTGATATTATGTATTAGTGACTGCAAGTTGCATGATTAGACACTTCGAGAAAGCTTTTATTATATCGAAATGACCCATCAAAGAAAGAGGCAAAATTAATTAGTTTGTAGATTAGAAATTAATATAGTTTCACGTGGGATACATTCAAAGTCGCTGAAATAGCCGATCATAGAAAAAGACCTAATTAATTACATTGTAGATTCTAACGAATACCACAACGTACGAGGGAGATGCATTCACTGTGTTTCGTTGATGATTCGTTTATATAATATATATATCATAGAATCAATCATCTTGTCCAAAAAATATATATATATATATCCCAAACCAATCATCGTAAGTATAAATAATACATCTCGTCCAAAATATATATATCAGAACAAATCATCGTACAAATAAATAATATATATATATATATATATATATATATATATATATTAATATAGACACGCTGATTTAGTTTTGGGATATTTTGGCCATTGTGTTTATATATATATATCCATCCGAACAGGCCAGAATATATATTTAAGTTGATTGATTGCTCTGCCACTTTATGTTATAGCCAAGTATTCTGCGAAGTTCGACTTTTGGAATTCTAAGTGGTCAGTTGTGAACGATTAGGAAAATTTGTGAAATTTTGATTATATTTGGTCCCCCTTGGGAGTTCATGGAGTCTGGGAATAGTACTCCACTTCAATCTACACCATCAACTCCGTCAACTCCACGGGCTCCTCTGTTCGCCAAGTACAGGAATAGCCTTTCAAGTGAGAGGCCGTCGTATCCTTTTGGGTGCAACGCTTTTAATCTCAAAATTGATCAGTGCAAATGTTTTCCGCCGGAGCTTTGGAGGAAGGCCGAACCTTTTTTTCAACGTCCTTCGGTAATTTTGCTCTGTAGAAAGGTATATATCAATGGAACGGGTTCTGAATTCAGTTAAATATATGGTGTAGATTAGTTTTATTTTTATCTTTCAATTCTTTTTAAAAGGTATATAATAATAATATATTTTTAAGGTTATTTTTAAGTGAAACACCAAAGGTATAAGAGACTTCTTTGTCTCAGTATACAGATGTGTACATACTCTACTTTCTTTGGATTTGGACTTGTTATTTTCGAGGAGGAAATACATACTCTTAACCATTAGGTTCACTTAGATTGTACTTTAATTACTTATTTTCCTTAAAACTCATCAATGAAACCCGTTCTGAATTTGGTTAAATATATGCTTTAGATCAGTTTTATTTTTATTTTTCAATTCTTTTTAAAAGTTATATATTTTGGTTCTGAATTTGGTTAATTTTTTAAAAGATATATATTAGAGTTTTGAATTTAGTTAAATATATGCTTTCAATTCTTTTTAAATAAGCATTCATAGAAATTTGAACTAGTAACCTTCCGCTTACACTTATATTTCAATTCTTCTTTACTGATTGCTATTTTTTATCTTTCACCTTTAAAATGAAGTTTGACCTGTCTTTAAAATTCCTGTGCAATATTTAAATAAGATATATTAATGTTAAATAATTTGTATTTTAATTTTTTTTTTTTTTTTCTGAATTGAAGGTTGCATCAGAATTCCTAGGTACTTTCATTATGATATTTGCGGCTGCTGCTTCATCCATTGTGAACGAAAAGACTGGAGGCAAATTGAGCCTGATTGGTCTCGCAGCATCTGCAGGTCTAGTTGTTACCATCGTTATATTCTCAACAGGCCACATATCAGGAGCTCATATTAATCCAGCTGTCACTCTCGCCTTCGCTACATTCCGCCATTTTCAGTGGACTCAAGTTTGTTGTTTCTCACGTTACTAGCACTTTCATCTGGAGTAAGCTAGCTATGGAGCAATCCTCTCTCATCGGACGGAGGAGGAGCAAAGTTAACGTTGACTTTGCTTCTCCTTCCTCGGATGGAGGGAGGATTGCTCCATAGCTAGCTCACTCCCTTTCATCTTCTGGTCAAAATTAATCAGCTTATTACATAGCAATGATTACTGTCCAACAATTAACAATGAGCCTGTCTCAACAACTAGCAATAAGCCTGTCTCAGAAATCATTAATCTGCTGCAGGCTGGTTAATGATGGTCAAATCATTAACCTTGTTTTACTTATAAAAATGATTTTGTATTCTTTCTATAATGTTATGTTTAAATGTATCTTAATTAAGATTTAAATAAACTTTACTTAATTGATGATGGTTAAAGATAAAAGTAATAATAATAGTTTATATTAATTAATTATTTGATAACAAGTTTAACTTTTAGCTTTTATTTAACAACCGACCATCTCCATAAAAAATTAAGTAACAAGCTATATTTGTTTTCACTAACCACTCTCTCTACTTCTCTCTCTACTTATGACTGTGCTATGCTAGTTACTTACTCTCTTTTTGTGTTGTCATTGACAGGTGCCCGTGTACATAGCGGCACAGGTGCTGGGGTCTACCTGCGCATCGTTTGCACTGAAGGGAATAATCCATCCATTCATGCACGGTGGGGTGACGGTTCCAGCTGGCGCTTACTCGCAAGCATTCTCGTTGGAATTAATCATCACATTCATCCTCATGTTTGTCGTCCAAGCTGTTTCCACGGACAAGCGTGCAGTTAATATTGCCCATTTCTTTTAATACAAATTACTGAAAGCGTGCAGTTAATATGGAGCAAGCTAGCTATGGAGCAATCCTCCCTTATCGGACGGAGGAGGAGCAAAGTTAATACAAATTACTCCATATTGCCTGTTTCTTTTAATACAAATTACTGCTTTTATCACATAAAGTGGTTGAAACTTGACATTACATAAAAAATAGTGGCCTAATAAATAATTTTGGTTTAAATAGTGGCCTAATAAATAAAATATATATGATATCTTCTTTTATTGTGATGTAGGTGGGTGAATTAGCCGGAGTAGTTGTTGGTTGTACCGTGACGCTCAACAACTTTATTGCAGCGTAATAATAATTTTATAATAACCATTTTTAACTATAATTTTAAATTTATTTTTTTATTATATGGTCTTTTATTATTTAATTATGCAAGTGGTGAAAACATCATTTAAGTTATTTATCTAAGTGAATAAATTCAATTGTTTATATTGTCTAAGCCCGTTATTGCTTTCTAATTTAGTCAATGGTTAAACATAAACATGTGTGATTCATTTTTTTTTATAAAATTTTAATATTTTAAAATGGTTAAGGTTTTTAAATTCATATTTTAATAATCTTGATATTTTGAAAAGGTAAAAGTCTCTAACAGCATAGTTCTATAGTGAAAAGATGTTATAAGCAGAAAAGCTAAATATTTAATTTTTGTGATGACCAGGCCCTACACTGGAGCCTCAATGAACCCAGTTCGAACTCTTGGCCCCGCAATTGCTGCCGGAAACTACACGGGAATCTGGGTGTACATTGTAGCGCCCATAACAGGAGCATTACTTGGTGCTGCCGCTTACACTCTACTTGGTGGAAATGGGCACCCAGACTTTTGGGGACTGTTCTAAACCCCCATCAAAAGTGACCTTTAAGGGCCGTTCTAAACCCCCTCATAAACACTTATGGGGCGGTTCCAAACCACCCCTGTCAAATTTTTAGATGATTGCGAATGACTATTAAACAAACAAAAAAGATTTTACCACACATTCCATCAACATTATTATCAAAATTTAAATCGCTATAAAAATTTCAAACATTTACAATTAAGTTTATATGGTATTGTCACATTAACTGTAGTTCTTCCCTCTATTTGCTAAAATTTCTTCTTGGGTTATTGGAGTTGCAAATTGCTTATTAAAAACCATACAAATTTTATCATTATATTAAGGAATTTGATTACATTACTTTTAATACACAATGGAAATTTGATGTATTTATTTTAAGAGATAATGTTTTCATTGATATTGTATGCTAAATTTGAAATTGGTTTGATATTTTGCAGGAGATTATTGAGATATTCTTTCAACATCCTTATCAGTATTTGAGATTAGTTTAATTTAACTAATTATATATTTAAGTACACTAATATGTATTATAACTAATAAAATAATTATTTAGATGTAATAGCTACTTTCATATTTTTATATTACATTTTAAAATCAAAGAAACCATTTTTTTAACATCTCATTCTTGAGGTTTTAATATATAAGAACCTTTGAAAGTGAAATACTACCTCTTTAAATTTCATCCTTGAGTCCCATACTAAAAGACACCACCGGAAAATTTGTTTTCTAATATATAAGAATAATAAATCGACAAAAGCAACTCAACAAAATCCACGTGAATGATTGATTCCAAACTAATAACATTATATCACTTCAAACAAACACCGGCCATATGACTATGCAATCTTTAATTAATTTTGTAGTATGTAAGAGATGAATAAGTTAGATTTTTATTTTCATGAATTAAGATTTAATTTTCATTTTTTGAGTAAAAAAATATTTACCATGTATTAAATTTTGATTTTAATAAATTTTTTAATATTGAAAATTTGATTTTAATAAATTTTTTAATATTGAAAATGTTTATATTATTTTGTTTTAGGAAAATAATTTATTTATTGTAAAATTAGATTTTTTTAAAAATTTATTTGTATTGAAATATTTTATTGTATAAAAGAACCACATATATAATTGTTTATATATATATGCAAACACTTATATATATATATATATATATATATATATATATAAACACTTTTATTAGATATTAATTTATTCTCTTATTATTGGATTATTCATGGTTTATCTATTGGAACTCTAACCATCTGCACATTTTATAGGAGGATCTTCACATCATAGCACTTCACATTACAACATATTTATGAAAATCATTTTTTTTAAATAATAAAACAAAATATTTATATATAAATATAAATTAAATAAATTTATTAATACAATTATTTATTTCTATCATTTCATTATCCCACAATTCTTTCTTCACTAACAAGAAGATAAACTTTATACATCAATTTTGTGTTTGGTTATATCATAACCCTATAATAATCCTACTCTAATAAAGAGAAGATGGGAAACTGAGTTTTTTTAGAAATTAATTCTCGACGTTTCGAACCACAAAGTAGGGCTCATCATCAGGAGAAAGTGATTTTTAACATATATTAAATGACTTTAACATATAATGAAAATTTTTGAAATCTTTAACTTGGAGTGTTTTGAGGTTAGTGATTTAGAAAACCTTTAAGGTAGTTCTCATGGTTTTTCATAGAAATATTTTATGGAACTCATCCTCTTAGTGAGATGTTTATTTTCTAAATGATGGATCAAAATTAATTTCAAAACACCTCAACTAAGATAAGAGTTATATTAAGCTTAATAAATTATCTTAGTCAATCTAAGATCATATTTGGTTGTGCATCCAAACGTCGTAAGACATTTAGAGGGTTGGATGACATGCATCTTAATGTCCTTACATGAATCATGTCAAGGAGGATGCTACTAATCCAAAAGTCCCAAGACAACTAAAGAGTTGGAGGACATGTTAAAGTTCCTTTATTAATCACGTCAAGGAGGATGCTAATTGGAAACTAATTGAATGCATGCATGATGGCAATGGGAGAGACTTTCCCATAGGGGATTCACCTTGTTGAGCAACATCTTATCACGTTCATTCATAAATGGGGGTTTTTAATTGTGAAAACAAGGTCAATATATTGTAGGCATCGTGGGGTCAGGAATATGGTATGGGGGTTTATAGGTACTGGGAGGGGTATAAAAAGGGGTTTCTAGTTAAAATAAGGAATATACTATAAAATGAGGGTTTTTTAATTGGAAATATGTATTGGGAAAGGGGATCAACAAAAGGATTTTTGTAAGTAATTATCAAATATCTTGTGAAATTAAGGATATTCTTTAATATCCCATGAATGAAGGCACTATGACATAGTTTCACAAAGTGAACGCCCCATGGAATTTCCCTACATACATTGACAAAGTGAAAGAGACACAAGACTAGTTGCATGATAAAGACAAAAAATCCAAAATGAGGAGATGCTTCCAATAACCCTAAATGGATTCTCTAGCAACTATAAGATATTTGTTTGCAGTGTTATCAATACAAAAATTGTACCAAGGTTTGAGAATTTGTAGAGTACCTTCCTATCTAATGAGATGTAGAAGAAGGCTAATAATCAAAGGGATTCAAATGATGTTGCATAATTTTCTATGAGTGAGAAATCCAATAAAAATTTTCCGATGAAGAAAATATAAAAGGATCCATGTTAGACATTCAATGGTGGTGAAGCTTCTTCATCCAAGAGAGGTTTTAAACTATCAAGAGAGAGGGAATATTAAATAGGTTAAGGAGAGCAAGTATGGAGATTCAATTTTTTTAGTGATGATAGATTGCATGATGTTAAAGGAGTAGCAACTATTCATGTTTCATTGGTGAGTGCAGGTATAACACTAATAAACAATGTTTTATGTGTTCCTTCTTAACACAAAGTTTATTTTCAATAAATGTTATTGTTAATTAGAAAATGAATCTTAAGTTCAGAAATATTTTTTTAACATTGTGAGATTGTGATGATGGAATACCAAGGTTGAATTGCAAAGGTGTCAAATATGGTGACTTATGTCATCTACTTGTAGGTCTTGTTATTTAAAGAAAACCATGCATGGATATGGAATGCTCATATAGGTATGGCATAAAATATGTGGTCACCTAAATCTTGACAACCCAAGGAAAGTTCAAAAAATTGTAAGCGTTATTCCACATTTAACTTGAGAAAAGAAAGTGTATGTGATCCATGTTCTATGGCAAAGAATAACATGGATCATTTCTTCTAAAAGGATGGAAATTATATTAGGAACCTTATTGATCTTGTTCGCTATGATGGGTGTGGACAATTAGTAATCCTTCGATTAATGGATTCTCTTACCTTGTTACTTTAGTAATCATTTTTACTGAATAATGTTTGAATAATTTATGAAGCACGGGAATGTATTTCTTCATAGGTTTTGTGAATTAAAATCCTTCATGTCAAAAGAAAAAAAGGCATAACATCCAAACCTAAAGAAGTTATAATAGAAGGGAATACAAGTTTACTGAACTTGTTTCTTTTTGTAACTTACCTATGATCATAAGGGACTATTTTGTCCCTTATAATCCTAAATATAATTGGTTTAGAGAAAGGAAGAACATGAGATTTTTTTTTAACTTGGAAAATACAGGATGGAGCAATTATGTATGCCTTTTTTTCTTTGGGTGGAAGAATGCAATACTATCATGCACATCTTCAGTACGTGATTTCATAATTCATTGAAAGATGTTACATATGAGGAGTCATTTTCTAAAGTAAAATATTATATTGATCACTTTGGAGAGTTTGGTTAGACAACATTTCTTTCATACCTTCTAACAAGAGAACAAAGCTTGAATCTACTAGCAAAAGAAGAGTGTCTATTAGACATAATGATCCCTTAAAATAATTAAAAAAAATTGTTCATAGTGAAAAAATAACTATATTATGAAAATATGTTATTAGTCCCTTCCTTTCAGGCTAGAAGGGATTGTTTTAATTGCCATGCAACCTTTTTCAATTGTTTGCACAAAAACCTATGTTTAAGAAATACATTCACTTAATTATTGAGAAAAATATATGCCAATCACTTTATCTCGAAAAATCATTTGAGTATAGCCTCTTTATTCACCTGGAAATAAATTTGAGCTCTTATGTGGCCTCATCCTAAGGCTATCACAAAAAAATGTCATATATTTCCGATGCTTGTCCATCAAAAGTGAGTTAATACTATGGTTCAAGTTAACAATAAATCATGACATTAGATATTTTTTCTTCACCAAGTCATCTTTGGACATAGGTTAAAACACATCCTTCATCGTGGTAGTACCAACATCCTTCATCATGCTAGCATGATCATGGAAACATATTGCATCGCAGATGCATGGAAAGCTTTGTGCATTTGATGGTGCCACCTTGCTCATATATAGATGTTGCCACCTTTAGATGGCTCGTATGTTGATTTTAATGCCTTCACAAGGGAATTGGTTATCCAACCACTTGCTTCCTACTTTCTTCTCTTATTGTTTGTGTTCTTGCACCTCTTGGTTTTGGTTATGTTGGACTTGATGTAACACCCTTAATTTTGTCACACATTGCATTAGTATTAGATTATGTAGGTTATTATTCCTATAGTAAAAGTATTATGATAAGGATATATGTATTCATAAGAATATAACTAAATAATGTAACAAACTAAAACAATTTAATCATTAACTAGATTAAAGAGGGGGTTATTAATAATAATAATAATAAGAAGAAGAAGAAGAAGAAGAAGAAGAAGAAGTCAATTATGAATTATTTATCTATTTAATGGATTTTTTACATGGGGATTTTGCATGCGTACATGTCTCCAATTGAAGGGATCTTGGAAAGAGATTAAAAATGTGTTTCTTATTCCTCGATAGGTTTTGTTCAAAAATAGATCTTATGACTAAGGAAATATCACCAATGTACTGATTAAAATTAGATTGACCTAAATGGTTTTGGCATTTCAAGGAAGACTAGACTATGGTTAACACACAAAACCACACATAAACATATATAACAAAATATAAACTAGGGAAGGGACTAGGGAGGAAAGATGTATGCACCTTTTTTTTATTGTTAATCCTAGTTGTTCCTTTACCTGTTTCTAGATATATTCCTTGGTTCCCAACTTCTACTTTCAAAACCAACAAATCCAACCTTCCTCGATCCAATTTGAAAATATTGAAGAATGCAAATGATTTTAAATATGAAAAGAACATCAACTATCTAATCACTTTCAATATAAATGACTAAATATTATTCACATAAAATATAAATCATTAAAACTCATGATTGTGTTAGGATTATTTAATAATCTTCCCTTGTCCACCTTATTCATTTAGTCACTTTCCTAGTTTAGGATGATGTTACCACTTTCGTAGTGTTATGGAGATGTTATCTGGGGCTCACTAGCTAATTGATGCACCCTCATGCATGATATTAGGAACTCTAGATACCAATCCCTAGATCTTATTAGTCCACTCAATGTTCTAGGATTCTCACCTCTAGTTCACCCTCACCTGAGTGGAGTCAAGCTCTGATCAAGCTCCGATGGCCACTTCCAGTTAGTCAAGTATCCTGATGTGCCACTTTTCCATGGAATTTGCATGATTTAAGTATAAAGGTTCCCATGCTCACCTACCAGCTCAATTAACTGATTATTGACTGATTCTGTTGTTCGAAGTTGCACTAGTGATGTCCATAGTGAAGATTTTACCTATGTTATTCATGTCTACAATCAAGGATTCAAATAACTTCCGGTAAATTCAAATTTACTCATTTGTACTATGTATTGTTCATACAAAAATTAATGAATATTGTTACCAATTTTTTTCTACCAATTGGTGTTTCTTCCATGATTAATTTCACATTGCATTTTTACTAACTTTTACACTAATTCAACTTTCCTCCTAATTATTTCATTGTAAGGTATTCTCCAACCTGCTGATATATCGGGGTTCATAATTTCACATGGTTTGAGTGTAACATCCCCTCTCGCTTTGGAGGATAAATGTCATGTCATCCACTTCTTTGATATACCATGATGTCCATGAACCTGATGCCCATACACCTGACTAATATGAGGAATAATTTAAAACTTCCCTTTTATTTCTTCAAATAGAGTCATGTGTCATGTAACATCCTTTAACATTCATCCTCGGGCTCTAGAAACACTGTAACAGTTGTTTCTCCCTTGGAAGATCCATTCTATAACTGGAAAAGCATTTTCCGCACTGAACTTGTTCTTTCCGCAATCCTCTTTCTACCTTCCATTGCGAACTCTGGAATCCAAAACTTAAAGGTTCGACAGAGTGAATTGTCAATATTCTACCTTTCTCCTTTTGCACTTCCTCTTTCTGCCTTTCTGAACTCGGAACTTAGAAATGAGAAACATAATGTGCAACGAAAATAATCTATGGCTCTTTCTCCTTGCGCCTTCCGCACTTCTGCTTTCCGCCCTTCCGAACTTGGAACTCAAGAATTAGAAACTCAAAAGTTCGACAGAATGAATTATCAATTTTCCTCTTCCTTCCTTCCAAACTTTCTATTTCCTCCTTTCTGGCTTCAAAACTCAAAAATAAAAAAAGCAACAAATCGACGAAACTACTTGACCACTTTACGCCTTCCACATTCTTCCTTTTCGCCTTCCGTTTCGGAACTCGGGAATTGAAAAACTTGTGAAGAAATCAATTGTCCTTTCGACTTTTCGCCTTCTAACTTCCACCCTTTCACCTTCCACTGCGAACCTTGGAAATCAGAAAAAAAAATTCCTTAATCTTTTTCCCATTTCCGCCTCCCTCCTTCCGCCTTCTGTTGGCGGATCCCAGGGTGTAGAAAACACACTTTTACCTTGGAATTTTTTCTTCTTTTCCTCCTTTTGCAGGCGGAGCCTAGTGTGTGAAAAACCAACATTCTACCATGTTCAAATTTTCTTTTTCGGCTTCCTCCTTTCGCCTCCCTCAAGAGGATTCCAAGGGGCGAAAATGATAAGTCAGATGCATTTGTGACTCTGCAACAATATTTTAGCCTCCATAGACTTAGGCAAAAGGGAAAGGGAAAACACAAGGCATATACAGAAGTAAAATGTAGGAAAATACAACGTAAGTAAACTTCTACTTAAATCATCAATAAGCATTCAACATGAACTTAATAAATCATAAAAAAATACACTATAGAATAATCAACACAACATAATACTTATATTTGATGATGAAGCTGTCCCATAACTAGCTATGTTGGCTCAATGTTCCACCCAACCATAGGCCAATGTGTTCATTAATCTCTCAACAACACTTCCACCCCCAAGTTGTGCATGATTTCCACAAGGAACTAGGAAACAACAGGCTCACACATAGCTAGAACTCATCACTACATGGCCAAACCAACCTCTAGTTGGGTTTCTGAGTCTGCTAAGGTAGTGGGAAGAAGAATTGTTAATCTAGTGAGCTCAACCACAGAGTTGTGGACACCTACACAATATCTATCTAGCTTGGCATTCCATAATACCTACACACCCAACATAAGGAAGTATTCCCTTCACTGCTACACAGTTCCTTCAGAACATACCTTCCCTTCCAGTGCTCTTTAGGGTGTGCATATAGGATTTTCTAGACCCTCTTTATCTGTTTGTGAGGTTCCTCTCTTCTCTATGTTTATCAACCAATTCTATCCTCTTCTACTTCTAAGTCTCTTAGACAAATATAGGGATGCACATCGCAGCAATCCACAATGTAAACACAACAAAATAGGATCCACTCATGCCGTGATAGAGGAGACCACTGCAAAAACACCTTCTGCTTCTCAGGAGAGTAAGAGAAACTGTCCTGAGCAATGAACTAGTGAAAAACAACACTCGAGAAACCGGGGAGGATCACACTCTCATAAAATTGAGAGATCTCCAGCGCCCATTCACTTTAGCAAACAAAACCATCTTCTCTGCCAAGGAGAATGAATAACAATGTGCATGCACCAATGAATTAATTCATCCATGAGAAAAACATCAAAACCTTCCCATCGCTAAGTGGAATATGGACTGGGCACACATCACGTGATTTCTTGCTACAGAAGAAAGGACACGTCTTCCTAGACTGCAGACTTGCAGGATTACTCAAACAAGTAATCAGACTGCCATGCCTTGCTCTGCCCAAGGCATTAACTGCCTCAACCAACTTCTGGAAGAAATTGATGATTGAGTGCAGGGACAAAAAGGTAGCTGAGGGTTCAAGGGTTCTCCCATCGACATCTGGAATCACCCTAAGGCTCAGGGGCCTGACTAAATCTGCACCCTATTCCATGTGAAATCATGCCCCCATCTCTTTCATGTTGTAGTGCATAGCTAGTTGTGGTGTTTTATTAATTTTTATCTCAAAATGTAATGTGCATGACTTAGAAATATAACCATATGTATCAACCTTGATCACCTATACACAAAAAATCAATCAATGGAAAGGCCTTGGACTTGAGCTCCTTGGCATGATTCAAATACAATATATACATCATGTACAATTTTAATACCACGGGGTCAAAACCAAGGTGTTACATTCCCGTCCCCCTTACAACAAAATTTCCCTCAGTGCTCTTCAAAATTGAACAAAAATGGATGTGACAATCGCATGGAATCCTCCAGCTCCCACATAGCCTTTTCAGGACCATAGTGCTCCCACTGCACCTTTACCTTTCAAATGACTTGATTCCAAAGCACTGTGACCTTCTTGTCGAGGATGCACAATGGCTTAGTTTGAAACTCTCCCTCGGGTTCCACCTGGATCACATTCTAATCAATCACATGGTTAGGATCATGTACAAATTTATTAAGTAAAGAAACATGAAAAAAATTATGAGCTCTAGTGCTAGCAGGCAATGTAAGTCAATATGCAACTGGCCCTATTCTCTCAAGCACTTCAAAAGGCCCACAATATCTAGGTGACAAGTTGGCACAAATTCCAAGTTTCAAGGAACTCTTCCTTTCCCTCACTCTGAGGTAAACATGATCCCCAACACTGAACTCCTTGTGCACCCTATGCTTCTACATAGCTTTTCTGTCTGTATTGGGATGCTTTTAGGTTCTTCCTGATCTTTGCAACCTCTTACTCCATTTATTTGAGCAATTCTGGAAAAAGAACAGTTATGTTCATCGGGTCATCCTAAGTCACTAGTGTCCTACACCTTCTCCCATACAGGACTTCATATGGACTCATTCACAATGATGCTTATTGTCCAATATTATATGCAAATTCTACCGAGTGTAAACACTAGTACAAAATGAGAAATTAATGACTAAAAAAATGACTAAAATTAGTCTATAAACGACTATTTTTGAGTCGACGACTAATAGTAGCTAATTTCCACTATCTTATAGCTAGTCGTATTTCACTTAGTCATTAATAGCTTGATTTATTAGTCATTGATGTAGTCATTGATAGTCAATGATTTAGTCATTGATTTAGTCATTGATAGTCAATGATTTAGTCATTGATTTAGTCACGGATTTAGTCATTGATTTAGTCATTGATTGCAGCAATTAATGACCAAATATACGACTAAATAAACTACTAGATGATAACATATTAATGTCTAAGCTAAATACGACTAGATATGGGAAATTAGCTACTAATCGTCGTATATATGTGAATTTAGTCATTTTTGTAGTCCCAAATTTATGATAGGGTACGGAGGAATCGAACCACCAACCTCCTACCTATAATTAGGCAGGTGCTCTACCATTAAGCTAGCACCCTTTAAGAATTTTTTATTGCTTGATAATGATGATATTCAAACAAATTTTGCATTATTCAAGCATACAAAGTAATGATTATCAAGTTACTATAGATCCATAATGGCTTACCATGTACTAGTCCTTTAAGTCATTTTTGCGCTAAATAAGTGCATTTGAAAGACTTGAAGGACTATTACAAGGTAAGCCATTATGTATTTATAGTAACTTTATAATCATTATTTTTGTATGTTAATTCATCACATTCTACACAAACAAATGTTTTCAATGATAACCAATCCAAGATAACCAATTAGCACTCAAATAACACACCAATCAAACATCCTCTCTTGAAGGGGCAATGCAATCCTATACTCACCAAATTCCTTTTGATTACAATCTTAGGACACATTTTACAACCACCCAATATAGTGAAGACCATTGGAAAATATGTGAGAGTTTCAACAAACTCAATTTAAAAAATAATAATCATGGCAAATAGAATACCCTAAAACAATGCACTATTACAAATGTTACATAATAAATCCTTATGGCAACACAAACTCTTAATACAAAAGTCAATTGTCAATTGATTCGCCAAATGATTTCAATTTTGGGTTGTGAAGCTTGGGATTAGAGAGAATCGTTGTTGATACAAAAGAACGTTTATGCATTGTCACAACAATAGAAAAACAATATTATAATGATCATTGTGTAGTATATACACATATTTGGTCTTTAATTAATACAATTAAGAACGCTATATCACTTGATTGCATTGTATCCATTGTTGTTCACGACTAAAATATGTTTGGCATGCCTTTACATGACCTCACATAGGACAATCCTTCCATTGTCCTCCACCATCTTTGCTTCAAAGTTGCGAATTCGCAATCACATATGGGAAAAAATGTCCGCAACCACATATGGGAAAAAATGAAAAAAAAATTGATGGCCATGATTTAGAGTGAAACTGAGGACTTAAAAATATGTTCTTCCATAATCCTTTGGCTTGTTCTAGGCATTTGGCCCCAATTCTCTTTAGATCCAACTTCAACGATGACAATACATACACTATCCTTGTAATGTCATCATGAGATTGAGTCCTTCATTTAATGGGATAATAGAAGTTAACATAAAATATGGTTATCTAGAAGATAACCAATTAGCTAATTTTCAGTTATTATCCATGGACTCTTTTACAATGAAAGTTGAAGAGAATGAGATAAAATTGTTCTCCCATAATTTAGCCTCCCTGCTAACATGAACTTCCTCAATCTTATTGATGGCCTTCAAAGTATTTTGAAAATTTCTATCATATCTCTCAGGCTTGTTTCTTCTTCTCTCAAACTCGAGCGTTGTGTCATGTTTGTTTCAAAGCAACGGTATTAACTGAAAATTTTGCATGTCTAATAATGTCATCAAATTAACTCCATCCGCATCCAAACATGGCCTTAAGAATTTGTTATGGCACAAAAAATGAAACAGTTTTCCTTGCATTCTTCAAAATTGTTAAAAAAATTACTATTGTTGCAAAAATTGACTAATCTAGAAGTTTTTTTGGCAACTATCTAAGTGCAAAGAGATAGACCCAAATAAGTAATCATTTGTATTGCAAGTTTGGATGAAAATTGATGACCAACAAGCATTGGTCATTTTAGAAAAACTCCCATTTGACAATTTCAAAGATGATACAGGATTTAGCCTTGCTTACTAAATGAATTAGATTGAGACAACAAAAAATCTAAAAGGATCAACACTCATGAAACTGAATAGAGGCAAAATAAGAACGCAAGTATGAAGGCAGTTTGCTGAAATTGCTCAGTTGGGTGTTGTAATGGAAATTTATATTTGCAAGGACATCTAAAAGGAAACAATGTCACATGGCCTTAAACCAATGTGTGAAAAATTGATACATTTGAGGCCATTTGTAATAACTTAATAAAAATATAACATATCGAAGGGGTGAGATACTGGAAAATACCCAGGAATATATGAAATTGGGCTGTTGAGGACTTGCAGACTTTGTTAGATTCATGTTGGCTTCCAACTATAAGTTGGATTTTGGGGGTAATACTAATTATCCCAACCTTGCAAAAGTAATTAAGAACTATTTTCAAATGGGGACCAAAAGATATGTACATGGTTAACATGCATATATGGCAACTTTGTGGAGGACTGGAGTTGCACAATCCAAATTGAACAAATCAAGGTAGAAGCATTGAAAAATTATAGGCCTATAAATAGTTTCAAGCATCAGGGCATCGACATTAGCCTCTTGAAAAAGTGGATTGGTTTCAACCCTTTTTGAAAATCAATATGTTGTAGGTTGTAGTTCATCATCAAGAACTGACAGAAGGGTTTATAGTCTATTTTGATCTTGGAAGGCGAGAGCCACTTTTGAGAAGTCATAGGTAGTAGCTCCATTCTAGTTTTGGGATGTACCTGTTGGACCATGAAATGCACTAAATTCAAATGTCAGATAAGAGCTAGAATTTTGGAACTTAACTCAGGACACAAGGAGTTCTTGGCATTATTTTTACCCTTAGCTTGCAACCAATCCAAGCCAAGATTGGGAATCTAGCACCCAATCTCTATTTATTGGGTGCTTATCATATTCAAACACATGCATGTACATTCTACAAATTTTGAGGGTTGTACTGAACCCCATGCAGTTGTGAACACGTTGAAATCAACTAGCAAAGTTAATAGTTTAAGGTGACAATATGAGCTGAGGTTATAAAAGTGATTAGCTAAAGGAAGTGTTGTATTTAGTTGAGACAGTTGAAGTTGAAACCTTTAGCTTGTCACAGTTCTCACTAAATTGTCTGGTTATAGGTTGTGTATATCAGTGCAACAATCTGTCATTTTTATAATGTAATTTTTCAATAAAGGAAATCAAGATATCTCTTGAAACTGGCCTTTTCTCTTGCTATATCACAATATAACATGGTGATCCATTACAACAATAATTTCTAAACAAAAATAGGACGGTCTTGTATTTTTGTAGATCCACAAAATCGAAACACAAGATTTGAAGATGGTCTGTGAGTTTGTATTTGTTGTTTCCAGTGTGCTGATTTGAAGCTAGGTTGTGCCTTGCACTCCATCTCATCATGTCATCACCTGTCATTCAAAATTTCTAGATATTTTGATGAACCTCCATTCATTGTGATGGATGATGTATTTGTGTCCTTAGATTTGGAAGATGAAATGTTTATTTCATAGTAAATATTCATTACTTAATCATGGCATGGTTGATTAGAAACCCAATCTATCTTTGGAAAACTTCTTAAAGGTGGGTACTTGCTAACTAGTGGGGCAATATGATGGCAATGCAATAAATTGATTTTGTTTATGTCTCTATGTGATTTGTACTTGTTCAGCTTGAAGAATGATATAGGAGTTGATTTTGATGCAAAGAAAACTGCCATATAAACATAACCCATTCCCAATTTGTTTGTCACCTTTATCTTCAAGTTGCGTTGTAATTGTGAGGTACCATGTAAAGGACAAGTAAAGTATGAGAAAGATAAGGTCCAATATCTATTTTCCTTTTTGTTTCTTGATGACTCTTGTTGAAAGCTTATCATAGCCGGACATAGAAATCAATGTTCAAAGGTTATATCTTGTCTGAAAAGATGTCAAGGTATAGCTTGTAAGGAAAAATGTGTCAAGAGGGTTCTTGACTTGTTTGCTATAATAAAGTGACCATTAATCAAAAGGAATGTCATCTTTGGAAAATTGAATTTGATTTCTCTTGATTCCGCAGTGGTTGGACTATAGATGAAAATTGATAGTTTTTTAAATTGAAACAGCTAGATTGTATTGAGTCAAAAGTTGTGGGATTACCTGTGTGATGAAACTAATACAGAGCTATGAGAGGATAGATTCTAAGATTAGTTGAGGGAATCTCCTAGTGCTAAGGTTGGGTGAATCCCTAGCTGTGAGTCTTATTTTTCTATTAAATTTTATTTCAAAACCTGTTTTACAAGATAAAATTCGAACAAGTTGGGAGCACAGCTGAACGCTGAAACAATAAATTCCTGTCGTTTTCCAGTCATATAGGTTGTTGTCTACAGGTTTGGTTTGCATTTTTTTATTTTTGGAGACTGCCATATTTTCTTTTGTCTGGTTTTGGAATTGTGTGACTGTTTCTGAAACAACATGATGGACATCAGAAATTTCAAGAGTTGCATTTTATATCTTTCCAAATCTTCCCTGGTCACGTGCCCTTTTGAGGGACCACGAGAGAGAGTTGGGTGGTACAAGGATTTTGAGTTGGAGAGTGCTAAGTAGTGTGTAAATTAAATGGCATTAATGAGAATGACTAAACTATTCACTTTTTAAATTGGTTTTTGGCTCTTTAATGTTGTGATTGAATTCACATGTGATTACCTTAGTGTCAACATTGTGAGACCAAGGTGTTGCAAATCATTGTGAGAGAAGTTGAATTGGGAAGGCCATGTCTCTGGTTGTGTCATAAGATTTTTACATGCTCAACATGTTGTAGTTGAAGTTCATAATGTGATACCAAACAAATTTCGAGGACAATCCCTCTAACTCCAAGATCTATTCCTCTTCATGAAACAATAGGGATCCAAAATGTACATAGGTGGGGAAAACAATGTTCTCTGAGCTACCAAACATGATCAGCTAGCTATAGAAATCGAAGTATATACTCAGTTCACATGAACTCTTCTCAATTTAAATTTCCTAGACTTAATAATTTCATATAAACAAACAAATAGCTTAGTTATTTGACTCTATCATGTATGAGGGTTTTGACAACCTCATGTGCATACATGTAACATATCAATCTCAAAGGCTTAAAGTTTGGAAATGACAGACTCCAAAATCTTATTTGTTCTCCACTTCAAGAATGATAAATGTGCTTTTCATGGAATAAATTAGTTTGGTATAGATTAATATGAGATAAAATAATTTTATTAATGTCCAACAAATAACCACAAAAATAGGTCAATGGGACTACTGAGTACAATAGTGCCAAGACAAAGTTAGAGAAAAAAAACAACTGCTATATAAAATAAGATGTAGAATGTAAATTAGTGATCTAAGCTAAGACCTGGAGACTGAACCCTACAAGCAGAGTGAATCTATTAATGCTAATAATATGAATAGCCACTATATCTCACTAGCTATGCAGCAAATATCAGCCATCAATAGTTTAGGTTAGCTAGATGCAGGAGGCCATGAATTAGAACCGATGCCCACTAAAATGCTGCTAATAGTTGTAAATACAAATTTAGAAAGTTAATAAATGGAATAAAAACTACATGTATCTCACAAGTATGTGGGTACTAAGGAATGTAATGATGTGTTGTAATTTGAAGGAAAAGGGGCAGTGAAATAAACAAAACAAACCTATTATAAAAATGCAATGGAGACAAGGATCCAAATGGGGAACCTATTACTAAGAGAAAATCCCCTCTTTGTCTAGGCTTTGAGATGGTTATTTTATTCTTAAGTGACTTCAAGAAACTTCATATTGGAGATTTATGTTCCTTCACCATAGGCTATGGTTAATTTTTCAAGGAGAAAGAAAACTTTCCCGAACAACCTCTATAGAAGTTCACAGTCGACCTACAGCATGAGAAGCTTCTGCTATTATAAGAGGGGTATAGAGACTCTCCCTTACTTTGGGACGTTGAAAATCACTTAGTCATGGAATTCTTCTTGTCTGTACATACATATATGTAGCATAGCCAAGGACCAAAAGAATTACAGCTCCAACTATACATGCTAAAACCACAAAAACTATTGGAACAATTCCTAGCCCCTTACGACTGGCTTCTGCAACAAACAATCAAAAGTTTAATTTAGTCATTTTGAAATCACATAATAGACAAACTGAGATGGAACCCATGGATTTGAAGTGTTCAGGTGTCTGGGAATTTTATTAGGACTATTTTCATTCAATTTTTTTTATGGATTGAAAGGTGTGAAAATACTTAACATGTGTTTGAATAAAGGCAGGTGAAAGTTCAAACTAGGAAGTATTTGATATCTCCAACAAGAGAAAATGGATCTTTCTGGTACCATTAGAATTTTCAAATACAAAGTGAAATATGTTACAACTATTTTGCATGCAAGCCTACAATATTAAATATAGCCATGGGAAAGGATTTATCTCTGGTAACAGAGAGTGTGTATGTGGATGGGTCATGATTGTTTTCTCTGCCAAATATGTGGAATGTCATAGTTTCTCCTTTTTTGCCGAGATTCAGCGGAGGACTTCTTTTTCCAGTTTCCAGATGTATGGAATCTATGTACAATGAATAATCCTGAAACAATAGCGGTCAAACTTGTCATTGCATGATAGTTTCATAATTGTTGAAACTGTATGTTCTTGTAATATTGTTGCAATAGCATTCAAAATGTCATTATGCAGTAATTGATAAATTAATGACACTGGCTGAAAACCATTGCAGTCATTGAATTTCTTATCTCAAGAACAATGGTGATTTATTTGGCCCAAAAACCATGTTCGTTGCAATAGGGCGTGATAATGAAGAAGTACAAGTAGTAGGATATCAATATGTAAATCTACCCAAGGTTCAAGGTTGAAACCAAAACGAGAGTATGTATCAAAAGAAAATTATGGCCAAAATGGTTGCAATTATGATGAACACTGTCTATTGGTGTTTGGTCTAGTGGAAAAGTTCGAGGTGATTAAATTTGTATTGACACTGAGACCCGAGTGTTCAAAAACCCCAAGTGGGTGCAAATATGGCCTGGTGCGACTGACTTTGAAAACATAGAAACACCTCATAATGTATCCATTTAGGCAAAGAACAACTTTGTACAATTATTGAAAATGCACATGAGAGATTATGAAACTATAGGTTCTCTAGAAGAAACTCTCCTTCTAGTATATAATGTATGATTATGGGATTTGTAAATTTCAATATCTTTTGGTTGTAATATTAATTCGGTTATACAATTTTACTGGAAGACCAGCTTAGGAGATGATTATGTTACATCCCTTTACATTTGTAATGTTCTATACTACTAAACTCTTTTCTTTTACAACATCGATTAAAAAAATTGAAAGAGGAGAAGACCAGCAAAAATATTTTCCCATGAAATCAACTGATAAGTTTAGTCAAAAGGCTCAGAATTTGTATAGTAGGATGATTTTCATTTCTTTGATCCAGTTTATCTTTGATGGGCATATTGTGAGTTTTCTTCATTTAAAGTGTGCTTTTTATCATTTTAGTAGTAATTTATATGAATCTCCATAAGTGAGACCTGATTGTAATCATCCTGTGTGGTTTGTATGGGGTTTTAGTACATGGATTGCTATTTTATCATTTCATGTCTAGTTAATTGAACATAAACTGAAGGACATAAAAATCTATATAATTTTTTAGAGGCAAGAAATATGCTCTAAGCAGTTTTATTTTAATGAATATCGTACTCATGGATCTCAAGAGGAAGGTGGTATGTTGAGGCCTGGTGGCCAAATATGATGCTGCTTCCTTCTCTCCTGCTAGTGGGATAAACTGATTCAGAGTAGGATAATAAATAGTTCTTATTTTTCATTGTTTCTAACTAGTATACTCTCGGAGCTAGTTGAACGAACAATCCATGATGACGTTTGGTTTGAGGGCCAATATAATGTATGTAAGGATAGAACATCTCAAGATTAGGTCAAGTGATTTCTGGCCCAAACTCACATGGGGTCTTCCATGCCTCCATTTTAGGTTCAATAAAGTTGGCATGGAATGTTAGCCTTTGGATTATAGCGAGAAACCTGAATAAAGTAGAGAGACAGGTAGTTGACTCACGGGAATTGATGAAGTTATAAGGAAGAAAGTAACACCGCTAATATCAGTTTGACTGGAAACCTTATCCCCTGGTGAATAGCTCCATTTTATTCTAGCAGAAGGAGTTATTCGTAAGTCAGTGCTCTAGACCCACCTCTGCTAAACCAATATCATCATTATCCATTCTACCATTACATCCTTAATATAATAACCATCTACCTGGGAATCCAACCAGAATTCCTTTCCAGTTATATTCTTTGCTTTTCCTTACTATGTGAGTTTTTATTTCTGGGAAATTAGAAGAGATTAGTTCTTCCTATTCTTCAGCTCCAGAGAGTGTTCGAAGAGTGTTCTGCAACTTATTGGTAATGATTACTGATGTTGCATTTGTTTATTTGGTAGGTTGGTGCATTACAAGATGTCCGCTCAGAACTTTATAAGTTACGTGGAGTTTTGTTGTATAAAGTAGTAGAAGACCTGCACAACCATATTTAAAATAAGGGAGAATACAAGTGTCTTTTGGTTATCCTTCCATCTGATGTTACTATTTGCATCCATTCTGCACACCTTAGGATTACACCTAGGTTCAATGCAAGACTTGAGAAAAGTTTCCTTTCTCAAGTAGATTTTCATGAGAGCTTGCTTCATTGCCTTTTATCACATCCGAGAACAATTTTAAGGAGAGATTCCTCCTTTGTCCTGATCACATCTAAGAGCAATTTAGAAGGCCTATTGTCTCTCATTGTTTGTCCATGGATTCTTTATTGAAAGTACATTCATGTTCTCTTGGACCAACTTCTTTTGACAAAGGAATGGTGTGGCATGATATTCATGAAGCCCTTTTCTTGAAAAAATTAAATTATTTTATCTAGACATATGATTAATATAAATCAGTTGCAATTATATCTGTCATCTTTTTATATTTATTGATATTAGGCATAATCTGCGTTTATGTAATCTGATATTAGTTGATACTAAAAATGACTTGACCAAACATAATTGCTTGCATATTTTGTTTTGGACACACTTGGAATCATTAAAAGCAACACAGGTTCAAGAAAGTGTTAATGCTAGTAATTTCTATTATTTATAGTCAATGCCCATAATTATGACGGAGATTTTAAATTCAAGATAATATTGAAGTTATCAAGAGTTATGAATTTGCTTCACATGTTTCATATATTTTGGTTGATTATATTGTATGTTCTTTTTTTCCATTCCAAACGCTACCATTGTTGATGAGAAAGATGATGACATCCCTACTTTAACAGCCTTTGGAATTACATCTGGTAGTTTGCATCCAGTGTCATGCCAGACGAGAACTATGCGGAGGAGTGACCACAATGGTGATTCTTTTCAATTAGAAGATGGATTCCATAGGGTGGGTTTTGTTGATGGAAGGTATGCTTTTATGTTGCAGCATCTAAATACCTCTTTTAAATTTTCCAACAATCTGCATTTGACATATTATGTGCTCAAATGCTCACAATTTATCTGTATATTGGAAAATTTGTGAAACAGTATAATAATAATTTAAAATTTTCAAATTAGGTAGCCATATAAATACATAAATTTTCCATTAATATATGTAGGATAAAAAAGCAGTGTACTACATAAATCTTCTTTTCATAGTGTATCCAAAGTTTTTGATGCTAGAGAAATGTTTTGTATGTATGCACTTGATCTACAAGGAGAGGATAATTTAGCTTGTACCATTCATGTACACAGTACAATTAATGATCATTTTTTATTTGAATCACTATTACATATTGCCACGCTGTCTTCTGAGAGAATCTTGGGAACTGTTCTTTGACAATGCTCATGCCAATTTCCATGCTAGTGATGGTACATATTTAACTATTGGTTGATCTCTTTATTAGAAAAAATATTTTAACTTTTATTTCTGTTATCCAGGATTATTAAAATTGATTTTATTTTGAGTTATTTCTCCTACATTTCTTTTCTCCACCTTTCTTTACTTTCCTTTTGGGTTTCTTATAGATTTCATTTGGGCTCACACCTTCTTTCAACTTGGTGCCTCCACCATTGCAACAATAGATATGACTTGATCTTAAGTACTACTAGCCAGGCAATAGCATTAAAATTTCTAGTGCAGGGCTACTATCCATCGAGAACCCAAACCACAAAATTCCATTGGAGCATGTCTAGCTTAACCCAGGTTGAGACTATACTATTGTACTATACGAGTTTTCCAGTGCCTCATATTCATGTATGTCTTGAAAGATAGGAATAGCAAATGATACGTCAAAATATTCTCTATATTATACCATGTATGAAATCGGTGCCATAGCCAAAGAATCAACACCAATTCCCACACTATTACATTCATCCCAAGTTGACCTTTTAAACAGAAGGCTGCCATAGTAACCATTTCTTCTTCACCGCCTCAACAAAACTAAAATAGTTGTCTACAACCCTTCGCCAACAAATAAATTTTTCACTCACACTTTGTGATCATACTCTAAAAGATGAAACTTTTTGGGTCCTTCAGCTACAATTACCTTTTCCTCTTGTCTGTACTGGTAGACTTGAACAACGGACAAGGATTCTCACCTTTTATTTTGGAGCTCTTGCACTTATTGTTGTAGCTCTAGCACCAAATCCAAAACCTGATTAAGTTTTTAATGCTTGAATCTAACAAAGAAAACTACTAACCAAGCTATACTACCATTGCTATATATCAATTTCAATTCACCTAAAAAATCATAAAATAGGGGAACAAGAGTTATGGCGCTAGTATAAAATGCATGGATTGTTACTAGAGTATATGTGATTATCAATTCAATGGAATATCTACACAACTCACAATGACGTCTTCATAGAAAGTTACATGGAAAATTAGCAAACCTTGTAATAGAGACCCCACACGAAAGGTCAGCACCATGTCTTCATCACTACCCATCAAATAGTCAAAATCTCAACACAACAACACGTCCAATCATAAATAAGGGCTCAAGAAAACTTCTACTGCTTTGGAGCCTATTTACACCATAGGTAATGACAGTTCGGGTATAGCTCATCCCTCAAACTAGCCATAATTGCAAGTTACTCCTATTTGGAAAATAAGGATAATGAAATATATAACAAGCTTACAGAGTCCTAGTTGGAAACAATTATAATAGGCCCATGACAATTTCTACAAATTAGGTGTCCATGTGATTAGCATGAACCCAACCCTAGAATTTGACATCCCATATGATTGTTTTATATTTTAGGCATTTTTATGGCTAAGAAATTTTAGAAGACATTTTTTTGATATGCTGAAATTTTGTCAAACAGTGAAATTTACTTATACGTATGTTACTAGACAAACTAGCAGGGCTAGTGCCCAGTAAGCATATGCACATACTTGTGACCCAATGTCACCTCGATCACAAATCCTTAACTTCTTCGAAGTGTCTTGACCTCCAAAGGGAGAGCCCTTGTTAATGTGCCTGTCAACAAGCTAGATACCTTCCACAATCTTATAGCAATATCAGTGCCTTTATGGAGTCATGTAGAGAGTGAAATAGAGATATCATAGCACTATTATAACTAAGCACTAGTTTAGTAGAAACACTATGGAGTGGACATAATAAGGTGCATTCAATTGTACATTATCAGCCTTTAATATGCACTAGTTAATGTGTTAACAATATGGTTCCAAGTTTATGATGTATAGTGCATTAGTAAAGGTGAATAGTCCACATTTATATTAGCAAATCACTAGCAAGGTAGTGTGTCAATTAATGGTCCTTTAACAAGTGTATCATCATCAAGTTGTGTATCAATTAATGTAAAATTGGTCAGTATGATAATTATAGCAGTATGGCTAAAACGTATTTCAGACATTATCTGCATTAGCATGAACTAACTTAACATGCAAACAAACGGATGCAAAATTGAAAATAGATACATGGAAACACCAAAGAATAATGAAAAATAGAAAACATAATTAGATATCTACCAGTTATTACTAACATAAAGAAACTTTCAAAGATTTAAATATCAGATTGCGAGTCTTCATGGGCAGCAATAACATCTGTGATGCTTAGTAATAAATGTGAAATATGGGAAGCAACCTCATTTGTAGTGCCAAGTACAACTCACTTGTTCAACAGAGAGTTTCACTAATGTGGGTTAAACTATTTCCTTTGTAGGAATTGTGACTGAATTTCAATCAAACAACCACAATGAAAACCTAGACATTGCTAATAACTAGATAGTACCATTAAAGAAAACCTATGTAAGCTATCCGCCAAACTCTTGCACTTCATATCATTATCTGGAAATGTGTGATCAATTTGTTAGGGTTTCTCAACTTTTGACTTCTTCATGACAAAAAATATCATTTTCTTGGAAAATCCATACCTTCATATTTGTTGAATATGGAAAATTGAAAATTAAAATCCTTGTTGTGTTAGTAGCCACAAAAGCTGAGCTTAATTGACTTGAACCATTTAAAGTTACAGGTTGACCATTTAAAATGTACTCAGTTTCTTTCCCTTCCTGAAAGCACATAGCAATAACTTCAAGTGGACCAAAATGTCCAAAAAAATAGTGCCATGTAGAACTTCATTTATTCAAGCAACAATCCAAAGAAAACAATACCTTTAATATATGCCTCCTTTCAACTTGACTCTAAGAAATATTTCAATGCAATTGAGTGCCACTGTCTGCAGGTGCTAAGGCACTTGGCTTATTCACTTTTTTTGAGTTTGAAAACCATAAACGTCTCCACCAGGAGTATTTCTGGGGCATGCTATTGCGGCCAGAGTCAAGGAAAGAGTTGCTTTACCTGACTGATCCTTAGCTCTAGATGCATGGTATACCAGTTATAGAAAAAACAACCTCAGTCGCTATTCTTGAATAATCAAGAGAATCAAATTTATTTTCTTGGGAGGAAAAGGAAGGTCACGCGTACTTCTACCAATTTTCTTTCAAGTGATCGTGTATTTCCACCAATAGCTTCAATAGTCCATCAGCGTTGCTCTTTCCACTACTCTATCTGTCCTGAAAGAATGATGGGAGCTCTAATCCACTATAATCTATTGGGATCTTTATTTAGGATATCCCCTTGCTGGTGTAGCTAATTATCGCCCCGTAGATTCCTTCTACCAGTTATTTATGCTTGCGTGGTTCCAAACCCATCTCCAGATCGAAACCCTGAATCATACCTTACAGTTAGACATAACCAAATGCAAATCAAAATCCCTCTCAATCATCAAATATTGAATAGGGAAAGGAGAGTTGAAGGGCAGCTTCTCCAACCCGTGGTCTTGAGAGCTTGCTAAACCAATGAATGGAGCTCGATATAGGCGCAAGTAAATAAATGGTGCCTCAACAGACCAGTGAGGCCTTCGGGGATATGGCTAGCAAAAGATAAAAAATCACAGTAAAAAGAAACTTACCAGCGATTTTAACCTAGCTACCTACGCTTCACTTTAGTGTTATAACTAGGTAAAATTTATCAATTCACATTAAACCAAGAAACTTACCAGGGATTTTGCAAGGGAAGAAGGTAATGTTGAATCTAGAGATGCAGAATTTGTGGCCAGCCTCTTCAAGAGCCTTCAGGTTCTCTCCAATGTTGTTTTATTCATGGCAATTAAATATCGAAATTATAAACCCTCAACAGTGGTGAATATCCATACCAATCTCCTTAGCCAGTATCGCATATGGCCTAAATAAATGACCAAAAATTCCACCCAATTCAGACTACTTGCCCTCATAACCCACCAATCCCAAACCCTTCCATCCAACCCAAAATATTTGGTAGTCTATTTGGAGAGGATATTTGGCCCAAACTAGTTGGTTGAATAGTCATTGACGGAATTGGAGGATGAAATCTCTCCATGGGTTTAAGAAAATTCCATCCACCATGAATGTCGTATCTGGAGAGCTCTTGGGTGGAGAGGTGGGTTAACAGCTGTATTTGCATAATATATTTTTTGTTTTATTTTTATTATTTTATTATATAAATTATATAGTTTTTGTTTTTGTTTTTTTTTATATTTTTTGCTTTATTTTTATTATTTTATTAATAAATTATGTTAATTGGTTATATATTAATTTTTTTTAATAATTATCATATAAGTTGTTTAGTTTATATATATTTTTAATTGTTGTTATATATATTTTTGTTTTATTTTTATTATTTTATTATATAAATTATGTTAATTGGTTATATATTATATTTTTTTAATAATTATCATATAAGTTGTTTAGTTTTATAAATTAGGATTAATATAAATTTTAATTAATTTGTGTTTATATAAATATAATAATTTGTTTTTTTATAAATATAATATTTGTTTTAATGATATTTTTTGTTATAGTCTTAAGTATATATAATAAAATTGGATCGAGGAAGTTGGCCGAGAAGAGTTGTGCACATCGTGAATCAGGTGGGTGGTCATGATGTCACGTGAAAAATTTACCTAGCCACTAATGCATAAAGGAGGTTTAACTTGATAGTGATAAGGACAGGTCATGAGGGTTGTATTAAGAGGTCGAGGAATCGAAATATTTACCTGAAAATACGAGATGGAGATGGGCCTCTACCTGTATACTGTATATGGATCTAAAACTGGTTATGGGTCAGGACCCCAGTTTAATTATAATTGAGTCTTTGATTGGTTAAAATATTGTTCTTGTTGCTTCCACCAGTTCAATTATTATATATTGGATCAATTGCTACGACTTTTAAAGGAACCCATGAGCTTGGTGAATCTACGTCGACTGGTGCAGCTAGACGTTCGACGGTCACAGATCATGAATATAGTTATATTGAAGTTATAAAATCACCTTAGATGTATGGGACTTGTAGGGACTCTTACATTGTCGGAGGATCAACAACTAGCTATGATGCTTCTAGCTATGTATCGATATGGTACTGGTTCTAGTACCTAATTCGTAATTGAAGTAGGAACCTAATTTTTCTTTGACATGTGCTTAACTAGGCTTGCTTCAATGGTGCAGCAAGGATAAATATGGTCAAGAGAAAATTCATGCAATCGCTTTGATGGATCTCTAAATATTGAGGTGCATGGCACCAATATTACTAATAGAAGGTAGACAATTTACAAAATTTACAATTCATTGTCAAATTTGCAATTTTCCATGACACAATTATAAATGGCTAACATAAATGACTAATTCATATACTTCTATCTAGTCATTTTTTATGCCGTGACTAAATTAGTCGTTTATGTTAGTCATTTTTAACTCTGTCACTTATTATCTAGTCATATTTGTTAACTGGTGACTAAATTAGTCATTAATTTTAGTCGTTTATAGTTGGGTCAATCAAAATTGCTCATATTTAGTAGTAAATCACTTGAAAATCCTGTGGTGACTAGAATTTTTAGTCACATGGTAGCTGATTCCTCATTTTGTACTAGTGAAATAATCCTCCCACATGGATGGTTTGTCCATTACATACATGCGAAGCATGTCTTCAAGCGTCTTATTCACTCTTTTTGTTTTACCATCAGTCTGAGGATGGTAGGTAGTGTTGAAGTTCAAATTTGTACCCAAATTTGTAAATAGACCCTTCCAAAAATTGGAAGTGAACTTGGGATCTCTATCACAGATTATTGCCTTAGGAAATCCATGCAATCTGAAAATATCCTTCATGAAGATATCTGCAATGTCATCAGTATTATTTGTGGAATTAACCGGTATAAAATGTGCTTCCTTTTTCAACTTGTCCACCACAACCATGATGGAATCATGTTGCCTCCAAATCATTGGAAATCCTATAATAAAATCCATGGAAATAACTTCCCATTTCCATTCAAGAATTGGAAAAGGTTGCAACTAACCTACTAGGTGTTGATGCTCAACCTTTACCTGTTGACATTTCATGCACTTAGAAATATACTCAGCAATGTCCTTTTTCATTCATGGCCAAAAATACTGCTTTCTGGCTATAGCAATTGTCTTCTAATATACCAGATGTCCAGAATATGGAGCTTGATGGATTTCATCCATAACAATTCTCCTCAAGTCTGCTACATTTGGAATATAAATTCTGTTCTTAAAGGTAAGAGGTCCATCTCCTTCAAATTTATATCTTTCATAGTTCTTTTCAACACTTTGATGCTGCAACTTGTCGTTTACCTACACATACATTTCATCCTCAGCAGTATGATTAACAATCTGCTGTCTCAAATTTGATTGGAAAATACTAAGAGATTCCACATGCATTTCACGCACCTTCCTGTTGAGTGCATCAACCACTTTATTTTCTTTTCCTTTTATGTGTTTGATTTTGAAATAAAAATCACACAAAAAATCCAGCCATATAGCTTGCCTAGCATTTAGAGTTGGCTGATCAAACAAATATTTCATACCATAGTGGTCAATCCTTAGCTCAAACTTTATGCCCATTAAGTAATCCCTCCACATCTTGAGAGAATGTACTATGGATGCAAGTTCTAAGTCATGAGTAGCATAGTTCCTTTCATGCTCCTTCAACTTTCTCGACTAATAGCAAACCACATGGTTCTCTTACATAAGAACTCCTCCAACTTCGTGATTACATGCATTAGTACACACCACAAAATATTTCTCTAGGTATGCAATTTTCAGAACTGGTGCACTTGTAAGAAGATTCTTCAACTGCTGGAAGCTATCTTCACATCTTGATGTCCATTCAAACTTTATCCCCTTCTTTTGCAAAGAGGTGATTGAACGTGCAAACTTGGAGAATATTTCAATGAATCTCCTGTAGTATCCTACAAGTCCCATAAAATACCTCACATTTGTTACATTTCTTGGATTTGGCCAATTCATAATGGCCTCAATTGTTTTAGGGTCCGTGGATATCCCCTCCTCTAAGATAATGTGACCCAAATAATGAATTCTATCTCTATAGAAGTCACATTTGCTCAACTTTGCATACAACTTATGATCTCTTAGAAATTGCAATACCATTCTCATATGTTCTTAGAAATTGCAATACCATTCATTCTTGGAATAAATAAGCCTTATCATCTAGGAAGAAAAGAAAAAAACTTGTACAGATACCTATTGAAAACACCGTTCATGAGGCACATGAATGTCGTTGGTGCATTTGTGAGACCAAATGGTACCACTACAAACTCATAGTGTCCATACCTTGTCCTAAAGGTTGTATTATGAATATCTTCATCCTTGATTCTTACATGATGGTAACTAGACCTCAAGTCAATCTTGGAAGATACCTTTGCTCCTCTCATTTGATCAAAAAGTTCATCAATTCGAGGCAAAGGGTATTTATTCTTCACAGTGACTTTATTCAACTCTGTATAATCAATACACAACCTGAGTGTACCATCTTGATTTTTCACAAATAGAATTGGAGCTCCCCAAGAAGACACACTTGGTATGATATAATTCTTTTCCAACAACCTTTGCAGCTTCATCTTTAGCTCTAGAAATTAAGGTGTGCTCATACTGTAGGGTGTCTTGGAGACTAGTGCTACTCCTAGAACAAGTTCAATTGTAAAATCAATGTCTCTCTTTGGAGGAAGCCCTAGAATTTCATCAGGAAAAACATCCCTGAATTCTTGCAACACATTAAAGTCCTCCAACCTAGGAGTTTCACTATCTACATACAATCTGCAACCTTTCCTACAGAACTTCTTCAGCCATATTGTTGAAATCTGCCTAACAGAAACCAATTTTGAAATTCCTCTTACCACTCTTAGGTTTCCTTCTTCATCCATGCACTAAAAAAATTTGTTGTAACAATCAAGATTTACTCTGTGCACTTCTAACCAATCCATTCCAACGAGAATATCATGGGAACCAAGGGGTAGAACATTCAGATATGCATAAGTGACTAACCCATCCATCTCTAATGGAAATTTCTCTACCACTTCACTAACCTTTCTCTTGGTTCCAATGGCTAGTTGAACTAACCACGGTTTTCTATGCTTTAACTTCTTAAAAGCACAAATCTCAACAATGCTAGGAGTAATATAAGTGTGAGTAGAACAAGGGTCAATAAAAATAGAAACATATTTCCCAACAATATTACCTGCGACTTCGACCACAGTTGACTGATGACCTTCTCAACGGTCATCTAGGGCTACATAAATTCTAGGGACAGTCCTTGCTACTTGACCCATAGTTTCTGCTTCTTGAATGTTGTGATATTTCCTCACATTCCCATTCCAATGTGGATAGTTCCTATGCAAATGGAGTTCTCCACGTCCCTAACATTCAAGTGACCCTCTTGTCTCTTCTGGATATCTTGGCATGTCTCCCATCACTCTGGCTGGCTTAGTCACAACTTGTGATGGTTGGCTTTGCTGATTCCTGAAGTGAGAAGGCTTGAAACCTTTCTTCCTTTGGTCAGACTTCTCATTCTTCTTTTCCTTCCAGGCCTTATGTTAATCAGGTTTTCTCTTGTTCTGATCATAGAAATACTTATCCTTCCTTGTATCCTCTTCCAGAGTTCTAGGTTCATTAAACTCAATCCCGTCTTAGAAATTGATGGATTTTCACTTTATCATCCTCGATATACCTGACATACCTCAACAAATCCAAGAAATTATTTGTGTATTCTTCCATGGTCAGTTGTCCCAATCTTAGCTCATGGATCTCCTTAATCTTTTCATCATAGTACATGTTAGAGAGGTACTTTTTCTTGAAATACTTCTAGAACTTCTTCCACACAATCTTCTTTTCACTGATCTTCTTCACTTGCCTGAGGTTCTCCTACCATATGAATGCTCTTCAAATCAATTTGAAGATGGCTACCCTTGCCTTCATATTTCCAGAGAAGTCTTGGAATTGGAAATATTTTCTTGTCCCAAGAACCCAAGCTTCAGCTTCTTGACCATTCTTTACCTCCCCATCAAACGTAGGAGGCTTAGCCTACTTGAATTCATCACACGAACTGTTCTGGTAGTGCCTCTTTCTCTTATTTTTGTTTGGAGAAGAGCTTGAACCACCAGTGGATCCTTCATAGTTAGATGATCCACTAGAATACCTTTTCCTTCTTCTAGCTGTGGTCCTACTTCCTTCTGGATTTGCTTCTCGATGCCCACGGTTCATCTTCCTATGGATATCTATCAAACTCTGTAGCATGGATGCATTCAGATGATTCTTCTCTTTCATTGTAGTCATTACGTAGTAGAAAATTGTAGGTAAGAAGGAGCTGCGTTGGAGAATTGAAACTCTCAACATTTCGATCCCTACTCTGGGATCATCATCAAGAGACTAATGAAGCCTGAGGTGAGGTAAGTAAGATACCCGCCAAATATATATGTGTAATAAGCTCTGTGATGTATAATCAATTTGAGAAGAAGACGGTTCTAGGTTTTAATGAGATGAGTCAATTTTGGTTTTAATTTAATTTCTTTTTAATTATAACTATAATTATTTAATTAATTTTAATTTTATTTAAATATAATTTTAATTTTAATATAACTATTTAAATTTTTTAATTATAATTATAATTATTTAAATAATTTTAATTTGATTCAACTTTAATTTTAATATTAATTTTATTTGAGTTTAAATTTAATTTTAATATCATTGTTTTAAATTTTTAATTTACTATAATTAAAATTGAAATTATTTAATTAATTGTAATTTTATTTAAACTAGATTTTAATTTTAATATAATTGTTTTAAAAACCTTGTATTAGGGAGCCTTAGATTTTTAAGTGGAATAGTTTTACTTAGGGTTTTTCATATGCTTATATAAGGGTGTAATGTTTACTTTTAGCATTAATTTTTAATAAAGTTTTAAAGTAGCTTAATTAGGGTTCTTTCTTTCTCTTTTCTACCTTAGTATAAAATTATGTTAAAGTATTAGGCATGTAGCACAAATATGTTAATAGAGCCACTTTGACTTTTTTTTTAAATAATCTTTATTAAGGGATAATTTTTACTAAAAGAGGGAGATTCTAGGTTTTAAGGTTTTAATGATGGAGCTTTGCCTACTTACACATGAAGTTTTGATAGAAGTCAAGGCTGTGATTAATGATTAAAGTGTTTATATATAGTTGTTAATTCTTGAGCTTTCTTTGATTTGCAGGGAGTGAAGAAGTGGTTTCCAAGAATCACTAATCTTGGCACCATCATCCCTGTTGAGGCAGTTCTCCTTAAGGTCAATTTCATATTTCTCTCTGATTTTCCTTTTGATTAGGTTGTCCTCCCTAGCAATGACCTTTGCATTTTCTAGGTAGATGTGATGACCAGTTATGTGCGCATGTTCTGCAAGGGCTGACTTCTTGTGTCTATTATGTCTAAGGTTGGTGCTGTGTTCCTTAACTATTGTCTCCATGGAACACCCAGTTTCTCCTATGTACATCATATCACAAAAACAAGGAATGGGGTAGACTCCTTTCTATGCTTTGGGTTCAATTAGGTCTTTAAGGGAGTCTAACATGTTTATAATGGCATTGGGAGGTGACTTAAATAAACACTTAAAAAAATCGAATGTGACTTAAATTGACACTTAAATAAATCGAATGTGACTTAAATTGATTGTAAGACTCAAAAGACTATGTTTAGTGTTTTCAATAACATGTCCTTTCACGACATTACTTTGATGCGTAAAAATAGTCACTACTTAGTTGTCGTAAAACTTATTATATATTTTTTTTGTCAGTTAAATTTGTTGTAAAAGATGTTTTTGTTCTTCAGTCCTTGAGCGTATCTATAAGCTACAAAGAGGAGGGTATCAGGTCTTATTTAGCCTCTATGGCTAATGCAAAACCCTTGTTTTTCTTGTGCAGGTGAAAGTGACTAAGCTTAAGGATTCCTAGTTAAGGAGGCAAAGTCCTAAACTAGGGTACACCATACACCCTAAGCAAAGGTGTGACAACAAGGGGTCATAAATAAACATATAATATGTTATACCACGTACCACGATTTGTAACAAAACTTATCGACTTGCAATCACACGGAACTATGAAAAAAGTTCCTAAATTCTTAACTGTAACGAAGGTTGACTAATCGAAACAAATGGAGGTTGACAAGATTTTTAAGGGTCGTGAGTTTAATGTTTTCACATGTTGGCCATGCGGAGGCCTTAATTGCACCAGCTGGAAAAAAATAGACATAATGCAAAACCCTAGGGGTTTATGGCGCCTCGGTGTAAGCTCTTGTCTTTTCAATGAAGTCTGTAATGGGATCATTTGTTCTTTGTTCGACCTCTCTAGTCTTTGTCGACTTATCTGTTTAGCTCATCTGTACATAATTGATGGTGGAGGAGCCAAGGTTCTCGACCCTCGACCTCCTTACTCCTCGTCTACAAACCTAGGGTTGTTTATGTGGCTCTATTCAAGCAAAGGAAAATAACGCTGGATATTGGTTTCTTGCAATTGAGGTTGACTTGGTTAAACCATTTAGTAGGTAAGAGTCTTTAATTTAGTTTTTAAGTTTTTCTACTGTCAGTAAACTTAATTTTTTTAATAAAAAACCTCTGTAACGTTTATGTGTAGAAGTCTCTTCGCAAATGGAGTGTGGAGATTGGTTCAAGGTGGGTTTAAAGACTTCATTCCAGGTAATACCTGTTACCTTACCCTTCGTGGGTCTATGGTGTGTATCACCGTGGCTTGTTATGCATTTTCCCAATGGTATGATCTGGAAATCCATCTGTGCTTGTCCTTTGCAGTGTGAAAGTGGTAATCCTCTTTGGTAGTCATGTGGTATTTCTATAAATGAAAGTTTTGTATGATTGAATGCAGATTCATTTTTATGTTGAAGAATAGTCCTATGACTGTCTCTATAGAAATGTAATTAATCTCCAGTTTTGTTGTTGTTTTTATAAAACTACAATGTGGTTGTGTGGCCTTTACTCCGTCACATTTGTTTTTGAGAAAGGGTCGTAGGTCCACTGTCAAATTTATACTACTGTTTTACTAAAACATGGAAAAGGTTTTTATAAAATGAAACAACTGGTGATGGATTTTATCATGTTTTTAAATAGAACTTCTGTAGATTTGTTTGATGGAGAAAATTGATATGGCCGTGAGATTTTTACTTAGCTTTTCATTTCTTTTTAAGAGAGGTCATAAGGCCCTTACTCTGTGTCATTTTTTCCTTTGAAACAGACCATGAGGCTACTGATAAGTTGATTCAAGTTGCTAGAGACGATTTATGTTTTCTTTAAAAGAAATACTAAGCTGAGAGGCCATTGTTATGTTCTATTATAATGTAATGTATAGATGGAAAGAATCCAATGGGATTCAAATGTGGGATTCTAATATTTGGTCTCCTGAATGAAAAATATGAATGGTTAAACAAGACATGAGGCTATTGTTAAATTGATTAAGCTTTTTACTGTTCTATAGTTAAGTTTAAGCCATAAGGTTGTTACGATAACTCTTGTATGTTTGAAACCAGTTGATAATACTAAATGGGTCTTCATCCTATTACAATAAACTTAGTATTGTTTTTTGTTTAACTGTTTTAAGTCTATTTAACCTATTTGTAACTAGGTTTTTGGTTTGTGAGGCCAGAACTTGGCCATAGAATGAAATTTTGATTCATCTATGTTATAAGGATTGTAGGGTTTTTAGGCATAAATAAAAGGGTTTGATAAAGGTTTTATAAGACCTATTTATTTAGCTAGTTTGTTAAAATAAAACATTGAAGGGAGACTATAAAGTTGTGGAAGAAGTTTTGTTTTGATAAAATGATTTTAAGCACTTTTGAAGAAAAGAAGTGAGGTCGTAAGGCCATTTAAGAAATTCTTTAATTGGTTGAGTTGGTAGAAGTACTTCTATGAGTTAGTGTTTAATAACAGTATATTGTGTATATATATTCTATGTAGTTATAAATATCGACAAAGATCTTGCTTAAACTGTAAATCTGAATTTTAACTTATGTACAGAAACTTAATATTTTTAATTTGACGTATCATAACTAGTACTTCATGAGAAGGAAGAGTATAATTTATACACTAATGGTTTATCCTAACTGTGAATGGAATAATTGACTTTAAACAATAAAGTGATAATCATCACAAAACAAATTTTAAAAGAAAGTGGAAAAGTAATCATATGTTTTCTTACAGAAAAACTATATTGCTAAGAGTTACCATTTAAACTCTATAGATACTAAACATACTTCAACAAAAAATACAGATATAGAATTAAAACATAGATATTATAAATAGTTAGAACCTAGATAATTTGGAGAAGGGGGACAAACACCCAAAGGAGACTGTTCTACCCAACCGTCTCATGAAGCAGACAAGATTACTTGCTTAGGACCCTCGAGCTTGTTCACTGAACCACTAGGATGAATATCACTGGATAATATCCCACACAGCAACTTGTTGTGAATTAGCACTCAGTAGCATCAACAATTCCACTTTAGCTGTCCCTTCATCAAATTTCTTGTGTGCCTGGATTTTTAGTTAGCAGCAGTTGCAAGGTTCATTCCCTTAGAAGCATAATGTAGTAGTGAGCCTCTTGCTCAATTTGATGGTATTTATAACATTTCTTAGGTATTTAGGTCAGTTTTGGAATTAAATGATCCACCAACTCATTTCCCCTCTCACAGAACATGACCACAATTTTAGGGATTATGCTTCATGCAACAACTAGAAAGTGAAATGCTAGTGCTGCCACTTGTTAAACAACCTTCTACAATTTCTCATTCCTCCTAGTGGTTCAGTGAACACTCATTCAACAGTCTCCCTTAGATAGGTGTCTCTTCCATTTAATTATTAAAATAAATAATTCTTCAATTACATTCATCCTTGAACAACTTGGTCATAACAAATTTACAATAAATTTAACATAATGTTTTCTGAAATAAATAAAATTATTTATTCTTGAGTTCTAGGTGTGTTACAAATACTCCCCATTAAGTTCAACATCGTCCTCGATGTTTCTTAAGTTGATTTTGAGTCTTCCTAGAATAACGCTGGATATGCCACCCGCATATCACTCTCCAACTCCCAAGTTTATTCATCTGGACTGAGGTGTTTCCATTGCACCTTTACTTGTCCAATGGTGTGATTCTGGAGAAAAATTTCCCTCTTGTTGAGAATACAGTTTGATTTCACCTGAAAATATCCTTCGGGTTCTACTGGAATAACATTCTAGTCAATCACATGAGTAACATTGTGTACATAATTTTTCAATATGGAAATATGAAAGGAATTTTGTATTCTAAGATTAGGTGGCAAAGCTAACTGATAAGCCACTGGCCCCACTCTTGCCAATAATTCAAATGGTCCACAATACTTGGGTGATAATTTAGCACAACTCCGTAGTTTAAAGGATCTCTTTCTGGGTTTTACCTTAACAAATACATGCTCACCTACTCAGAATTCTTTTGGAGTTCTTTTAAGGTCTGCATGATTCTTTTGTCTGTCCTGAGCAGTTTTTAAATTGCTTTGTACCCGTTTCACTGTTAGTTCCAGTTCTTTTAACAAGTCAGGTCCTAACATCATTCTGTCAACTGGATTACTCCATGTAATATGAGTATTAGTCCTTTTAAAAGGAGTATTAATTCATGTAAAAGGACTAATTTTAGCTGAAGCTTGATAATAATTATTATACACAAATTCAACTAAGTGCAAATAATCTTCCCACTTTTTAGGAGTCTCTAACATACATTCATAACATGTATTCTAATACTTGATTGGATCTTTCTGTTTGTCCATCCGTTTGTAGATGATAAATAGTACTAAAATTCAATTTAGTATCTACTTTAAACAAAGATTTCCAAAAATTACCAGTAAACTTAGGATCTCTGTAAAAAATTATTACCTTCGGAATTTCATGTAAACGAAATATTTCCTTCATAAATATGTCAACAATGTTGGTATCTTTATGAGTTGTTTTAACAGGCATGAAGTGTGCTTCCTTACTTAGTTTTTCCACAACTACCATTATTGAATCATTTTGTTTCTGATTTTTAGGCAAACCAGTTATAAAATCAAGAGTGATGAATTCCAATTTCCAATTTGGATTTGGTAATGGTTGTAAAAGACATGCTGGGTCTTGATGTTCAACTTTAACTTGCTAACATTCCATACATCTAGCTATAAATTCAGCAACTTCGTTCTTCATATTAGGCCAGAAATACTCTTTTCTCAACATTGTTATCATCTTTTGATACCCCAGATGTCGGGGATAAGGAATTTTGTGTACTTCATTCAAAATTAGCAGTTTAATTTCTAGTATGTTAGGCACATAAAGTCTATTTTTATACAACATTAAGGATTTTTAATTTAAACATTAGTGTGTATTTATGTTTTCAGATACATTCCGAGTTACTTTTTCTCTTAAAATTTTGTATTATGTGTCCATTTTTATTCCTTCTTACAATTTATCATCTAATTCGGTTTTGTAACTGCTAATGGCAGCTATAAAACTTGTTATTACATTTTTTCTTAAGGCATCAACCACTTTATTTTCCTTTCCTTTAATGTGTTTGATTTCAAAATCCTATTCACTAAGGAAAGCTTGGATTTAGATTTTGTTGATCAAACATATACTTCAAGCTTATGTTATCAAACATTAGCAAAATCATTCACCTATTAAATGATGGTGCAACATTTTTAAAGCATGGATTATGGTAGTCAACTCTAAGTCAGAAGTTGTATAATTATTTTTGTGTGTTTTTAACTTCCTTGATTCATAAGCAATTACATGACCTTCTTGTGTCAATACTCCACCCAAACCTTCATTGCATGCATCAGTGCATACAACGAAATCGTTCTCTGGATTTGCTATTTTTTATATGGGTGCAATGGTTAATAATTCTTTTAATTTATTAAAACTTTCTTCGCATTTTTGATCCCAGACAAATATTTTTCCCTTTTTCTGTAATGATGTTATAGGATTTGTGATTTTCAAAAATACTTCTATAAATTTCATGTAATAACTTGTTATTCCCATAAATGATCGTACATCACTTACATCCTTGGGGATAGGTCAATCAATTATTGATTTTATCTTATCCAGGTCTACTGATATCACTTCTTCAAATATCATGTGCCTTAGATATTTTATCTTATATTTATAAAATTTGTAGTTATTCAATTTAGCATATAGTTTATGTTTTCTTAAAACTTGTAGTATTATCTGCAAGTGTTCATTATTTTCTTCTTTCCTTTTAGAATAAATTAGTATGCCATCTATGAAGATGACTACAAATTTGTCTAAGTATTTGCTTAGGACACTGTCACTAAGCACATAAAATTTGTTGGAGCATTTGTTAGCCCAAAGGGCATAACCACAAACTCATAATTCCAATATCTAGTTCTAAAAGCAGTCTTAAAAATATCTTCGTCTTTAATTCTGACTTGATGATATCCAGATCCAAAGTCTATTTTTTAAAATATCGTCGCAAAAAATTTCTGATCGAACATATCATCGATGCGGGGTAGAGGATACACATTTTTAATTGTCATTTTATTCAGTTGAAGATAGTCTATACATAGACGTAATGTACCATCTTTCTTTTCAATAAATAAGATAGGTGCTCCCCAAGGGGATACACTTGGTCTTACATAATTTTTTTATTAGCTCTTTCAATTTCAATTTTAATTCATTTAGTTCTAAAATTTTCATTTGATAAGGATCCTTTGAATTAGGCACAGCTCTTGGTACTAATTCGATCGTAAAATACAGATCTCTCTTCTGAGGTAATCCTGGAATCTCCTTCGGGAAAACATCCGAGAAATCTTGTAGAATTGGAATATCATCGATTTTTAATTTATATTTCTTATCAATTTTCTCTTCACATATTACATTTACAACAAAGACTTTACAACCTTTCCTTATAGCCTTTTTCATCTATAAGGTTGTGATTTGTATAACAAGGATTTTCCTAGGTATTCCTTGGACTGTAATCCTTTCTCCTATATCATTTAAACAAGTAAATGTTTTCTAAAAACAATTTAAAATTACTTGATGTTTTTCCAGCTAATCCATACCTATTAAGACATCATAAGATCCCAACGGTAACACATTTAACTTGACTTGAGTTTTAAACTAATTCATAAACAAATCATAGTTTTCAACATAATTAACCACTTTCCTTTTAGTTCATGTAGCTAACTGGACCAACCAAGACCTTTCAAAAAATTTCAAAAATAAATTGCATTTTCCACTATGCTAGGTGACACATAACTTAAACTAGCATGTGGGTCAATCAGAATGGAATCTGTCTGATTTTGTATCATACCTTGTACTTCCAACATGGAAGTCTGGTGATCATCCCATCGATTATCTAAAGATGCATTTATTCTAGGCATTTCATTTGCTACATCTCCAATTGTTTCCTCTTCTTGAATGGTATGCACATTGCCGAAGTTCCCTTTTTTGTTTAGACAATAATTGGCATAATGCAGTCTATGACATTCCCAACACTTTATAGGTTTCTTATGTTCATTATTTTTAACATAACTGTTAGGCATATCCATGCCTTTTGGTGCTGTAATATTTTGTTGTGTTTTATTTTTAAAATATGCTCCTTGATAATTATTCTTGGATAAATTTTGAGAATTATTTCCAAAATTTTTATTAGACTTAAACCATTTTCTGTTTCGATCAAAGTTGCATGTTCTCTTATTCTTCCAGTTAGGTAAGCTTTCTCTCTTTTAACTCTGTTCATAACAGAAATCAAATTTTCTCATTGCCTCTTCAAGGGTCTTTGGATGATCAAACTCAATTATTTCCTTGAAGCTAGTGGGAAGATAACTTAAAAATATTTGTATTTTAGGCTTTTAGTCAATTATATAAGGTACATATCTTAACAACCTTACAAATTTTCTACTTAACTCTTTCATTGACATTGAACCCAATTTTAGTTCATAAAATTCTTTAGCTCTTTCTTCGTAGTACTGTTCAGATAAAAAATTCCTTTTAAAATACTTTTAAAATACTCTCTAGGTTAAATAATTCTCCTTGAGGTTTTTGACTCTTTTTATGTCCTGCCACCAGATGCCAGCTTTTCCGGTTAGGTTGTAGATAAGCATCTGAGCTTTCAGTCTTCCGGAGTAGTTATAAATCTGGAAATTTTTCTTCATTCCCGATAAGAAAGCCTCAAATTTTTGACCGTTTTCTATTTCTCCGTTGAACATGGGTGGCTTTATCTTTTTAAATTTTCCTAAAATATCTTCATAAGGTTTATACTTTATTTTTCTAGGTTTGCGGTCACTTTCACTACTTCCACTTGTGTATTTATACCGTCCCCTATGTGACCTTGCATTAACCTATGAAGAAGATTCACTATCATAATATTTTACTCTTTTTCCCTTATGCTTGTAGGATACTATTTCAGAATCAGTTTCATAAGAATTTGTTTTATCTTTTCCTCTGTTATTTATTTTTCCTAGAAAAATCTAATTTAGTTCCAAAATTATTTCATTATCATTTTTCACAATTTGCAATTCATCTTTTAAATCTTTCACTCTTTGGAGTATCTATGAGGGCGGGTTATTCAGTTCCACATAAATTGTTGGAATATATTAAACCCACTCATAACTTAGGATAAAATAATTAATCATTATTTGATTAATTATTCACCCACTAGCTTAATTAGTTGGCATCCACTTGCACCTTAAAGCCAATACATGCCATCTATATCCTATGAATGATTTATTTCTAATCCTGGGTTGATATTGACCACCTTTTGACCATCCAAATTAATATACAACACTTTACAATAGATTCTTCTTTATTCTGCTTTTCTATGGATAAGGTAAAGCTAGTCGAATTAGGAAACTGGGTGCTTTTGTTTCGAACCCATCCTTCATGAATTTTCCTCCATTTTCTAGGATTATCATGTTTTTTCCATCTCCTTGACAAATCACTCGTGATTTTTCCAACTCGTGAGGTCCTTGATAGATTTGGGAAGTGCTTTAGCCACCTATGGGGGTTTGCTATATTTTGCTAAGTCAGCTGTTTTGAGCTTTATGAGTTTTTTCCATACAATTAGATTTTCCTATGAGGGATGTACTATTTATGTACACTATTATTCATCATTATTCAATGTAAATATATTCACCAATATTCATCTCGTCATTCATGTGATTCAGTCTCTTTTCTTCTCTCTATTTTTCCTGTGTATGTTTGTGAGAATTCTTAGTAGAAAGATCTATTTCCTATCCTTCTTCTTATCATCATTTCTAATAGTAATGATCTATTATTTCTACATGTTATCAAATATATAGGGAGAACACCCTTTCCATATTCTACAACAGCAAGGTTGATCAAGTTCTACAGAGTTGAGGAGTGCATCCAGTCTCCTATCCCTCTCTGAGGAAGAGCTTGTCTAGCTTACAAAAATTTCTCCTAGTTTGTTTTGCAGGTTGCAAAGAGTATATACTAGAGCATATCAACAACTTCTATATGGATTCAAAAGTTCCTCTACTATCTCCTTTCAACTATGCTAATTGGAAACCAAAGATGAGTGCATACTTGAAGAGGCAATGTCTCTTTGATGTCTCCATTGGTACATTGAGCGAACCTGAGTCTTATGAAGAGAATATTGATTGGATAAATAATTGTGATAGAGATTATGGAATTATGTGTTTGATAATGTCTCCAAATATATATCATCTCATATATTCTACTGAATATCCATTTGAGCTTTGGAAGAATTTGGACAAAGCTTTTGGTTTGTAGGAAATTGAAGATGAGGCATGGTGCGAACCTAGCATCTCCTCTTGTTATCTCTCTCAAGATTGCTTGTCCTCTACAGTCCATGTTGTTGCTACCCTCCTTGATTCGAATGCTTCCTCCTTCAATGAAGAAGCAAATATTGAAGAGCCATCTTTTTCTGTATCTCTTGAAGGTGATTTTTCTTCTTGTGATACTATTGATGAAAAATAAGTAACATATGGAGGTGATATTGGTATTGATGATTATCCTATAACCCATTCATTGTTCTCAAAATATCCTATCTTATATTTTGATATCTATGTGCCTTATCCTTCACACTTTGTGCATACCTCTCTCATTGATGGTGCGCAACCCAGTGATTTTTAGGATGTTTGCTTAGCCAAATCAAGACTTATTTGTGTCATACCACTTAAATTACTTGATATAATGTGATTCAGCATATCCTCCTTTTTTCTTGGCATCAATTCTTAGAAGCTCCTTGAAGATTGTGAACATCTCATTCTTTCCTCCTTTCATACAAAGGATTCATTACCAGTGTATTCCCATGAGTCTACTGATATGCTTATATGTGATCCTTTAGATTCTAATTTAGAAGAATATTTGAAGGTTGATACACATATCATACCACCATCCATACCATCTACCATACCTCTAAATAATCCTAATACTATACAAATCCCAAGTTCATTAGTTGATTCCTCATTGGTCTCTTATGCAGTGATATTTATCTTACATGGTTTGAAGTCTTTCCTATCTTTCAGTGGCTGGTTATCCATGTCCTTAGTCATATTTGGACTGATATTAAACATGTTTGTATATGTTCTAAACACTTATGGTTTAGATCTTATGCCCATCCATCATTTAGATTTTTACACCTATCAGTTTTCCCCAGTTGCTCATAATTTTCCTATTCTAGCCCTATATCCTCATGGAGCCACTGAAGCCTTTGTATTTGCTGTTCCATATGCTAATATTTATTATATATCAGATTTTTATCATCCTAATATCAGATCTATACATTTTCTATATCAAATTGGAATATTGACATGTGATTTACATCACAATTTTGCAGCTATTCAGGGAATTGGGTCTGAAATAAATTGTCTTAATTTTTGTACTCTTTGGGAAGGAGTATGCACATATCTCTTTTCCATTTCAGATTATGTTCGCATATCAGAGTTTGATAGCAGCAAGAAGCATTCATATAATTCTCCTACTTCATCAGTTGATGAGATACAAGGAGTCTCTCCTCTTCCTTCTTGCAGGTTCTACACTCTAGCGCATGATCATGGAGTTCATGATTTCTTCAGCAAGTACTTCATCCAGAAGTAGTTCATTCATCTCATTAAAGTAAATATGAAGATATGTTGAAGACATATTTCAAATTTTGTGCCTTGTCCTATCTTGAGGGAGGAATTTACCCATGTGGTTTTGCCTCTTTCCTCACTTTTTTGGACATAATAATTGTTAAAGGGTGACCATAGCCTTGTTGATGGGCCCTATATACATCCATATTTTTTGTCATACCATCATAAAGTAAGACTTATAGGGGGGTGTTGGAATATATTAAACCCACTCATAAATTAGGATAAAATAATTAATCATTATTTGATTAATTATTCACCCACTAGCTTAATTAGTTGGCATCCACTTGCACCTTAAAGTCAATACATGCCATCTATATCCTAGGAATGATTTATTTCTAGTTTTGGGTTGATCTTGACCACCTTTTGACCATCCAGAATTATTATACAACACTTTACAGCGGATTCTGCTTTATTTTGCTTTTTCTGCTTTTTCTATGGATAAGGTAAAGTTAGTCAAACTAGGAACCTGGGTGCTTTTGTTTCCAACCCATCCTTCATGAATTTTCCTCCATTTTCTCAGATTAGCATTTTTTATCCATCTCCTTGAAAAATCACTCATGATTTTTACAACTCGTGAGGTCCTTGATATATTTGGGAAGTGCTTTAGCCACCTATGGGGGTTTGCTATATTTTGGTAAGTCAACCTTTTTGAGCTTTATGAGTTGTTTCCATACAATTCGATTTTCCTATGAGGGATGTACTATTTATGTACACTATTATTCATTATTATTCAATGAAAGGATACATCCAATATTCATCTCTTCATTCATGTGATTTAGTCTCTTTTATTCTCTCTATTTTTCCTGTGTATGCTTGTGAGAATTCTTAGTAGCAAGATCTATTTCCTGTTCTTTTTATTAGCATCATTTCTCATAGAATTGATCTATTATTTATACATAAATGTTGTCTAGATTATTGTGATGAGATCCATTTTCAACAAATGCTTCAACATCTTCCATTTTCTTGCAAAACAAAATTTATATTTCTGTACATAAATAAATTAAAACATGATCAGTATATTTGTTCTAGTTTGTATGCGAGTGAGCCAATCAGGACTAGTGTTTGGAATCTTTATTTAATGCCACATGTAACATCTCCTAAATTACAAAAAAAAATTATTATATGTAAATCAGTAATTTTCTTAGGAAGATAAATGCATGAGATGTTATATTTTACGCTATAACAGTTGTGACAATAAATCGAATGTGACTAAAATTGAATGCAAGACTCAAAATACTATGTTTAGTGTTTTCAATAACATGTCCTTTCATGACATTACTTTGATGCGTAAAAATAGTCACTGCTTATTTGTCGTAAAACTTCTTATATTTTTTTTGTGAGTTAAATTCGTTGTAAAAGATGTTTTTGTTCTTTCGTCCTTGACCCTACCTATCAGCTAGGAAGAGGAGGGTCTCAGGTCTTAGTTAGCCTCCATGGATAATGCAGAACCCTTTGTTTTTCTTGTGTAGGTGAAAGTGACGAAGCTTAAATCTTCCTAACTAAGGAGGCAAAGTCCTAAACTAGGGTACGCCATACATCCTAAGCAAATATATGACAATAAGGGGTCATAGATAAACATATAATATGTTATTGCATGTACCAATCTTTGTAAAAAAACTTATCGACTTGCAATCACATGGAACTATGCAAAAAGTTCCTAAACTCTTAACTGTAACGAAAGTTGACTAATCGAAATAAATGGAGGTTGAAAATATTTGTAAGGGTCATGAGTTTAATGTTTTCACATATTGGCCATGTGAAGGCCTTAATTGCACCAGCTGGGGGAAATTGGACATAACACAAAACCCTAGGGGTTTATTGCGCCTCTGTGTAGGAACTTGTTTTATCGATGAAGTTTGTAATGGTATCATTTTTTCTTTGTTCAACCTCTCCTGTCTTTGTTTGCTTGTCTATTTAGCTCATCTATGCATAATCGATGGTGGAGGAGCCGGGGTTCTCTGCCCTCGACCTCCTTACTTCATGTCTGCAAAACTAGGGTTTTTTACGTGGCTATGTTAAAGCAAAGTAAAATAATGCTAGAGATTGGGTTCTTGCTGTTTAGATTGACATGGTTAAACCATTCGACAAGTAAGAGTCTTTAATTTAGTTCTTAAGTTTTTCTAGTGTCAGCTTTAACTTAATTTTGTTAATAAATGACCTCTGTAACATTTATGTGTAAGAGGATCTTCGCGAACGGACTGTGGAGATTGGTTCTAGGTGGGGTTAAAGATTTCAGTTTGGGTAAGACCTGTTACCTTAACCTTTGTGGCTAATTGGCATGTATCACTGTGTCTTGTTCTGCATTTTCCCAATGGCATGAAGTGGAAATCCATTTGTGCTTTTCCTTTGGAGTGTGAAAGTGGTAATCCTCTTTAGTAGTCGTGAGGCATTTCTATAAATGAAATTTTTGTATGATCGAATGCAGATTCATTTTTATGTTGAATAGCAGTCCTACGACAGTCTCTATATAAATGTAATTAATCTCTAGTTTTGTTGTTGTTTTTATAAAACTACAATGTAGTCGTGAGGCCTTTACTTTGTCACATTTGTTTTTGAGAAAGGGACGTAGGGCCACTGTCAAATTGATACTGCTATTTTACTAAAACATGGGAAATGTTTTGATAAAATGAAACAACCCATGAGGGATTTTATCATGTTTTTAAATAGCACTTCTGTATATTTGTTTGATGGCGAAAATTGATACAGCCGTGATGTTTTTACTTACATTTTCATTTCTTTTTGAGAGAGGCCATAAGGCCCTTACTTAGTTTCATTTTTTCATTTGAAAAAGGACATGAGGCTACTCCTAAGTTGATTCAAGTTGTTAGAGAGGATTCATGTTTTATTTAAAAGAAATACTAAGCTGAGAGGTAGTTGTTTCATTCTATTCATAATCTAATGTATAGATGGAAAGACTTCGATGGGATTCAATTATGGGATTCGATCTTTGGTCTCCTGAATGAAAAATATGAATGGTTAAACAAGCCACGAGGTTATTGTTAAATTGATTAATCTTTTTACTGTTCTATATTTAAGTTTAATCCATAAGGATGTTACGATAACTCTTGTATGTTTGAAACTAGTTGATAATACTAAAGGGGTGTTCATCCTGTCACTGGCGTTGAGGCCTATCGATGATCTCGATTTAGTATTTTTTTTGTTTAACGGTTTTAATTCTATTTAACCTATATGTAACTAGGTTTTTGGTTTTTGAGGCCAAAACTTGGTCATAGAATGAAATTTTGATTCATCTATGATATAATGATTGTAGGTTTTTTATTCATAAATAAAAGGGTTTGATAAAGGGTTTATAATACCTATTTATTTAGCTAGTTTGTTAAAATAAAACATTGAAGGGAGACTGTAAAGTTTTGGAAGAAGTTTTGTTTTGATAAAATGCTTTTAAACACTTTTGAAGAAAATAAGTGAGGTCGTAAGGCCATTTAAGATATTCTTTAATTGATTGAGTTGATAGAAGTAATTCTATGAGATAGTGTTTAAAAACAATATATTAAGTATATATATTCTATGCAGTTATAAAGATCGACAAAGATCTTGATTAAAATCTAGACCTTAATTTTAACTTATGTACATAAACTTAATATTATTAATTTGACGTATCATAACTAGTACTTGATGAGAAGGAAGAGTCAGTTTATACACTAATGTTTTATCCTAACCGTGAATGAAATAATTGACTTTAAACAATCATCAGAAAAATTATTTCAAAAGAAAGTGGAAAAGTGATCATATCTTTTCTTACAGAAAAACTATATTGCTAACAGTTACCATTTAAACTCTATAGATATTAAACATACTTCAACAAACAATACAGATATAGAATTAAAACATAGATATTATAAACAAATAGAACCTAGATAATTTGCAGAAGGGGGACAAACACCCAAAGGAGACTATTCCACCCAACAATCTCCTGAAGCAACCAAGATTACTTGCTTAGGACCCCCGAGCTTGTTCACTGAACAACTAGGATGAATATCACTGAATAATAGCCCACACAACTAATTGCTGTAACTTAGCACTCAGTAGCAGAATCAACTCAATAATTCCACTTTAGCTATCCCCTCATCAAATTCCTTGTGTGCCTAACTTTTCAATTTGTAGCAGTAACAAGGTTCATTCCCATAGAAACATAATCTAGTAGTGAGCCTCCTTCTCAATTTGATGGTATTTATAAGATTTCCTAGGTCTTTGGGTCAGTTTTAGAATTAAATGAGCCACCAACTTAGTTCCCCATCTCAGGGAACATGCCCACAATTTTAGGGATTATGCTTCCTACAATATCTAGAAAGTGAAATGCTAGTGCTGCCACTTGTCAACCAACCTTCTGCCACTGCTCATTCCTACTAGTGGGTCAATGAATACTCATTCAACAGTCTCCTTTGGATAGGTGTCTCTTCTATTTAATTATTAAAATAAATAATTATTCAATTACAGTCATCCTTGACCAACTTGGTCATAAAAAATTTACAATAAATTTAACATTATGTTTTTTGAAATAAAAAAAAATATTTATTCTTCAATTCTAGGTGTGTTACACCTTGGGGCAAAAATGCTAAGTCAGATGCATTTATGACTTTGCAACAGGATTCTTGCCTCCAGAGACTTAGGAAAAATGGAAAGGGAAAACACAAGGCATATACAGAAGTAAAATGCAGGAAAATATAACAGAAGTAAACTTCTACTTAAATCATCAATAAGCATTCAAAATGAACATAATAATTCATAAGAGAATACACAATATAATAATCAACACAACATAATACTTATCTTTGATGATGAAGCTGTCCCGCAACTAGCTATGTCGTTGCAACATTCCACCCAACCATAGCACAGTGTGTTCATTAATGTCTCAACATCACTACCACCCTCGAGCTGGGAATGATTTCCACAAGGAACTAGGGAACAACAGGCTCACACATAGACATAACTCATCACAACATGGCCAAATCAAAATCCAGTTGGGTTTCGCAGGCTACTAAGGCAGTGGAGATGAAGAGTTGCTAAGCTATTGAGCTCAACTAAAAAGCTATGGACACCTACAGTAGATCTATATAGCTTGGCATTCCACAATACCTACACAACAAACACAAGGAAGTATTCCCTTCACTTCTACATAGTTCCCTCAGGCCATACCTTCCCTTCTAGTGCTCTTCAAGGTGTGCATAGAGGATTTTCCAACCCCTCTTGATCTGTATGTGAGGTTCCTCTCTTCACTAGGTTTATCAACCAATTCTGGCCTCTTCCACTCCTAAGTCTCTCAGACCAAAACATGGATGAACATCACAACAATCCATAATGTAAACACAACAAAATAGGCTCCACTCACTCCGTGACAGAGGAGACCACGGTGGAAACACCTTCCACATCTCAAGAGAGTAAGAAAAACCATCATGAGTAATGAACTACTAAAAAACAACACTCGGGAAACCATAGAGGATCACACTCTCATAAAATCAAGAGATCTCCACCACCCATTCCCTTCAGCATACAAAAACAGTTTCTCCGCCAGTGAGAATGAAAACAATGCACATGCACCAATGAATGTATTCTCCACAAGAAAAACATGAAAACCTTCCCATAGCTAGGGGGAATATAGACTCGGAATGCATCATGTGATTTCTTGCTGTAGAAGTAAGAATGCGGCTTCCTAGACTGCAGACTTGCATGCTTTCTCAGACAAGCAATCAGACTGCCATGCCTTTTTCTTCCCAAGACATTAACTGCCTCCACCAAATTCTGGAAGAAATTGATGATTGAGTGTAGGGGACAAAAGGTAATTGAGGGTTCAAGGGTTCTCCCATTGACATTTGACCTCACCCTAAGGCTTAGTGGTCTGGCTAACTCCCCACCCTATTTCTTGTGAAATCACGCCCCTGTCTCTTTCAATTTGTAGCGCATAGCTAGTTGTGGTGTTTTATTAATTGTAGGTTTACATGATATCTAAAAATGTAATCTTCCTAAATTAGCACTATAACCATAGGTATGAACCTTGATCACCTATACACAAAACATCAATCAATGGTAGGGCCTTGGCCTTGAGCTCCTTTCCATGATTCAAATACAGTATATAAATCATGTACAATTTTAATACCATGGGGTCAAAGTCGGGGTGTTACATTCAGAGCTATACAAATATAGTTTTACTTCTATTTGAGAGTTTTATGAAAGTTGTGAGAAGTTTTTAGTAAAAATTCTGTTGTTGCTACAAATGAAAAATGGAGAATTCAACTCCCTTCACACCAATAATCTTTACACCCTTGAATTATCTAGATTGGAGGAAATATATGTAGATAGTGTTGCACAACAAAATTCTATACATGGTCACAATGGGCAAGGAGATCGAACCTGAGAAAGCTATTGATAAATCAAAGTACCTAAACACGCTAGATGAATCTTTTAGTTTTATGTGTATTCACATCTCCATAGAATTACTCTTCCATATTGATGGTTTGAAAATCCCAAGGGAGGTATTCCTAAAGCTTGAATGTATTTTTGGAATGTAAGATGTTTTGGGAGGCCACATTTTGGAGAATGGATTAATTTCTCTTCATCCCAGTATTTTTTAAACCATTCAATAGTTATTCACCAAAATCAATTCTTCGGTTATCCGACTCAAACAATGTGGAATTAAAAAGAAGGATGAGAAGCTGGTGCTATCCATTCTATGTAAGATTGTCCCTAAATTTTCAGTATTTGTTTCCACCTTGCACTTTGTGAGACTGACAACCCCAAATTGGTAGCTTCCTTATCTAGATGCATTCACTAGATACCTAATCCAAGAATAAGAGAAGCTGATCAAAATGGGATCCCTAAAATCCTTTGAAGAATCAGGATCTTTTCGATAGGGAGTCAAAGAATCTGAATTCCAAAGGGAAGTAGAAGGGAAAGGACAATAAACATTCTGAATCCAAACCTGAGGAGAATCCTAATCCATCAGATGGAGCCTCGAGTTCTAATAATGATAATAAGAAGAGGTTTGAAAAGGCCAATTGTACCTATTACAAGAAATGAAACCATCCAGAGAGTTCATGTATGAAGAATACTATAGATCAAATGGAAAAAAATATTGAATAGAACCACATTTCCCTCTCAGAAGGTGCAAGAAATACTGAGTTTGTAAGCAATACATATGATCATGAGAGATCTTGTGCACTAACGGATGGATTTTCATGATCTCAATATTTCACCATAGATTCTGAATCCTCCAACCATAGGATTTACTCCATAGAGTGTTTTTGTTCTTTATATATCACTGATGGTCTAAGCATTCACATGGGATATTGTTCTCAGATACCAACTATAGGGAAGGGCACAATACAATTCGAACATGGTGTGTTCAATGATGTTCTATATGTACCTTCATTAGCATCAAATTTGTTATATGTTTATCAGATGACGCACACTAGTTCACCAAAGTGAGTTTTTTTTAGACCTGACACAATTGAGATCTTAGATATCTCTTCTAGGAAGATGATATCTAAAGGTGCTGAAAACCATTCCTCCAAGGCATATGTGTTATCGCACTTTTTCCCAAACTCATATCAAAGTTCCTTATTGACCCATTCCAATGAGAGAAGCAGACTATGGGATGAGAGATTTGGTCATCTAAACTTCAAATACTTGCAGTAGTTGTACAATGAAGAAATGGTCAAAGGATTTCCCCTCATAAATTTTTCTCAAGGAATCTGCAAAGGATTCTTGGTAGGGAAGAGTTGATAAAAAAAGAATGATGTTGAGAAGGAATGAAGATATTCCTCCACACTTGATTTGATACATAGTGATGTCTCAGGACCAATGCCTACAACTTATATGAATGCATCCATATACTTTTTGACCTTCCTAGATGACTTTTCCAGGTTCAGTTGGATGTATTTTCTTAAGAAGTCTGAGGTTTTTGAGACCTTCAAAGTTTTGAAGAAATTTATTGAGAAAAATATTGGGAAGAATATCAAAGCACTTAGATCTGACAATGGAGGGGATCACAACAAGAGAAAATTTAAACATCTTCGTGCTTATGAGGGAATCCAAATGAAACATTGTGTCCCGTACATAACACAACAAAATGGGATATATGATAGAAAGAACCGATCATTGAAAGAGATGGCCACTAGCCTACTTGAAGCAAGGGATCTTCCACCACATCTCTAGGAAAAAGAAATGAACTGGTATTCATTGAAAGAAGTGTCCAACTCATTGAATATCCATTGCAATATATGTAGTAAATTGAAGAGCAAGGGAGATCTAATCTACCTACACAATTTGCACATGATGAAGATAAAAATGATGTTTCGTTTGATGATTCATATTCAGAATTTGAAGATGAGCAACACGTTGAATCATATATTGATGTTGAGAATGAATATCAAGCATATAAAAATCCAAATCCAAATCCTTCTCCCTATCTTAGGCATAAATGGGCACAAAAAATCGTTGAAGCTTATGGGAACATTGTTGGGGATCCATCTTACCAAAGAAGAAATAGATCGCAGTACCAATATGAGAACCTTGCACTATGTCATACAGATCCACTTATCCTAGAGCGATGCTACATGATGGTGGGGTATGATCCACAATTCTACAAATAGGCTTTCCATTATCCAAGATGGAAGATTTCCATGGATGAGGAATATGAGTCATTGCAGAACAATGAGGAATGTGATCTTGTCTCCCTTCCTCCGGGGAGAAAGCTTGCCTAGTGCAAGTGGACATGTAAAACAAAATTGCATCTAATGGTTATACAAACAAGTAAAAGGATTATCTAGTTGCAAAGGGGTACTCTCAAGTTCATGGTTAGGAATGCAACGATACATTCACTTGTGTTGAAAGAATGTATTCGATCAGGCTAGTTTTGACCATTGCAACTTCGAAAGAGTGGGAGGTACATCACATAAATGTCAAGAATTCCTTCCTACATGGTGACTTGGAAGAATGGATATACATGAAACAACTTGAGGGGTACATTTATGATCCTTCCTTCGTATGCATGCCAAGGAAATCATTGTATGGGATCAAGCAAGCCCCAAGGGCATGGTATGCCAAGATGGACTATTTATTACTACACTACTACATTTCGACCCAAAATCCGACGACCGTCATGTCGGATTTTCGACACTTTCCTGTCACATGTACGACACTTTGATTTTTTCTTAAGTGTCGAAAACTTGGCGTCGGTGATCCGACACTTAAATAACCGTCGCTTAAGCGACACCTACGTAACCGTCGCTTAAATGTAAAGTGTCGCTTAAGCGACAGAATATTTTCGACGGTAGATTTTTTTTTTAAAAATAGCCTCCATAACCGTCGCTTACGCGACACCTGAAACCGTCGGATAAGCGACAGCGATCAAAAAGGCGTCGGAAAAGCAACGGCAATCCAGAAAAGGCGTCGAAAAAGCGACACCTTCAACCATCGGATAAGCGACGGCGATCAAACAAGGCGTCGAAAAAGTGACGGAAATCCAGAAAAGCCGTCAGAAAAGCGACAGAGGAAACCGTCGCTTAAGCGACGCCTGTGGAATTTTTTTAAAAAAAAAATATCTCGAAATTGTGTGGGTTAATCTCAATTTGATCTCTTTCGATCTTCTCTCCAAGACAACCCATAAGACATTGTGGAGTACTGTTTTCTTCATAAAACTTCTTGCTATCCCTACTTCCCTGAAGTGAGAAAGATTCATGATCGAAACTTTCAAGAACTGGTTATTGTGTCGACCATCCAAATAAATGAACCAACTTGCACAAGCCACATTACAACTTGGCATAGCAAGTTGGGTAATATCTTTAAACCCCACCAGAACAACCAGTTATTTTATGTCACTACTACCACACTATTTTCATTTGAAGTACTGATAGCTATCACTATTAACGTTCAATTTTCTAACTCATAAAATTTAGAATCAAGATATATGACCTATAAATCAGAATTCCTGGACAGGTTGGTTGTTCTTGGTATTTATACAAGTCTCTTACAGCTCCGAATTTGAAAGAGAGTGCTCGTGCCCTTCCACACATTTTCTTGCCCAAGTTCAATATTTCAGAAACCATTTATATAGTTAAAAGTGGACAAATCACACTGTACTGAGTCTCGGAAATATTTAGCTTTTTCCAACAGAAACAATTGAAAACACGTTCTTATCATAATTATATGGTGTATAAGCTGAAACAGTTGGGGCTGTCTCTTTGTGTACCATGGTGGCAATTTGTTGGTTTATGAGGAAGCCTGTACATGTGCTTGTTCCATTCGAAGACCATCATAAACCTGCTGCTTCGGATCTCTACTTTTCCCCAAAGGAGGACTTCAGATTCCAGGATCTTGTAGACGCAACTAACAACTTCTCTGAAAGTGTTGTGATTGGAAGAGGAGCGTGTGGAACTGTTTATAAAGAAACTATGCCTTCTGGGGAATTTATTGCTATCAAGAAGTTAGCTTCTAATCGTGAAGGATCCAACATCGAAAATAGTTTCAATGCTGAGATATCAACTCTTGGTAAGATCAGGCATCGTAATATTGTGAAGCTGTATGGTTTCTGCTATCATCAGGAATCAAATCTTCTTTTGTATGAGTATATGCCAAATGGTAGCTTGGGTGAAATTCTTCATGGGAACTCTTGTATACTAGACTGGGACACTCGCTATAAAATCGCTCTTGGGGCAGTAGAGGGCCTCTCTTACTTACACAATGATTGCAAGCAACATATTGTTCACAGAGATATAAAATCAAATAATATTCTACTTGATGAGAATTTTGAAGCTCACGTGGGGGATTTTGGATTGGCCAAGGTGATTGACATGCCGCAGTCAAATTCCATGTCTGCTGTTGCTGGTTCATATGGCTATATCGCTCCTGGTAAGATGCGTCTATTCTTTCAACAAACTCTAGTCTCTTAGATTTTCCTTTTCTGCAGTGTCGTGGACATATGATATGCAACTTCTAGGTTACAAGAATCCTTGGATGTGTTTTGGGATTTACGGCTATATCAATCATAATGTTTCACTGCAGAGTAATTGCTTCTGCAGAAATGTCCTTCACTTCTAGTTCTGCATGAAGGATGAACTAAACAATCAAAATTTATAGGTTGTTTCTGATCTTTTTGATAGGATTTTCACATACTCTTTCCAACATCTCCCTTTCTTGACCAGACTATCAAAATAAGAGTTGATATAAACTTCTTCTATGAATAATTCAAATTTATATCTGATCATAAATCATATAATAATTTTATAGTCAATAGGTTAGAAATTATATTATATCATTAAAGTTCCAAAAGAGTGAGAGTGGGTCTGTTTATCTTAAGATAGGATTCCTGATAAACATAGAAATGACAAGTATGTTTTATTTGTAGCATTTGACACAAACTCAAAGCTTTCTTATTAGAATTGCACAACGGAATTCAAGACATATATATAGTGAGGATTCCAAAATAGAATTTGATTGAAACAAACAACTATTATTTTGTTCCATTCAAATGGTCAAACTATTGGGTCTAGGCCCTGAATACAATGATTGGGAGCCAAATTCACACAGAGAGGTCTCAATCTCTCTTTGTTACAATACAACACTCAACTGAACTGAAGCTTTAATCTTCATCTTGAAATGAACTACTCCCCTGAATCCTTCTACTGGTTAGCTATTATTTGTATTTCTACCCTGGAGTACAAATTGTTAAATCGTTACAATTCCAGGAACCCAACAGTTGAGAGTCACCTTGACATGGCTCACCGCGTGGGATACTTGCTGGTGTTCTGTTCCAATCAAATTCATATTCATGGATCTTCTTTTGTTGATGTGGTCAGGAGGCAAACATCAATGAGTTATTTTGCTCGGCCTGTTAATGCTTTAACTGTCTGGTTCTAATTGTCAACTAGGGATAGTACTCTGTCACCTTGGTACACTTCCTCTGCACTTTGGGTTGGTGCTTTCCAACCACAGGTGGGACTCCCTATGTGATATGAAGATAAAAATTTAGCTTTGTGTGCCAAAACTACTTTAGATCTATAGTTAAAACTCACTGTAAATTATACTGCGTGATAAAAATTTCAAACAGAAAGAAAATAACAGATTTCCCCTTTAATATGTCAATTAACCTCGTTTTCTATTCAAATATGCTGTAAAGCATCTCAAATATATGTTGGAAATGCAAATCTTTGTGCAAAAAACTTGCAAATAGCAAAGTAGAATTCTGAAATTTTGCTTATGATTGTAGCTTCTCAAGTCCTGTGGGTTATGGAGTTGAATAGAATAGAAAATTGATTGAGCAGGGTGAAAACTGAGGTCATTCATTTCAGAAAATTGAAGCAATCAACAATTAACATACCAACAAAACGAGATGTAGCCACCAAATCAAATGATATGTTTCTTCCAATGAAATAAATACGATGTTTGGAGATAATGATTTCAACTGCAAGTACTCTGGGGGATGGCAATCACCTCTAAAGCACCGATTCTCACCAAGTCCAAGGATGTAATCATATGGATATCATGAGATCGACCTCTAGCTCTCAATGAATGCATGCTTTCTCACAATTACTCAAATCGAATGCAATCAGATGGAAGAGTAGAGACTGAAAATACAGTCAACAAACTCAGTGGAACTCTCCATCTCTTATAGCAAACTTAGAAATGAAAATATATTTGACAAGAACCAAATTGCCGAGGACGTAATATGACAGGCACCAAAAACTTGAAAATGTCACCAGACATACCTGGCCAGACATGTTCGATGCTCAAAAACCTCAACGCCTCAGATAAACCCTCAACGCCTGTAGCAGAGGGTTAGAGGGTTACACGTTACAATTTATAATTCTTGAGGAAAAGAAAACAACTTACTTGAGCTAACTGTTATTGTGGAAGCAAGATATCTTAAAACACATCCCTGAAGGAGAATGAACCCTCGCCCCAGTAACAACCATACCTGCAAATGCCCAAATCAAACCAAACCCTACAATTATATCCAAGATAAAAAAAAAACTCTTAAAAAAAACGACAACAATAGAATTTACCTCGAGTTGCCATGCCGAAATTACCAAGGTTGCCATGCAAAAAAAATTGAACCACCCAACTATACAAAATCCACCATTCCACATTAACACCAAGGAACTGCAGCCAGTGAACGATGAATGCAACATTAAATTGGCATTGTAATTTGCCAGTAGAGATCGAAATTTCCAATCTGTGACCTGCCCATTCAAATCTGAATTCAAATCTATTCTCTCTGTATCCACCTTTGAACAGATTGAAATCAGTACTTTACTTTTAACTCCAGTTTAGGAATGGTCATAATGGAGAGCATGGTCTTCATCATCGTTGAGACGCGGGAATGAGCAGAGTGTGAAGTGGGTAATGCGTAGTGGGTGAGAGGAATGAATGACCCTGATATTGAAAATGTGGCCCGTGGGTACAACAACCACACCGTGAAACCAAAACCACGACTCCCAGAGGACCAGCGGCCCAAGTCCACCGTGACCTGTCACCCATCCAAATCTTCCAAACTCCCACAGCCCATTGAAAACCCAGGAAGGGAAAAATTTTGGGGTTGCCCTTCCATTGTCAATGTACACAGTTCTGCTTCATTTCATTTTCGACGGGCACTCCATGAAACCAAATTTTTTTTTGTAGGGCAAATTCGGTCATGGCCTTCTATGACAGGTAAACAGGCCTTTGACGGGCACTGAAGCCTTCAAATTTGAAGCCTGCCCGCGAGCCTGGTTTCATATATCTAAAACATTGACTTAAGCGCCCTGGGTCAACTAAAAAGACTACACCTTCCTACAAAATAAAATAAATCATGAATGGTCTACATGGCATGACCACGAATGGTCACTTGACTGATTGACGGCAGCAAAATCACAAAATCACTAAGGGCGATGACTTGTTTAACTTATCTATTAAAGAGCATCTACTTACAAGTGCAACTGATATGGTGGAATGCCTGAGAACGGATCCATTTGGGGCATTCTGTCAGCCTTAGTGTGACCTCTGCAAACCCTCCTCCTTTGCAAACCCTCCTTTGCCGCCCTCTCCTCTGCGAGCTCTGTCCCCTGCGGCCTTATCCTCTTCTGCCATCTCCTATTGTTCACGTGAATGATAGGAGAAACCCTCGACTTCCCTCTTTTCCACAACAAAAATCCCAAATCGATTTTTTGTTTTTGGTTTAAAAGAAAAACAAAATTTGATTTGGTTTTATATAAAGATAATTGTTATATAGGTTCTAAATGCTCCTAATTTTTCATTTAAATAAAAAGTATAAAAAATTAGTTTTTTTTAAATTTAAAAAATAAATTAGTTAAGTAAAGTTGTATTTGGTAATTTTTACTTTTATTACATAACTTTGCAAATTGAAATTTTTTTATTCATGTAAAAATGAGAAGTAGAAAATCATTGTCATGAAATTATTATTTAGCAAACTATCTATTTAAACTAGATAATTAATAGAACTATGATTAATAAAAATCAAATTTGTCATTTAAGGCATAAAACATAAAAGCAATTTAAGAAGAGAGACATTATATAAAAAATGAGTTAGGAATGTTAATATATACATTACAAAACAAAAGAGCTAGAAAGCATTAGTTGATATTTATGTCCTCCACCCATCATCACCTTGGCCAAACTCCTCAAGCTTAACCCCTTCAAACACAAATTCAAGCCCTTTGTAATCTTAATGCCAACCTCCCCAAGCTTAACCCATTCAAACACAATTCCAAGCCCTTTGTAATCTTAATGTCAACCTTAACATTGTCATTATTAAAGATTATAGATGTATTGCTATAGTAATCATGAATCACACATTATGACAGTCAATTACTTGAGGATTTGTCTTCATATTATGAACCTCTAGCAAACATCATATTAACAAAATCTCTAATCTTGCAACTAATTGTATAAAACCTGGTATCTATATCCTTTAATTGAAAATTGTGTTCTTCCCTAGGACCTTCATTCTCCTATACTTTATCGCCAACCAAAAATCCATAAGAAATATATTCCTCTTAAACTCATTGTTAGCATAAATAGGGCTCTTACCAATGCCTTATCTAGATTCTTAGTAGAGAGTGGAGAGTAGATAATTTGCAAACTTTCATTGGCCAAACATACAAATTCATTAAGGGTTCATTTGATAATATCCACAAATTTTCATAATTTTCATTTAAACAATGAATACCTCAGGGTTAGTTTTTATGTTGTTTCTCTTTTAATAAAAATTCCTATTCCCACAGCCCTTGAAATCATTCCTAAATTAGTGGGCCTTGAAACTTTAACTAAATCAAAATATGCCTTACTTTGACCTTCTTTTTCTTTAAAATAAAATTCTACAAACAAACTTAAACTATATATGTATTAAATCCAAGGAATAGTAGTTTTAGTCTTCTCAATTGAATCCTTGAATTCTTACTCAATCACTTTATTTTATCCTTGACTAAATAGGTTGTGTTAAGATATCCTCTAATAAATCCTTGAGAGACACAAGGTGAGAGACTACAATATATGGGGATCTCTTATTAATAGACATCCTAGTAGGGTGGTTGTTAGGTTGTAAGTTGGTCATTGGAAGAGAGAGAGAGAGGGGGGAAGTTTGTAATGAGGGCATGAACCATACAAATACAAATGAGACATATACAAATGAAGGGATAATTCACATTAAATAGAGAATTGGAGTAATAATTCAATGTAGGCACATCACCACCCTAAAAATCAAGCAATTTTAGAGCCGTCGCTTAAGCGACACTTAGGAGGATAGAAATTTTAGCGCCGTCGCTTAAGCGACACTTAGGAGCATTGCCGTCGCTTAAGCGACACTAATCCCCACTATTTCAAAAAAAAAATTAATCTTTCTGATTTTTGGCATGGTTAAAAGAAAAAAACCACGCGTCGTCGGAAAAAACCGTCGGATTTTGGATCAAAATCTAGTAGTGCTATCACATAGATTAAAAAGGTGCAAGTTTAACTATAATGTCTATATGCAGTAGAAGGTAGTTTTCTTACTATTGATTGTGTTGTATGTGGATGACTTGCTCATCATCGGTAGTTCATCTAATCGATTGAGGAACATCAAGTCATATTTGAGAAAATATTTTACCATGAAATATCTAGGTCTACTAAGACAATTTATTAGCCTCGAAGTAAATAAAAACGGTTCAGGGATCATGGTTCCATAGTCTTGGTATGTATATAACTTGCTTAAAATATTCCACATGACTGATTGCAAAAAAACAACATTTCCTTTCCTATTTGGCATCAGAATGTAAGAAGGTTCACATGCACTATATCAGGGAACTAGTGCAAAACATGACCATCACACTGCATTACTGCCCTATAGAGGAGAAGATTGCATACATTTTCACAAAGTATTTCACGTAGAAGATATTTTTCTATCTCAAATCTCTACTTGATGTGAAGGATGTTTAGGTTCCCTAACTGATCATTTTGAGGGGGAGCGGGGTGTTTCCCATGAGATTTTTCGTGTTTCCTCAGTTTCATGAGTAGTTATTTTTTCATTATTATTGTATGGGTGAAATTTGGTCTCATCTTCTAGTTCCTAGGTTTTCCAAGTCCTTATTAAGTGGGTGTGTTAGGATTATTTAATAATCCTCCCTTGTCAACCGTATTCATTTAGTCACTTTCCTAGTTTAGGACGATGTTATCACTTTCCTATTGTTATGCAGATGTTGTCTAAGGATAACTAGCCACTTGATGCACCCTCATGCATGATTTTATGAACTCTAGATACCAATCCCTAAATTTTAGGATCCCACTTAGTGTTTTGGGAGTCTCATCTTCAATTCACCCTCACCCGAGTGGAGTCAAGATCCGATGGCCACTTTGAGTTATCCAAGTATCCTAATGCGCCAATTTTGTATGGGTTTGCATGATTTAAGGATAAATGTTCCCATTATCACCTACCGACTCAATTAACTCATTGTTGACTCATTCAGTTGTTTGGAGTTGCACTAGTGATGTCTATAGTGGTAATTTTTCCTATGCTAGTCATGTCTACAGTGAGATATTCGAATTACATATGGGATATTCAAATTTGATCCTTTGTACTATGTATTGTCCATACACATATTAATGAATATTGTTGTGAGTCATTTGCTTCCAATTGGTGTTTCTTCCATGATTAATTTCACAGTTCATTTTTACCAATTTTTACACTACAATTCATATTTCTTCCTAATTCTTCCACTATAAGGTATTTTTCAGCATGATGATCTCCTATGGTTCATAATTTCATAGATTGGGGGTGAGAAATGTGTCAAATTTCAATTAATGCAATGAAACAAGTGCAATAAATACCTTATTAATGTCCAAAACCTTATCAAAGGTGAATATTTTGGTCTCTCTGCTCATGCAATTTGATGATCCCATTCCATCCACCAGATATTTGTAAGTGGTGAAGCTACTTGAAGGTAAAAAATTCAATAATCATGGATATAAGGGTCAACAATAGGGGTTACAGATGGATGGGAAGGATCGATGTGATGGTGAGTGATTCCTTCATCATTCCTTTGCTATAGTATGTGTCCTCTCTTGGTCCATTGCATTTCCGTTTTATATTTGAAGGAAAATAGTTGGAAATGGTTAGTATTTTAGGGGGTTGCAACTAAGAAAAATGGTTTGCAAACTTCTATTGCTTCTTTATTTCAAATTTTTTTTCATGAAGTTATGGGTAATTCATGCCATATCCAAAGGAAACATGTGAATGATTTGTGCCTTACCAATGAACAAGATGTGAATAGGTAGTATTTTATGCATTCTCTCCTTTGTAAAGAGCATGACATGAATGATTCATGCCTTTATAGTGTGCAAGACATGATTTTTTTGGTTACAACTCTTAGAATGGAATGCGACGTTGCTAAGGTCTCAATTTCAATGATTAGGGCCATCAATGAGGGTCAAATTATAAACTAGTCCAACCATAAGTGTCCTATTTCTGAGCAAATAATGACACTTTGAGTGTTATATTTTGAATTATCATCATTAATGGAGAAGTGCCAATTTTATATATAACAAATGCCCCTAATCGGTGAAGGTAGAAGGGAACATGTTGGGAAGAATAAATTATAATAAGTTGTGAAATGGGGTGTGGAGTAGACAATGTTGTAATTTTGAGAATCTTAGTTATGAGAAAGTACTTGCAATAAACAAATTTATGTCATACATTATTTTCCCTTAGATGGAAATATCCATGCTAAAATTTATAGAACATGGCTACCAAAATGCATACACTACGAATCCATGACATATATAAATGATGACGTGATTATGGCCATGAAAGAACGCACAATGGATCCATGTGAAATATAGAGGCAAATCATGGCCATGAAGATGATACACAGTGGATCCTTGACAATTAATAGATCATAGCCATGAATTTATACATAGTGTATCTATGGAAATTTGGAGATCATAGACATGAATAAATACATATTAGATCTATATATCAATATGCATTAGGAGAAAATTATGTAACTGAATTGAGCAATGGTTATCCTGAAAGTACAAGTATTGTATGAGGTGTTACACAATCTTGTGCAACTAGGGAAACAATATGTGAGGATGCTACTATTGGCATAAGGTATTCCATCCAAACTGTCTAGAGGTATGAATCCTACCCATGTGAATATATTATATGAAGTTGAATATTGAGGATACTATTTGATTACCAGTGATTGATGTATATTGTTAAAAAACATGAGGAAAACAACCAATGATGTTAATTAGCACTAAGGTAACTAGTACATTCTAGCTATAACATACCTGTTACCCTATTTATTACATCTAGGGTAAGTGGTATTAACAAAAAAATCACATAATATCTAAACAAGGTGAGATGGAATTTTTAACAAATACTAACTCCTAAAGTTTAATAATTATGTACTAATTCTCACAGTTATATATGTCAACTTCAAATTAGTCATAAAACTAATAATATAACATAAAGTTCAATTAATAACATATCCATTCAAGAATGTTGAGGCCACATAATGCATACATGAACACCAATCTTTTCTTTGTATTGGTGAATATGTTAAAGAATTTCAAGTCTGTGTATATGAGATAAACAATAATGCACAACCGCTAACATTCCAAGCATATTAGTCTAGACCAAATCCTTCTCTAAGTATTCAAGTTTACTAAACCAAACATACTATTATAAACAATGTAATGGGACATTAATGCCTAAAATATCACAAGTATGCCTTATTTATTAAACACCATAACTCCATATATTCACATTTTAAATTCAATGACAATATAATAGATTATCATTATATGTATTCCCTCAACCTCTAACAACCACTAATCATTGTATTCATTTTATTTGTAACTATTGAATTATAACAATAGTATATGCATACCTCATGATGATGACATTTTCCATTAATCAACTTTTAACTTGATTGTTCACATGCCTCCAAATCTCTTCTTATACCTATTGAATATATATTGTCATTGATGTCAAAGGATTAAAGGATCAAATATCAATCAGATATCATAAGTCAAATATTTGAAAGGATCAAAGATCATGTGGACCAGAAGTAAAAAGAATTAGAATTTTTTTCTAAAAGACTTCCTCTCAGATTTAACTTGAAGAAATACATATGAGAGAATATGGAAGTCACATAAAGAAATTATACCACCATCACATTGGTCACAAATGTGCACATATTCATACACATCTAGAAGAATATTGAAAATAACATAGATGAACAAATAATGTTTGTGAGACTTGCGAATAAAGAGAAACACAATTGTGTGTAAAATTTCCACAAAGAATATTATAAATAAACAAGATATGGATGAGGTGAAGTAAGCTTGTGGAAAATGAAGATCCGAAATAACTCTTTGAAAAGATTATGAATTTTTTTGGGGGTGTCAATGTCTCATTGATCACAAAGAATATATTTATGTAGCGAAGTCGTATAATGAACAACGAGTAATTGGACTGGAAGAAAGGATACTGATAGTTTGGATGTGCAAAGTTCTTGCTAAGTAAGACATACCACATAACATCAAGTGTGACTGAGTTGGAATCTGTATTCAAATACAAAATGCATACCAACTGAGAATATGCAAATCATAGTTGTTTTCACACTATGTATTTTTGGAAACTATATGGCATAGATATATGAACGTCTATCAAAAGGTTGCAATAGTTGTGGAATTTGAAGAAAAGGTATTTCTCTATTACAATTTTTCTATACAAATCATATTTCATATCAGGGAGGTATAACAGGGAAAGGATCAGGGGGTCGTAGCTAATTTTTAGACACTGCTGGAAAATAAAATCAAGGTGTGGCAACATCCTTTCTGTGGGTACATATAAAACTTAAGGGGTCGTAGCCTCTTTCCATTGGGTGCTGGATAACCAATGGAGGTTGTAAATTCCACAATAGGAGAGCACAATTATTCCACAAGTCATAGCTTGAAGTTGTATGTTTCAATTTGTACACACATACTGATATATGTTTAGGTAAGTTCCTATAGATTATGAGTTGGTGCTTATGCAATTTGATGTTGATGTGGGCTGGTGCCAACAATCCACAAATTTTACTTAGGAGCAAGTTAACACCTAAAATGAGTGGGTGCTAATGTTTGAAGATTGTAATCTCCCACTAATGTAACTATTTATATATATTTACATTTGTTCTAAAGTATTTGTGTTGTTTTGATTACCATTGTGAATGATGGAATTTTTAAATGTGTGAAAATATGGATAAGTTAAAAATTGTGCATATATTCTAAATTACTAATTCAAACCCCCTCTCAATAACAACTTAATACCAATATTTGGTATCATAGTAGGTGTATTTGTTAGAATTGTTGTGCCATTTAGATATTCAAGTAATGAGTCAAATACTATTGATGTAGTAAAAGAGGAATTAAGATACACACTGAACAAATCAAACCACACAAGAAACTGATGAGTATAGATCAGATAATTACAGTATCACGTTTCACTAATTAATCCGGTGTTACAATAGTTTACATAGGAAAAGAATTCAAATGATTAGGGATGAATTTGAATCTCCCCACTGGATGTGAGTGTATATGACTCACTATCTAACAAAAGATGTCTCAATCACTATCAGAGTCAAAGTGGTTAACTCGAGCAAGAAAATCAAGTCACACAATTAGTAATAATTAGTTAACTCACTATAACTGAAGTGGTAGGTGAGAAAAGGCACATTATCCACATGTAGCCATGCATAACTGGAGCTAACTGAACTGATTGTGATCTATCTGAATGTAACTGGAAAATAACTAAGCTCAACTATTTCCAACTCCAACTAACTGAAGGAGGTTGGTGCTGGGACTCTTGGTGGATCCTAAAATGTAGTGATTGGTCTAGGAGTTGCCTAAATTGATGCATGCAAATGCAGTTAGTGTAAATTAGCCTCTATCGATGTTCCCCACACTCTAGTAACTAGTACATGTGGTCCCATTAGGCCAAGTGGACCCAATGGTACTAGTGGACCCAAATAATTAAATAAAACTCCTAAGTTAGGATAAAATAATCTAATAGACATTTTGTTCAAGGGAGGATTATAAATCCTAACACTCCCTTTGAATCCTAACTTGGACAACTGTGGGCCCTGGAAACAAGGCCAAAAGTCACCCATGTGCAATCTAAAAGATAAAAAATGTTGCTTGATAAATCGAGGTAATAGGGGAAAAACTCATGGGAAACCCCCATAAAAAAAGCAGAAAATAATAAAATACAAGCTATCTTTAGAGGAAAGAATATTTCTCCTTAGAAAAATAACTTTTCAAAACACTGCTGCAAAATTGCAGCTCTATGTAGTAGCATGGTCCTTCTGTGCAATAGTATCCTGAAGTTGTGCATGTGAACCTCTCAATGTCTTCCTAAATGGATGAATATGTGTGTTTCTTGTAGATGGTAAAGGTAGAGAATGATCAAATGTATTCTTCTGTTGGACATGTAGTTGATCATTTTCTATTAACAAGTAGTATCGAATTGGAATTTTTCTACTCCACTCTGTAGGGAGTGAATTTGTGTGAGAGAGTGCAACATGCTCATTCTGATACTGGGACCTAGTTCTCCTTCTGTCTTCTGGATTTCCAGCACCATCTCCAATTGCATCAATAAGATATTGAGCCCATCTTGGTTTAGGATTTTGAGATGGAATGGATATAGGATCTGGATATAGAATCTCATGAGATTCAGTCTCAATAACAAGATCATGTTGGTCTTGATCCTCTTCATTTGAAACATACAATATATCATCATTATCAAAAATGGGAGGAAAAGTTTTTATACCTTCTTGTGCTCTGGATGGTGGTGCATCACACAAACTGATATTCTTCAAAATTAACACTTCGCTTAATGAAGAATTTCCTAGTTGCAACCTCCATCAACTTGTATGCCTTTCCATCTTCTGCATATCCCAACAGGATGCATTTGCTACTTTGGGCTTGGAAGACCTTCATATTGTCAGGTGGTATTCTGGCCCAAGATTTGGAACCACAAACTCTCAAATGAGAGACATTGGGCTTATAACCATGGAGTACTTCTAATGGAGTGCCTCTAATGGAGTGCCCCAACCACTGATTTATGAGGCACTTTGTTCTGCAAATATGAAGCACAATTTATAGCTTCTTCCCAAAGAGAGGGAGGGAGATTCTTACCATGGAAAAGGAATGTTTCCATATCTTTCAGTGACCTGTTCTTCCTCTCAGCTGCACCATTTTGCTGTGGTGTGTGTAATGCCCCATATTTTGACTAGACATATTTTCAAATAGACATGTTGCATTTTATTTTCTTAAGTACCCGTTGGACTTACTTCGATTGAATGAACTATATTAATGATAATGGAACAAAGTATATGTTGTTGATATAATTATGGTGTTGTTATTCAATTATGATGTTACTATGTTTATGCGGATACTATGTTGATTGTTGAAAATGGCGACAATTATGTGTTTGATTTATTTCCATTAATGAAATGTGATGTGATACATGGATATCGTTTCTATGATGTGATTATTTGAGTTAGTATATGTCATGAGTACCTCGGATGAAATAAAACTATTACGTGAAACAAAATAATGATAATGATGTGAATCAATTGATAATCGAGTGGAAATACTTGTTATGAATGTGTATTTTGTGAAATACTAACCAACAAGGAACAGGGGCTATGTAATAGCCGGATACTTGATATGAAGTGTGGCATAGTACTATTTTTGTAAGGAACCTTATTGACCAAATTGATGATACGATGACACATTATGATAATATTGATAGCAACAGAGAATGATTTGATTAGGTATAAACCTAGTATGTTGAGAGGGATGGATGTATTGCCTACCCTACGTTATTATGATACCTAACGTCATGGGAGGGTAGTGCTGAGACATGATCCCCAAGTTGTTGTGATGACGACGGTCGGCTGCCTGCTAGGAGAGGCTAGGTCCACTGTTCAGCCGATGCTATCGCTCTCAGGTTCTTATGTGGTTAGGACAGTAAAGCTGAAATCCACTTCTATACTAGCAGAGGAAGGATATGGAGGATTTGATAGTTAGTATTGTTGAGGGTTGGGTGTTTCTTGATGTCGAGTTAGTGATAGTAGTTACCTGTCTTGTTTGACCAGTTAAGTTAATAAGAACACAAAGACAAGATATGAAACCATAAACACTGAGTTAACCCCCTCCTCGATACCCCTCCTTTCTCTTCCCCTAAATCACTAAATTCTATTCTCCCAAAACTATCCCCCCAAAACCCTATGAGGCCTTACCTTAAATAGTTATTCTCCACCTCCTTCCTTCGTCCCTTCTCCACTGCCTCAACCATCTAAATTTTTTGGAATATAAACTATTAAGGTAATCCCACAAACCAAGGATAGAATAATAATAATAATAATAATAATTGTAATATCCATTCCCGGATTTTCCACTCTCTCGGGAAGTCAAACGATTAATTGTTCATATAAGTTTTTTTCTTTCCAATTCAATTCTTTCGGTTGTTTGGATGAAAGGTAATAATGATTTTGTTTTATTAGTTACAAGACACATTAAACATTATTAAACTACCACCGCTTCTTCTTTATAGAAATATTGACTTGGGGATGATTAAGTTTTTATCAATCACTCAACAAGATTTGACAAATGATATTATGATTTGCAATCCAAGAATAGAATATGAAAGCTTTATGTGAATCAAATTTATAATTTAATCAACCACCATTTTGGATTGATTACTTGAGATCATTTGTTTGTCATGGAACTACTTAATTAATATATTCACATTACAATGAGCCCTATCTTAACTTAGTGAGTTCAAATAAATAATAATATTTTAATAAATTATTAATAGCCTTTGATCATTCTAGTTTAGCATTTTTTACCTTAATAATGGAACAATTTAGGAGTTTCGCTCCTTATTTTTGTAATGGTCGTTATTATTATTATTAGTCATTTTAGTTTAATAATAATAATAATTAATTATTATCTTAATCAATAATAATAATATTTAGTGGAAAATAATAATATTACCAACATTTATTTATTTGTTTAATTGCTAAATATTCTAAAACTAATACAATACAATTTTATCGATAAACAAAGTATGTTTAATGGTTTAACTAATCATGATTAACCATTAAATGGTACCATTCTCCAAGGTTAATGTTTATGAATGATACTTCATATTGACGACATTTATCTTAATTGCTTATTACAATGTTTACATATAATTTAATTAATATCTTAATTGACTTGTTTTACACATATCCAATAACTTAACATTCGTTGTCTAAATTTACTTAATTCCTAAATAACACATTTACCTGCTACAACTTATGTGATTATTCAACATGTTAAGTATTTTCATATTGATACTAGTGTGCATGTGCAAGGTCTGCATGCATGGCTAGTACATAAACAGGTCTAACATGTACTATAACGTACTTGGTATTTCCTGGGCTAACTTTATCATTTCTAATATTTTGATGCTTTTCTAATACAATGAAATATTTACAAAGTTCATTGTTCACATATTTCTATTAGCATTTTAACAAAATAATTGTACAGCATAGTTTTGTTTGCAATTTAGCCAAATAATTGTGCATCATAGCGATGGGATAAATCAAAATTTATAAAGCATATTACCATTTCATACAAGAATTGAAATAGTCTATGATACTACTTGGAGCATAACAAGATTTCGTAGTTTATATACAGTTCTCCTAGCTCCCGTGTCCTCCGTAGCCATTTTCCAAAAACTTATTGACCAAACCAACAAACCACCCCACCAACTAGCTCATCATGCTGGCCCTAGGAAATCCACGGATTTCCTAGCCCCCAAGCACATAGTTTGATAATCCAAATAGCAGCTTCCCTTAGTTTTAGATCGCTCAATCAATAGAGCTGAATCTGTAGTGCAATTTACATATTCCTCTTCAGTCTCCCCCCTAAAACTCCAAGTTAACCCCCTCCCCTGTACCCCTCCTTTCTCTTCCCCCTCCTTTCTAATATCAACATTTATTTGTTTAATTTTTATGTACCCTAGCAATAATCTAGTACACTTTTATGAATACTCCGGTACAATAATCTAGTACACTTTTATGAATACTCAAGGTACATTTAATGGTTTAATTAGTGAGGATTAACAATTCAACTTTCCAAAATTAATGTTTATCAACAATACTTCATATTGAGTGCACTTCTTTTAATTGTTTATTACCATGTTTACATACCATTAATTAATAGTTTAATTGATTTATTTGTACACATATCCAATAACTAAATACACTAATAATTAAATGGTATCAGAGCCACTTGCTCAAACACGAGGACCTAAAGGGGCTATGTCTACACGTAGAACTACAATGAAATTCCAAAGCTAAGATAATGTAGAAAACTTAGACATGAATCTGTCCATAAAATTTGAGAAGTTACCACAGCAAATTCTCGGTAGAGCCCTGTGCACCAACATAAACAGATATAATATCAGATTTTCTAATATTAACATTGCAAAATATTCAAGGAATCACGAACACTAAACCTTGTAGGTATTTAAAAATGAAATATTACATCTATGTATTCCAGAAATTGGAGAAAGCACTTAAGGAACACAAGACTCTGCAGTAATGTAAAAAAAAAAAAAAACTCTTACAATGACATAAATTTTGCTGGAGTTAGGTGTAGTATAGAAAAATAGAATTTTTTATTTATATATAAATATATATAGATGGTTGAAAAAAAATGATATTTTTTTTTTGTTAACCTTCCTATTCATTAAGCCTGTTATTATCTCATCTCGTAACTATGATCCACTTCCACAGATGAAAAATGAATGCAATGACCTTAACTATGACTAACATCGCAAACAACACTGGATGAGCACCCTATCTAACACAGAGCCTCTCTTAACTCGCCCATTAGCTCGCCAACCTTGACACATTAAAAAAAATGAAAATAATAGAAAATAGACACAACAAAGTTGTTGGTACTTTCATTTTAAATCTGAACAAGATGATTACAAGCATCATCGTCAGCTCAAAGCACAGAGGATGGGTAGATGTGAAGGACATATCTTTTATCAACTCTCTCAGCTCTCTCTCACCTGTTTTTTTGTCAGGTCTGTCACCTTTATGAAGATCACCATAATAATAAAAATTGAACTGAAAACAGATATGATAAAGCTACTGAATTTCTCTCCATCCTAGAATCTCTTTGGTCTTGGACGCTGCACAAAAGCGTAGATTGAATCATGTGAATAATGGATGGGCAAACAGATAACGAGAGGAAGCTTTGCGAGGAAGTTCTGTTTGGATAGAATACTTAATAAGCAAGAAAGCATACAAATTTACAATAGAAAGAAGCAACTTGAGCTTGTTTTAACGAGAGAGAATAACGTAATATATTTTCAAGGGAATAAATTGGATAGTAAATTAAAAAAATAAAAGAGCCAAGACGGAGAACCAGAAGGGATTGTTCAAATGAAAATGAAAGATGATGAATGAGAGCATGGAAAGGAAAAGAATGTCATACTTATGTTAGGTAGGTATATAAGATGTGAAAAAAAAAATAGTTTGATTTAATTAAAATATTAAGGCAACAACAGCAGGCCCATAATATAGAGATAACTTGCGCCTCTCAGAAACTTGGTAGCTGTCATCGTGCTAGCACACCCATCGACCCACCATAAAATGAAACTAAAATCATATTTATTCAAAATATTCTTGAGGTCTTTCACAGATATCTCCAATTTAACAACAATTCAATAGAATAAGCATAAATCTATAGACCATAAATCTGTTGGTATGGGTGATTAATACCTCAAATTAGTGCTCTGTCTCATACAAAATATGCTTATTTGATCAAACTAGGCATTCATTTATGCATTTGCCGAAATCTTTAAACAACCCACTTTAATAAACAACAAACTATTCATTTATGCTGGATGCTTGTACCTGTTTGAATCGTGGCAGAGGGATGCTTGTATATGTTGTGTTCCACCCTGTTCCACCTCGAAATTTATGAACAGCCTGGACAACTTCACAACTTTACTAAAAAGGGCTTAAATCTTGATAAGGCCGCATGGATGGTTTAGTAAATTTTAGATTTTGAGATGTAGGGCTCCTGTACATTACAATTTTAGCTCTGCAATATATATTAATACATTTTTTTTATTGCTATTAAAGTTGATTTATTAATTTGTATTGCTATAATTCAGTAAATGTCACTCCTCACTTGTTATTTGTTATTGTTGATCTTACAGATAATACTACTGTGCTTCATTCCTTTGGCAAAGAAAAAAAAAAACTAATGATTTCACTGCTTATAGAAAGCTTCTTTCACTGATATTAGATAATATTCTTTTATTTTTCTGTAGACTAATTTCTTTTATTTTCTGGTTAGTTTCAATTTCTTACTTGGCTTGCATAAATTCTTTTTTTTTCTGTACATATCAGATCACATAAAAACCCTTTAATTTGCTGAAATTTTTCTTATTTCTGAAGGATTTATTTGTTGAATACATCCTAAAAATTTATGGGCATATTAACTTTGGATTTCAGGATGTTTTAAGTGTTTTAGATGATCTAAACGAGGATAGATCATTTTGGAAATTTACTTCTGCAATATTAACAGTTCTGGAATTTATTTAAGATGATTCGGCAACTAAAACATTCAAATCTAAATGATTCAAACACTTTCTAGAACTTTTCTGAGTTATAAATCTGAATTTTCATTTTGTTTTCTTCTTAATTTTGGCTTCAAAACACATTAGGACCACGAGTTATAATTTTGAATTTTCTGTGTAACTAAACATTTCAGATTTCATCATTGAATTTATTCACATGGTCTATTCACTAAAATTCCAGAATTCTGAAATTTCTATTAGTGATGCCCATTAAATAAGTGTTTAAGGAATTTCTTCCGCTCACTTCAAGTTAGGAGGGTGAGGAAGCCACGTTAGTCTCACCTCCCAGCCTTGACTTAGTTCCTCTACAAGATATGCCGCTGCCTAAGGAGATTTATACTTCCTCGTGTACCACCAATATCAGGCGATTCACCTGCTGGATCGTTCTGAGATGCGATTGTGTCAATGGGCTGTTGAATCATGGGTTGTTGAATCCTCCACTCACTGAGTGGTAACATAAACGCTACTCAACACAGGGACATGAAAACTAATGAAAACAAAACTATATTACCCTCAACATCCATATAAAAACACAGATACTAAAAATGGATAAAATATCATGTGGGTGTTTAAACCCTTGTGTTCGTGGAATCTACTACTTAAAAGCATAGAGGAATGGAAAATAATTGATACTATAAAACACAACCAAATCTTACCTTATACCATGATTTTAGTGGAGATATTAAACAAACCCCAACCTTTAACAAATCTTATGAGTCACAGATTAAGGGAACCCTAAGCCTCAAATTTGCACAACCACGTACCAAAACACCAATATACTTCTCTCATTAAAATTAGTGAGGCATTAGAGACCTCCCACCTGTTAAAAGGAAAAAGAAAGAATTTGAATAAACCTAACAATAAACCAGCAACAACCCTAAAATGAAATGGGAAGAAGGGTTAGGAGGGTTGCAATGCAAGATATAGGATATCACCTGGTGTAAACCAGACCCTTTCCATGGAACTTACCTCAAGTCGCAGGTTGCAGAGCTCCTCCGTTCGGACATGATTGAAAAAAGGAATGAGAGATTGGCAGGCCCGCGCTGAAGGAGTATCACCTTTTTAAAAGACATCCTTATTCAACTTAGGACTCGTAGAATACTAGCAGGTGAGCCTCATGCGTGTGTCTGCCTCATGCATGTGTCCACCTCCTTTAAATGCACCATACCTTCACGTGGGTAAGGTAGGCAGCCTTGTCGAAGGTTGATGTAATTTCATATAACTTGATATTTTAAATTACCAATAAATGAGGAGTGTTATAAATTTGAAGTTATAAATCTTTAAAGTCTATAGGATATTAAGCTTTATAGTTGTTTATGATAATTAATTTGAAATAAATTTTATGTTTAATTTAAAGATTATATTAATTAAGTTAAATTAAAATGTTACACATTGATGTAATATTAAGTTTTAATGTTATATTTGAAACTTTAAATGTTAGACATTCAAGTTTAGGTCTAACTTCTAATACTTAAATATTAGACTAATGTTAGACTGCAATGTCAATTTACCCTAATTACTTGGGAGCTATCGGGTCGTGTCGAGTTAGTATGTATTAGACGAGGCACTCTGCAAACATTTAACAACAAAGGTGTCGATGAAAAGGGGATTAAGAGAATAGGATGGGTATGCATGCGTAACGACTTGTAATATGTGTTATATATAGTATATGCGAATGGTATTAGCAAGTCCAATAGGGAATGCCAATTTCCTTGAAGGGATATACTTAGATACGATTGATGGTCCAAGAGTCCTATAGGATCATTTAGTTGTATGAAGAATATATATAGACATGGTAGGTTGAAATTTATGGGGAACATGAGGGGATTGTATTCTAGAAAAGAGTGAGCTTGTATCTTATATAAAAGTGAGTTATAATTTGAATGGGTATATAGCAAGACTCGTGGGTCAGAATTCTTCTTAAAAATTTGTTCTAACAATGTGCTATTTATTTAAAAGATGTTAATTGAATATGTGAATTAATGAAAGAGTTGAAACAATATATATTTAATATATAAAGGTTTGAGTTAAAGATTTAGGTGAAACACCATGTGGAATAGTACAATCAAATCCAACAATGGTATGACTCTACGGTAAATGAATACATTCAAGAGCCTTGAAGAGGAAACCAACCTTAGGTACAAATGTCAAATACAATATAGTAACACCTATGTCATAAAAGAAGTAATAAGAATTGAAGGAGTAATGATTTCCCTTTTTACTATATTAGATTGAAAAGGAGAAAAGAATAAATGAACTTGATAAAATTGCATTTTGATAAGGTCTAATCATGAACACCTTGTAAACAATGATAGTTCTCCTAATTTAATGATCGTTACAATACCCTTATTTTCATGGATACAATTGCTTAACATGAATAAGGAAATAATAATGTATAATCTTAAAATTTAAAATCTACATATTGGATCTTCTTCTCCTAAGAGAGGTATTCTCACCTTAATGATCCTTGGTATTTGCATGTTGACTGAATACAAGTATGAGTTCTAATATCTTCATTTAAAAATCGTTGATCATTTCATGCTAACTTGGATTAATATACACTTTGATTAAAAACTTTGTGTATGACAAGTAGACCTATCTGGATGATGTAACTTAAGGGATATTGATTAAGAGGTAAGAAGTAGGATGCTAAGGTGGATAGTACTTGATTATAAACTTTAGGGATTATCAATATAATATTATGATTCAATAGAAGGATTGATCAAAATGTTCTTAATTATTAAAACACATATCATGGCTGAAATTTTCTACTTGTATCTATCTAGCTCCTAAAGAGCTGCTTTGTAAGAGAATACTAGAATTTATTTATTGTTTACCATGTTTCTTATCAAAATTTTCTCTTTAATTCAGTTTAAAAGATTCATGCATAAGTTTAAATTGAGTGTATATTTCTCCTAGCATTGCATTTTCCATTTGATTCATAATTTTAATAGCATTAGAAAAAAAACCATAATTTTAACTGCATTAGGAATAAAATTAAATAAAAGGCATTTTTCCTTTGGATTGATCTAGTACTTAAATTTAGAGGGTTTTGATCAAGTAGAATACCTGTTGTTGATCAAGCAAAATACTTGTTCCTTTTTTTTGTAGCTTGCAATAGGCTTCCTTACGCTCCTTTAGTTTCTCCTTGCTAGAAAACCTTAGCAGCCAAAACCTTAGCAACCAAACTAGATAAACCACCCTCCCAACCAGCTCATCATGCTGGCCCTAGGAAATCGATGGATTTCCTAGCCCCCGAGCCCACAATCCGATAATCCAAATAGCAGAATTCCCTAGTTTAGGATCCCTTCATCCATTGTTCATAGTTCCATCTCCATTGTTCAATTTCTCTGCATGCTTTGAGTTCCCCACCTCCTCAATCCCTGAGTTAACCCCCTCCTCGGTTCTCCTCCCTTCCCATGAAAATCCTAAGTCATATTCTTCCCCCCAACAACCCCCATACGATGCCCTCTTGACACTTACTAAACTGCACAAGATTCCTAAGAAAACACTATATTGATACAAAATATGTCTCTCCATACAAATCGCAAATTAGTTTGAAACCTAACCTATTCACAGTTCCGTCTATGGAAGGATCTCCAACATACCTCCACTTGGTCAATATGTTACCTATTCCCATACTTAAGTACAAAGGTAGCACAAGCGCTTAAGATATTCTCACCAACCTAACTCTTAGTGATCAATACATCACACACACAAAAAAACAAATATCCATAATGTACTTTCACTTTCTATATATCACTTTCAATGTTTTCACCATAATACTTACTACTTATGCTTCTATCCCCCTCCTAATTACTTACTGTGTTCAACATCTATTCTTGATTTCTTATTTATCACCCTAAGGCCATTTCAAGAATAATTAAATGTTTTATAGTCAAATTATTTGATTAAACTTAAATAGCCTTAACTATTGAGCTTCCCAAGAAAAGGACGAGTAAATAAAGAAAATATATACATTTATGATTATAATATTTTAAGGCAATGGAAACTTAACTATTGAGTTTCTCAATAAAAGGACGAGTAAATAAAGAAAATATATAAATTATGATTATAAAATATTTTATAGCGTTGGAAACTTAAACAGGAAGGTGAATTGATTGTTTCAAGGAGAGGTGATGGAGTAAGATGGAAGAAAGGAGGAGGAAGATTAGTATTTTGGAGAGGTCTCCTAGAGAGGTTGGGGTTTTTTTCTTTTGCTTTTTACGAGAGGAGAGGAGACTAAGTGTTGTAACTAAAGGAGGAAGGAAAATCTTGAGGAGGGGAGTTGCTCTCAAGATTATCGGTCTGTAGACTTGGGGGCTGGGAAACCCGTTAGTTTCCTAGGGCCAGCACGATAAGAGCTGGTCGGCAGGGTGGATCATCTATTTTTTGGTTCTTAAGGCTTGGATGAGAAGCTAAAGGAAACTGTTGAATATGCATTAACCCATTGGATCTACTATAATCACCGGGCCAGGTATTCTACCAACATACTATTTAAATATTTGAATTTAGTAAGAAATGTAAATGTGTTCTATAGTTTTATGATTATCTCATGAGTATGGTGCCGAAACAATTCCATTTTATCAAAATGCATTAGAAAAAAAATATGTTGTTAAACTTGTATTTTTTTTTTAATAGAGGTTGACACAAAATATGAGGAACAAACTGAGTTAGTGGTATATGGTGATCCAAGAGCATTACAGAATGGTATCCATTATGTAATGCGCCTTAGTCATCATTCACTAACTTTATCAATTCTAATATTTTGATGCTATTCTAATACAATGAAATATTTACAATGTTCATTGTTCACATATTTCTATTAGCATTTTAACAAAATAATTGTGCAGCATATTTTTTATTTGCAATTTAACCAAATAATTGTGCATCATAGCGATGGGATAAATCAAAATTTATAAAGCATATTACCATTTCATATAAGAATTGAAACAGTCTAATATACTACTTGCAACATACCTGTATTTCGTAGTTTATATACAGTTCTCCTAGCTCCCGTATCCTCCTCTGGTAGCTGTTTGCCAAAAACTTATTGATCAAACCAACAAGCCACCCTTCCAACCATCTCATCATGCTGGCCCTAGGAAATCTACGGATTTCCTATCCCCCAAGCCCATAGTCTAATAATCCAAATAGCATCTTCCCTTAGTGTTAGATCTCTCAATCAATAGAGCTGAATCTATAGTGCAATTTACATATTCCTCTTTAGTCTCCCCCCCTGAAAACACCAAGTTAACCCCCTCCTCAGTACCCCTCCTTTATCTTATCCTAAATCACTAAATTCTATTCTCCAAAAACCATCCCCCCCAAAACCCTATGAGGCCTTACCTTAAATAGTTATTTTCCACCTCCTTCCTTAGTCCCTTCTCCACTTCCTCAATGATCTAAATTTTGGGAATATAAACTATTAAGGTAATCCCACAAACCAAGGATAGAATAATAATAATAATAATTGTAATATCCATTCTTGGATTTCCCATTCTGTCGGGAAGTCAAATGATTAATTGTTCATTTAAGTTTTTTTCTTTCCAATTCAATTCTTTTGGTTGTTTGGATGAAATGTAATAATAATTTTGTTTTATTAGTTACAAGACACGTTAAACATTTTAAAATTACCACTGCTTCTTCTTTATTGAAATATTGACTTAATAATGATGGGGATGATTAAGTTTTTATCAATCACTCAACAAGATTCGACAACTGATATTATGATTTGCAATCCAAGAATACAATATGAAAGCTTTATGTGAATCAAATTTATAATTTAATCAACCACCATTTTGGATCAACATGATTATTTGAGATCATTTGTTTGACATGGAACTACTTAATTAATATATTCATATTCCAATGAGCCCTATCTTAACTTAGTGAGTTCAAATAAATAATAATATTTTAATAAATTATTAATACCCTTTGATCATTCTCCTTTAGAATTTTTTACCTTAATAATGGAACAATTTAGGAGTTTCGCTCCTAATTTTTGTAATGGTCATTATTATTATTATTAGTCATTTTAGTTTAATAATAATAATAATTAGTTATTATCTTAATCACTAATAATAATAATAATATTTGGTGGAAAATAATAATATTACCAACATTTATTTGTTTAATTGCTAAATATCCTAACACTAATATAATACAATTTTATCGATATACAAAGTATGTTTAATGGTTTAACTAATCACGATTAAGAGTTGAAGTGTACGGTGAATGGTAGGAGGTGGGTTTCTTGGTGGTTCAGCAGGTCGGTGGTGGTTCAGTAGTAACACTCGAGATGGTTCCTACCCCTTCCCGAGGGGAGAGGGACCATGGAAGGAATGAAAATTCAGAGGCAGAGACAATCCTCCTAGGAACAGAACATGACAAAGGAAAAGGAGTAATCAATGCCCAGGAAACAGTGCCCAGGAAACAACCAAAGAAGGGGAAGGGTGTAGTGTATCAAGAAAAGAGGAAGCAACTAACCCGAGTACAAGAAGGATAGGACAATGCATCCTGAAAACCAAAACGATACCACGTCTACAGATCAAATCAGAAAGAGTCAGGGGGAAAATTCAATATATGAAAGAAAGGGCCCCTTATAGGAAAATTCCTGGGGATATGGCCCATAGAGAACACTCTGGTATGGTGGATTAACTCAACGTGGAAACCCCAAGGACACTATGACCCCCAACAGGGAGCTAAAGGTTTCTTTACCATTATATTCTTCAATGAAGAGGACAAAACAAAAGTTTTCGAGAATGGTCCCTACTTCTACAACTCGGTGGGTCTCTTCTTGAGACGCTGGAAAGAGAGATTCGACCCTAACAAAGAAAATATGACAATTGCACCAGTATGGATCTGAATGTATTCTCTCCCAATGGAATACTGGAAGGAAGAAATCTTAATGGACATAGGGAACACCTTGGGGACCATTATCAAAGTCTCCGAGCAAACTAGACAAAGGAAATACATCTCGTATGCCAGGATCTACATCTACCTAGACATATCAAGAGATATACCAGATGGAATAGAGTTAATATGGGAAGATGAGGAATGGCTTCAAGCCATAGACTACGAGCAGATCCCATTAAGATGTAGGAGATGCCATGAACACGGGCATCTGTTTAGAGATTATCCCCAAAACAAGAGACCAGGAGGGAAGAAAGATCAAGAACTCCAGGATGAGGAGGGATTCACCAAGATTCAAAACAAAAAGAGGCAAGCTAGAAAGATCTCAGGTCTGGAAGTTCACAAAAGAGTGTAGACCCATAACCGATTCAAGACCCTCCAGGAAGATCAGATAAAAGAATCAGCCGATGCACAAATAGACGCTATGAAGGACAAAATTCTAGGAAAAAAAGAAGAAGAGAAGGATAATGACACCTAAGGAACAGATAAGATTTCAGCCCCAAAAGATATTCATGGCTCTAAGAAAACTACCCCAGATACCCTTCCATAGAACCGACCTGAGGAAACCCGGAAAGATTCAAGAACGGGGGAAGTTGGGTCTGAGGACATGGAAATAGGGGACCTAGATCTGGATAGAATGGAAGCGGTCTGCTTTGATAAATATCCAGTGCCGATCCCCCCACAGCAAGTGTCTCTTCTGGAGAAAGCTATCATCCAAGCCAAAAATGCGAACACCCTAGGAGTCATGACTGAATCTCTCAAAGTCACCGAAGGTAAAGGGAAACATACAAAGAAAGATAAAAGAGGTAGACCAAGCAATGTTCAGAGAATCAAAGAAATAGGAGAAAAACTAGTGGCTTCAGGGCAATATCCAACAATAGATGTAGCCCTTTCCCCTTCCAATTGAATCCTCCTTAATGCAGATTGCAACCTGGAATATCAGAGGCTGTAACAGCGCGCTTAAGAAGCGCCTTCTTAAAAGAAGAATAGACAAAGAAAAATTAGGGATAATCTTCTTGCAAGAAACTAAATGCTCAGGAGAAGATCTTGCAAGTATATCCCAAAACCTGTGGAAGGGTTGCGAATTGATTGCAATCGATGCCAGAGGTGCGGTGGGTGGTCTGGAAATCCTATGGAACCCTCGTGTAGTGTATTTCTCAGGTTTTCTCACCACCAATTGTACTATCTTAGCTGAATTCCACATTCTTGGCACTAGAATAAGAGGATTCATCTCCAATGTGTATGGTCCCCCGAGGGTGGACCAGAAGCCTGCATTTCTAGAATCACTCTCAGACCTAAAAACTTTAGTTCAAGACAAAGCATGGATTATAGGAGGTTACTTTAACCTGATAAGAAACCTCAATGAAAAGAAAGGAGGTATTCGAAACTTAAATGCCGCGAGTACTCTTTTCGATAACACCATCAATGATCTGGACCTGATTGATGTCATAACCTCCAATGGTATCTTCACATGGAACAATAAATAGACAGGGGATAGACGAATAGCTTGTAGAATTGACAGATTCCTGCTTTTAGAATCGATCATGATGGCTGGGGGAACCCTCAAAGCGGTTGTCCTACCAGTGGTAGGATCGGACCATTGGCCCATTAGTCTGGAATGGGACAATGTCAGAGTCAACCCTCGCAGACCATTTAGATTTGAGAAATTCTAGCTCCTCCAACTGGACTTTTAGGAGAAACTCAAATAATGGTGGGAAAGCTACCATCCTATTAGGGGCACCCGCATGTTTCAATTCCAACAAAAGCTTAAAAATCTTAAAGACCACATCAAAAAATGGAATAAGGAGTCCTTCGACAACATATTCCAAGAAAAGAAGGCATTAGAGATCAAGATCCAACAACACCAGTCATAAGTAATTCTTAGCAGTTACACTGAAGAACTGAGGCTTCAGGAAAAGACCTTATTGAAGTACTTCAATTAAAGAGAGAGACAAGAGGAAGTCTACTGGAACCAACAGTATAGAATTAAATGGCTCTAAGAAGGGGAACGAAACACTATTTTTTTCCATAAAGCAGCCATTCAACACAGGTAGGGTAACATGATGGATAGATTGAAAAAGGAGGACGGAAGCATTACTGAATCCCAAGAAGATCTAGAGAACACCCTAAACTCTTACTTTTCCAAGCTGCTTCAGGAACCAGAAAGAGATAGGGAGGAAGCTCAAAGAGAGGTGTTAAGTCAAATTCCCAACCTCCTTACGAAGGACCATAACCAAATACTTGGCAAGCCATCGAGATGGTTGAGGTAGAAAATATTGTTAATCAAATGGCCAAAGACAAGGCTCTGGGCCCATATGGCTTCACCATAAAATTTTTCCACGCCAGATGGGAATGGTTGAAAGAAGAAATAGTGGCCTTGCTGGAGGAATCCAGGAAATCAAGAAGTGGTCTCAGAGCTCTCAATTCGACTTTCTTGTCTCTCATTCTAAAAGAAAGTGGAACCGAAGACCCTAGCAAACTAAGACCGATCACCTTGTGCAATGTGATCTATAAAATCATCTCCAAGGTAATAGCTAATCGTATAAAACCTCTCCTTCCTCTTACCATTTCTTTGGAGAAAGCTGGGTTTGTGGAAGGAAGATAGATCCTGGATGGCATAATTCTAGTCCATGAAACTATCCACTCCCTCAAAGCAACCAGGACTCCAGGTATACTTCTGAAACTCAACCTCTCCAAAGCTTACGATAAATTGAATTGGCAATTCTTGGCTGGCATCTTAAAAGCTTTTGGATTTGCAGAATATTGGTCTAACTGGATTATGAATATGGTCTCCTCTACTTTTTTCTCTATTTTGGTTAATGGATCTTCCTTGAGCCCCTTCAATGCAACCCAAGGTATTAGACAGGGAGATCCCCTTTCTTATTTCCTCTTCATAATTGTGGCTGAAGGGCTAGGTAGGATGCTCAAGAACAGGAGAGCAGAGAATAGAATCCAGGGATTGTCCCTAACAGAAGGGATGGACCCCCAAACCCACCAACAATTCATGGACGATAACATGCTGATGGGCCCATCCTCAGTGCACGATGCCAGGGGAATAAAATATTGCTTGAATATCTTTCTGGAAGCTAGTGGCCTCAAAATTAACAAGGAGAAATCTTAGACCTACTTCTTCAACACCCCCAGGATTACCAAGAGAAACATCCTCAGGATCTTGGAATTTCCGGAAGGCATCCTTCCCTCTAAGTATCTCGGAGCACCAATGGAAGAATCAACTATTAAACAAGTCTCTTGGAAAGAACTCGTGGAAAAAATTAAAAAAAATACAAGTCTCTGGACCTTTAGAGCCCTCAATTTCCCGAGCAGGTTAGTCCTGGTAAAATCGGTGTTGCAGGCCATGCCCATTTATCTATTCTNGGGGGGGGGGGGGGGGGGGGGGGGGGGGGGGGGGGGGGGGGGGGGGATGAAAGATAATAGAAAATGGCCTCTGGTGGATTGGCAAACCATCTGCACCTCGAAGGGTAAGGGAGGATTAGGCCTCAGAGAGACACTTGATAACAACAAAGTTATGAGTGCAAAAATATGGTGGAGATGGGTGAACTATAAAGATGAATCATGGGAAAAACTGTGGCATTTGAAATATGTGCCACACTAGCCACAACAATACCTAGTAAAGTTCAGAGAAAATCTACCAGGCTCCAACATCTGGAAGATTGCCCAGGAAAACAGGGGTCTGGTTAAAAAACACAGCTTCAGGGAAGTTCGGAATGACCAAAATGCAAGATTTGCAAGAGAAGTTCTGAACCAGGAACCTGCTATCTCTTGTGGGGAAGACACACCTCTATTATGCTCCTTCCTCCAAAATAACTCCATGGTTAAGGTGGCGGAGTTCTGGGATAACGGCAATGCAGACCAGAGATTCAGAAGATGGAAGGAAAAAAGATGGTGGCAAGACAAAGCACCAAGGGAGGACATCGAAAGCTTTTAATCAGAGCTCTACAAGAAAAGGTTCTCTAAGAATGAGGCTCCTGACAAGCTTAGATGGGGGTATACGATCTCAGGAAAATTCAATCCAAAAGAAGCCCTAGGATTGCTAATCGAAACCCAGAACATTGCTCCAGAAGCCAATTGGATTAAAATATGGAAGGGATGATGGTGGCTGGAAATCTCTGTTTTTTCTGGCTGGTCATAAAATGCTACATCCTAACTTGGGACAACCTACAGGTCAAAGGAATCCATGGCCTGTCCCACTGCTACATGTGTGAAGAGAATTTTGAGTCAATAAATCACCTGCTAGATGAATGCAGAATTGCTAACTCCTTATGGGAGAAAGGGGCGATAATCTTCAGAAAATATCACAGGCACAAGGGACGACTAGACATCACAATTGCTGATTGGCCCATAAACAGTTTCAAAAAAAAAATTGTGAACCGCCTATGGGAACTTTTTCCAGGATTCACATTTTGGGAAATTTGGAAATCTAGAAACAAACAAACGTTCAAGAACAAAGCTAGGAAACTTGAAGAAATATGGAATTCTATAGAAACCCACATGAAAGAAACCATATCACTTAAATCATGGACACAGGAAGAAATTTTAGCTGAAAGAAATGAACGTAGTATTCTGCATGATCTTGGGATAGGAGAAATACCTCCCAACAACTCGATTGCTCATTTGCGTCCTGTGCATGCCTCTAGCCCGCACTTTTGGAATGCTCCCCCAGCGGGGACCTTCAAACTCAACATAGACAGAGTGACCAAAGGAAACCCAGGGCCTGCTGGATATGGAGGTGTCATCAGAAATTCGAAGGGAGGCATCCTCAGTCTATTCTAGGGTTCCATGGGAGCCAACATGAACAACATGGCTGAGTTGGAAGGGTTAATCAATGGCTTGAATTGGGCAAATAAAATTGGTAAAACACCTCTGGTGGTGGAGGGTGACTCTCAGATCATAATTAACATTGCTCGCAGACTTCAAGCAGGATCCTTAACGACCCAAGTTTCCAAAAATTGGAGATGGGAGAGCAGGTTAAGTGTCCTCAGGCAGATCCTTACAGGAGAGGAAGCCTTTCTGCTAACGCATGTTAAGCAGGAAGGGAATAAGGTGGCATATGCCATGGCTAATGCAGGGGTGGAGAGCGAGTTCTCTTTCCATGCAGAGGAAGATGAGGATGGTAGAAAAATCCATCAAATCTGGAGTAGTTGCTCAAAGCTGGCGGATAATGATGCGAGGAAACACGCACTGCATTATGCATGCGAATGATAGATGGCTCCATTCTGAGGGAAGGAAATTAGTTGGCGTGTCAACATCTAAGGAGGGCCTGCAAATGTCTAGTCTATAAATTTGGCAAGACAAGTGAGTTTCTGATTGCTAGCTGGTGTACGATAAGGCATGTCTTAACCCACGATTATGCTTTCTTTAACACACGGTACTCCCAAGATAATTCTCTCCTTACACGCGGCCCTAGTACGGATCATGTGGAAGCCAAGCAAGGCAGTCTCAAGTCTAGAAGGAGGGAGTGGCTTTATATAAGATTCCAGGGTTGCCTTAAAGCTGGATCTGTGGGAATGAGGAAGGTAGGAAGTGTAGGTACTGTATTTCCCACTGAATTGGATAGATTGATATCTATGATGGAGGCTCGTATCCTTTGGCCTGTCGCAAAACCCAAGGATGTGAATCATTCACAAAAGGTGAGAGATCAACTCGAGCCTGGAGAGTGGCAGGGCATTATGGCAGGCTCTAGGGGAGTTAAGGAAGATGGCTGCAGGAGGAAAACTTTGGCCTCAGATGGCCCTATTTATTTGCATTCAGAGGAGTCTAAGGACCTATCCAAGTCTTTTTTTATCATTATGCTTCTGTCCACTATTTTCCTGTGTGAATGCACCATGCCGAGGCTTTGGAGAGCTCGATCCAGAGCAAGAGGTCCTAATCGGGGTGGTAATCCTAGCGATGCTTCTCCCAGTGCTGAGGAGGATTTGACGCCCCATGATAGGGGAATACTGACAGCTTCTCCCTTCAACTAGGGAGACTAGTACATAATAGAGACACCAACTGCTGTCGAGGCATTTATAGCTATCATGCAGATTGATATCCTTAGGGAGTTTGAGGCATTAATGGGATGCCCACTGCTTACCAACCCATTCTGGATGGAGCGCATCTTTCTTGCCAGAGACATCCAAGCCAAAATTCTTACTGCTTAGGGCATCGGGGATGCCATGGAAATTATCCGAAGAGGACAACAAGAAAGCGCTGCGGGGTTTAGACTTCTGGAGCAGTTGGCACAAAATATGCTTGTCAACCCTGGTGCCGAATCTCCTAACCCGGGGAATACACCGACTAACTCTCCAGCTTCTGCCATGCCGCCCCCATGGGAGGATCAATCTCATACTCCACCCAGCGAGGCTGGAAGCCAGGGGGGGCTCTATGGGGGTTCTTGGGCCTACGCGTCTCTCTGAGAAGCGTTGTTCATTGTAGGGATCACAGAGGTTTCCTTTTCTATGGTCCGTGTCTCATTAATTGTATGTTCTACTATTGGGTTGTCTATGTAATAGGTCATAGTGTTGTTTTCATTAATTTTCATTTTATTGTTATCAGGGTTTTCAGTGATGAAAGCCACCATTTTTGGGTAGTCAGAAGAGACAGGCATTTCCAAGCCTGGTCATTTTCTTGGTTTTGTTAGAAGAGATAGGCATTTCTAAGCCTGGTCTTATTTGGTTGAAGGTCAAGCTCTATCGACCTTTGGAACATCCCCTCTTTGTAACTTTTTGTATCATAATAGAATCTCCTACTTACTCATAAAAAAAAGTCACAATTAAGAGTTAAATGGTACCATTCTCCAAGGTTAATGTTTATGAATGATACTTCATATTGACGGCATTTCTCTTAATTGCTTATTACAATGTTTACATATAATTTAATTAATATCTTAATTGACTTGTTTTATAGATATCCAATAACTTAAAATTCGTTGTCTAAATTTAATTAATTCCTAAATAACATATTTACCTGCTACAACTTATGTGATTATTTAACATGTTAAGTATTTTCATATTGATACTAGTGTGCATGTGGAAGGTGTGCATGCATGGCGAGTACATGCACAGGTCGAACATGTACTATAACATACCTGGTATTTCTTGCACATAACTGCTAACTAATACTAATAATACTTTACTTCACGCAAGTAGAACAAGTATACATACATGAGATAATTGCTTCAACATTCTCAATTATTTAACAGTTACTCGCATTTATTGTTTCATATCTTGTCTTTGTGTTCTTATTAACTTAACCAGTCAAACAAGACAGGTAACTACTATCACTAACTCAACATCAAGAAACAACCAACCCTCAACAATACTAACTATCAAATCCTCCCAGCCTAACCTACGTCTGCATCCTCCCTATCCTTCCTCTGCTAGTATAGAAGTGGATTTCGGCTTTACTGACCTAACCACATAAGAACCTGAGAGCGATAGCGTTGACTGAACATCAGACCTATCCTCTCTTATAAGGCATCCGATTGTCGTCATCACAACAAATTGGGTAGAGTGTCTTAGCACTGCCCTCCCACCACCCTCCCATGACCTCAGGTATTATAATAACATAGGGTGGGCAATACATCCATCCCTCTCAACATACTAGGTTTATATCTGATCAAATAATTCTCTGCTGCTATCAATATTATCAAAATGTGTCATCGTATCATCAATTTGGTCAATAAGGTTTCCTGCAAAAATAGGTACTATGCTACACTTCATATCAAGCATTCGACTATTACATAGCCCCTGTTCCCTGTAGGTTAGTATTTCACAAAATATGCATTCATAACAAGTATATCCACTCGATTATCAATTGATTCACATCATTATCATTATTTCGTTTTGTAACAGTTTTATTTCATCTGAGGTACTCATGACATATACTAACTCAACTGAGCACATCATAGAAACAATATCCATGTATCACATCACATTTCATTAATGGAAATAAATCAAACACATAACTGTCGCCATTTTCAATAGTCAAAATAGTATCCACATAAACATAGTAACATCATAATCATAACAACACCATAAACATATCAACAACATATAATCTGTTCCATTATATTGTTAATATAGTTCATTTAATTGGAGTAAGTCCAATGGGTACTTAAGAAAATAAAATGCAACATGTCTATTTGAAAATATGTCTAGTCAAAATACGAGGCATTACAATGTGTATCACGTGTGTATGAAACTGAGTGTTCCATTCGAATCCCGTCTAATTCACAGAAATAATGAAACTCTCTTTTGATGTACTCTCCTCCTTTATTAGATCTGATGGACATGATTTTATTACTGAAACTATTCTCAACCATAGCTTTAAAAACTTTTAAAATATCAAAAAATTCTGATTTATGTTTCATAAATTAGATCCAGCAGTACCTAGAACAATCATCAATAAAGGTTAGGAAATACCTCCAACCATTAATGGATTTTGTGGGCATAGGTCCAACCCCATCACTATGTATCAAATCAAGTATAGAGGCATCTGTATGTGCCTTACCAAATTCATACCTCTTCTCTGGATGCTTAACTACCAAGCAACCAGAACATACACCATCAAAAGTTTGGATGAGAGGTAAACCTTCAACCATTTTATCATTGTGGAGTTGTTGGATATATTTGAAATTGATATGACCATATCTCTCATGCCAAATATTTCTAGTGTTTTTAGCATGAGATAATAAAGCTGTAGGAGGTGATATAGGCAAAAAATGTGAGAACTCATAAGATTTAGTAGAATGATTTGTAATAACTTTCACTATGAGTTGTCCAGTAGCTTTTTCTCTGTGATTTCAACTGTATCTGAATCGAATGTAACTCTCTTGGGAGATCTGAATGAGTCTCCTGATAAACAGACAACATGTTAGCTGTAAGGGAGGGCACAGAAAGAACATTCTTGAACTCTCCATTCCTCACTCTGATTGAGCCCCTTACTTCTGCTAGAATTTGGGAATCATCTCCCATGTGAATGTTAGGGCCCTTTGATAATGTGAGGATGGATAAGGATTATTTGGGGCCAACCATGTGATTAGATGCTCCAGAATCAATAGTATATATGTTTTTGACTGAATAAGGCTAGCCTTCAAGGCATGGAAACTTTCATCATATTCTGGTTGTGGTTTATCTTCAGGCTTCATTGCTCTTTAAGAGAGAGCAATGTTAGTCTTCTTGAGGAGAGCAGTTAGCCGGTCAACTTGATTCTACATACATGAGTATTCAAGGTGAAAACCCCTCATACAATAGGGACACATATTCTTTTTGAACTTATTCTTTTCCTTAGAGCCGGAGGAACCTTCAGAAGTCATCTGATTCTCTTTAGGCTTCGAATTAGTAGTTTTATGCTCCTTCCCCTCGGAATTTCCTTTATCTTGCACTTTGTTAGATTTTGTCACTAGGATAGATTGATCTTTGGAGGTCTTGATGAATCCCATATATATATATATGTGTGTGTGTGTGTGTGTGTTAATTAGTTCTAGAAATCAATATATATTATTTATGGAATAAACATTGAAATATATATATATTATTTCTGGAAATTATTTCGGAATAAACATTGAATTATTTGGGAATTTTAATCTATATATTTTAATTATATATATATAGTTATCGAATTTTTTTCGGAATAAACATTGAATTATTTGGGGATTTTGATATATATATATATATATATATTGAAATATATTAAATATATATTTCAATTTATTTTTTAATTTAAATTTAAATTTAAAATATAAATTCGTTAGTAATAGATTTCTATGTATTAGCACTAAGAAATCCTTGTGGTATAGTGGTAAGGGTGTTGGGATAATAGGCAAGAGGTTCAAGGTTCAATCCTCCGAAGTCATCTAATTTTTTTGAAAATATAGTGAATTTTAAACTTGCATAAAAATCAGTGTATGGTATTTATATAGTCATATAATTCAGTAAATTATTAATAAGAACTACTGGTGGTATAGTGGTAAGGGTGTTGTGTAAAATATCAAGAGGTTCAAGGTTCAACTCTCCCAAATCACCGAATTCATTTGAATATTTATTGAATTTTAAACTTGCATAAAATTCACTGTATAGATTTTATATAGTCAGATAATCCTCACAATTCTATATGTGTGTTCAACTTAACCTGTAACCTGTTCTCAAGGAGGTTTGCACCTCGGGTGATTGGATCCCTCTCGACGCTTAATAGAGCCTAGGATTTGGATCTACGCTGGTCTTAATTTAAATTGTGACCCAAATGTTGATTTCATGCGTGTCCAGAATATGGAAGTAAATTTAGGGTCTCTGTCTAAAATGATCTTCTTTGGAACTCCATGAAGACATACAATATTATTTATAAATACCCTTGCAACATCCGTCACATCATAAGTGTCTCTATATAGGATGAAGTGGGTGCTTTTGGTCAATTTCTCAACCACCACCAATATAGCATTTTGTCTCAAGGATGTAAGTGGAAATCCAACAATGAAGTCCATCGAAATGACATTCCATTTAGTCATAGGAACATCATGAGTTTGTAAGAGACCAAATGGGTGACAATGATATTCCTTAACATGTTGACACTCGAGGCACTTCGAAAAAAAATCCACTACATCACCCTTCATTCCTGGAAAAAATAAGAGCTTCTTCATGTCAACATACATATTCTTCACTTTTGGATGTGAAAAGTAATGTGCTCTATGGGCCTTTCTAAGTATTGTATCCCTGATATCACCTTCCTTAGGAACATACATCCTCCCTAGGTATCGTAACAACTCATTGTCCTCGAAATGGTATCCTCCATACTTAGACTCTGATTTCCTTCCACTCTGAATTGTTGATGTTACCTTAAAATACCAACTATCCCCCAAAAGTTGACCCAATAATATCTCCTTCAAATCTACTTTTAAGGGAATTAAGGAGAAAAGTCTCAGTCTTCTTCTTAGGGAATCCACCACTACATTGTCCTTTCATTTGATATATGAAATACCAAAGTCGTACTCACTCATGGACTCACTCCATCACCTATTCCTAGAATTTAGATTCCTTTGTGTAAGGATATATTGTAAGATTTGATGATATGTTTTAAGTGTGAAACTCCTGCCAATAAGGTAGTGCCTCCATAATTTTAGTGCCAACATTACTGCTTACAATTCTAGATTGTATGAATACTACTCATCATGATGTTTCAACTTACGAGATGCATAAGCTATTACCCCTCCTTCCTACATTATGAATGCTCCCAGCCCTTGCTGAGAAGCATCCATTCATATGATGAAGTCCTTATCCATATCTGACACACATAAGATTGGATAACATGTTAGCAACCTCTTCAATTCAGTGAAAGTGTCATCACATTAACTGGTCCACTCATGTCATATTGCCTTCTGTTCCAAGGAAGTGATGGGTTTTTCAATCTTAGAGAGCCCTTGCATGAATCTTAGGTAATACCCTTATAAGACCATGAAGCTAGACACTTCATGCACTATCTTTGGAATTGGACAATCCATGATGGAATTCACCTTTTCTAGATCCGTTGAGATCCCTTCTCCTAATATTATATGCCCTAAAAAGTAAATCTCTGTTTGGAAGAAGGAACAGTTTGAAAATTTACCATACAGTTTAGGTTCTCTTAAGCAAGTCAAGACTAACCACAAATGTTCCTCATGTTCCCTCTTGTTCTTGGAATAAATAAGAATATCATCTAAGAATACCTGCACAAAATGATCCAAGTACTTATGGAAAACACTGTTCATGAGGATAATGAATACAACTGGTGCACTGGTTAAAACAATCGGTACCACTATAAACTCGTAATTCCCAAATCAAGTTCGAAAAGTAGTCTTAGGAATGTCACCCTCTTTAATTATTACTTGGTGATACCCCAATCGTTGATCGATCTTAGAGAAGACATAAGATCATTTCATCTAATTAAGAGGTCATCAATGCTTGGTATGGGGTACTGATTCTTCATTATGGATTTTTTCAGATACCTATAATTTATGCACAGTCATAGAGATCCATCCTTCTTCTTAACTAAAATCACTGGTGCTTCCCACGATGAGATACTATGTCTAATTAGTACCAAGTATCAAAACTCTTTGAACTAGATCTATAACTCTCGAATCTCTGGGGTTTTCATTCTATAAGTATTTGAGATATGCTCTACATCGGGTTTTATTTTGATCGTTAAATCGAGCTCTCTTTCTAGAGGTAATCCTGGCAATTCCTTTGGAAATATGTCTTTGAACTCATATAGTACTTGGTAATAATTCAAAGAAGGTACTATTACTCACTACCTCTACTACATACAACTGGCATCCCTGTCTTAGGAACCACTTATATTTCACCGTGGAGATGAAACAAAGAGATACCTTCCTCTTCAAGCCCTGGATTTTAATGTTTTGGCCTTCATAATTAAGGAACAAGGATTTCTTTGCATCGCTATCCATGAAATATTTATGGCCTTCTAACCAATCCATGCCAATAATGAGGTCATAGGTCCCTAAATTTGTGATATAAGCATACAACTTCTTGGTGCACATTCCTAATTCAACTTGGAAGCCCTTTACCTTAAGACCTACCACTTGCTTAACCCTCAAATACATCTCAAACGATTCAAAATCATTGTGCTCGTAGACTGCCAAGCCACATTTATCTAATGCATATGGTGAAATAAAACTATTTGTTGAACTTGGATAAAATAAAATTTTGAGCTTAACCTTGTTTAAATTACCAAAATATTCCATTATAGTGGATTGATGTTCTTCCGGGCGGTTATGCATTACTGCATGAATCCGATTGGTACTACCCAAACCATCCATGGGTGCTTTTGCTTCCATGCACCTACTTCTAGACTGACCTTTAGGGAAGCCCAATTGAAAATGAGGACCTCTGCATCACCAACATAAGACATTGGGTGTGGCTCACATGCTGTCGGGAGGAGTCATTTGGGACTATTTGCTTTCCTTGTGTTATCTCCCAAAATAATTTATTTTAATAGTATGAAGAATTTAAATCATGCAATGAAGGATATGAATATCACTGACAGTTTGGAAGCCTCTGTTTTTTATTCGGATGCAAATTTCACAAGTTCTAGCTTTCGGTTTCTTATGCGAGTTTACAGAAAACTCATTAGCCATCGAAAAGGGATGCTTTTGACAGACTAGAAAGAGAGATAAAAATGGTTTAAACTTCCAAAAGCGAGGAGAAAGAAACGTCGGCAAAGGTACATTTGGTGTCTTAGGAGAGGCTCAGAACATCTCATTAGCCACCAAAAAGGGCCATTTTTGGCGGGTAAGAAAGGGGTGCAACATATACACTAACCACCAAAAGCTGGAAGATAAATATCGGGTGGAAAACCCTTTCGACGGTTTAGACGAAAGCTCCGAACCGTGGCCTTTACCTCTTTTTGTTTCATCACTAAATATTTTGACTACCATCAGAACATTTTTTGACAGTGGTTAAAGGTTTAGTCCTCCAGGACATCGATGTTTCATAGAGCTTGTCCTTTATATCACCGATAATACGAAGAGTCTTGTGGTTTGGATTTCTGACGCATTAGTGGTATGAGGTTCTGATGTTTTAGTGTTTAGAGCTCCCGATCGTCAATGCTTCGTCGATGGGTTCGTTAGTGGTTTGAATCGCTGACACTACGACAGAGTTCAGGTTTAAAGTTTCGATCCTTAAGGATTAGTGGTTCCGATCGCCGATGGGTTCGTTAGTGGTTTGAATCACCGAAACTACGGCAGTTAAAAAGGGTTTTTTCAAAGTCAAGATTTGCTGAAAGCAGAGATTCAACACGACGACGAGGTAATGATTTTGATGGTTTAAGCGAGAAATATCACATTTAGTTAGCCACCAAAATCCATCATTTTGGTGGTTACCTAACAAAATCACGAAGGATATTAAACCACCGAAAAGGCCAAAATAGAGAAATGGTTGGGAACTGTCACATCCAACCTCGTCAGCAAGACAAAATATCATTTTAGAGCATGATTACCCATCGAAAAGATCTGGAGCCAGCTGACTGCATGTGAAATGAGTGAAAAGGGTCGTTATGTAAGTATCCAAAACTGATCTGACTGCAACCTTGCAGTTTTCCTCCACCTGTCCCAAAGATCATCAAATAGCCATCGAATGCTCTCGCTGAAGCAGGTTACGGTGATATGGGAAAAGAGATCTCAATGATCGAGCTGCTGTCATCATTTTGGTGACCTCAGCTTCCATAAAATACATAAATCCCTCATAATCAGTGCCTTGGGACTCCATCAAATTTCATTATCAAAATTAGCATTGTTCTCACCAGAAAAACGAGCTTTGAAGGAGAAGCTTGCTAAAGCCACTATATACAAAGTCTAAAAGTTGTTTTGCAGGGACCCAGGAGATATAAAAAGTCTAAAATTTGTTTTGCAGGGACCCAGGAGATACACCCATCAGGATGAAGAAAAATGGACCAGGTCTCAAGTAGGAGCTAGGTGATGTCAGTTATTTAGAAGGCCATCCAGAGGTTTGCAGACTGTTCCAAGAGGTAGGATGCTACAAATACTATGAAAAAATACGGGGTTTTAATCAGTAAGTGGCTGAATATTTTTCCCTTTCATTTGATGGTTCAAAAGCAGTCATAGGAAGGGAGGAATTTATCATAGATGAAGCACTAATCTCAGAGGTGACTGAACTCCCTTGCACAGGAGAGAAGTGGTTCAAGACCACCATACCCAAATATGTGGAATTCAAATGATATCTCAAGCTTGAGCATAGGGGAATAACATGGAAGAAGGTCGTGCCATCACCATGGCTGGAAGAGAATTGGCAATAGCTTCTAAAATCCATTGTGGTGTATTTGACCTGTGAAGGGAGATACAATAGAGCAATGATCTATCATTTCAAGCTCATGAACCAGTTCACAGGTAAGAACCCTCTTAATCTTCCATTTTATTTACACAAGAGTATAGGGAAGATGGCACATCAAGTGAAAGCCCAGCCATCCAAGATTGTTGGTAGGCTGTGCCACCATGGTCTTATCCAAATATTGGTCCAGGAGTTTTTTAATAAAAGAAACATTGCTTAGCCCTATTTTCTGTTCTAGAATGGCTTTGAGACAGGCCTTCAGCCAGAGAAGAAAGGGAAGTCTCATGTCAAGAAATCCAACACTCCAAGGAGTGGGAGAAGAAGGAGGAGGGCCATTTCCTCAGCTGCATTAACTGAAACCTCCCTCCTCCTCCAAAACCAAGAAGGCAAAAAGGAATTTGGATTTCGGTGAGAAAGGTCAGGGGGCAGAAGCACACCAGGAGAATGTCTTAAACCTACCTTATTCAGATTCTAAGGAAGAACAAGGAGAGGATGTAGCCCTAGCTCTGCAAATTGTTCCATTTACTGAATCATTGCCATCCCCCACACCATAGGAACAAGAAGAACCAGTTGAAAGGGCTTCCTCTAGGAGACCTAGAAGTCAAAAGATCAATCAGCTACTAAGGCAGGTTTATGAAATGGAGGTCTTGGAAAGAGAACTGAAGAGAAACAATGAAACATTGACTAGGATAAAAAAGCTATTGCACAAGTCCTACTTGGAGCAGAGAGAGAGATACATTTTCTTGAAAAAGATGAACACCAGGTACCTGAAGGACAATACCAGGTTACTCAGGATGATGAGGCTCCGAAGGCTATAGTTTAAAGAAGCAAAAGAAAACCCTAGCAGCCACCTTGCCTTATAAATCCTAGCTGAAGCAACAGTAAGTCTCTAGCCTTCTGAAACTAGACAAGGCATTGTCAACATTCCTAACGTGAAGCTTGTTGAAGAAGAAAGTTGAGAAAACAGGCTTGAAAAGGCATTTTTGAGGAAAACCTAATAATTTTTGTAAAACAGGGCTTTCGGTGTCTTAGGCGAATGTTGAGGCAGTTCATTAGCCATCGAAAGCACCACTTTTGGTAGCTAACAAGTCTAATAGACTAGCCGCTTAACCATCGAAAGTGGACAGAGGATTAAAGGCAAGTTTTTGACAGACAGAACCCGTTTTGGGCGACTGTAGATGGTTCATGGATGTGATCTAAAGACAAAGGGCGCTAAGAAATGCATCAGAAAAGGGGCCGTGTGAGATCCATTATGGCATAACCATGCCAAAAGACACCAACCCTAGATGTCAAGCAGAAATCAATGGGTTAACTGACAGGGAACCAACAGCAGTGTTCACTAGCATTGTTCCAGTTATCTATTGTTTAGTCAGTGAACTAAAGCTTCACTTTTTGTTAGATAAGTAGTTAGGTAGGGTTTCAAACCTCAATTTGCAAAAAAATGCTAGTTTGTTTAAATTTTGTAAAAGACAGATCCAGGTTTTTAGGATATGCATATTTTGTAAAAGGCTATAAATCCTAAGACTATTTTTATAAAAAAGGTTCAACTTTGGGGATTTATGAGCCTATAATTCTTTCATGCTTCTCATTTTACTTATTCATGAATATAAGCTCTTTTGTTATGATCTGTTCAACCATCATCTCTTTCTTTGCTACACTTATGCATGAATGTGTATTTAGGTCATTTTTAGATTGATTAAAATGCTGATAGCTGTCACCCTATTGGTTTGTTAGTACAACTTGATTTATAGTGACATCCTTATCAGGATTTAGCCATTTATATGCATGTGTTTTGTATGTAAATCTGCCATCCTGATGAGTTCTTCATGCCTGCACCTTATTATCAACTTCTGAGTAATTGTAACTAAAAGCTTTGTAAATGAGTGATTTTTATGCATGTCTTGAGAGTGGAAAGGTTATATAGGTCAACTGACTTGATCCATATCAGAAAAACCTAAAAACATTTTAAGTTACCATGCATCCTCGAGCTACAACCTAGAGGATTTTCCTGGAGTGATAACAAATTGGCGCCATTGCCGGGGAGAGGAGACTGAAGCTCAGCTTCCCTGGGAGATGACATAGATCCATGCTTTGATGATAGACAAATATTGGACACTATTATGGCTGTAATCATCTATTTGGTGACTCCATTGATATAAGGGGGCTTCAAGAAGACCAAGTACCAGAGAAAACCCTAAGGGGCCACTAGCAACACCAGTTTCAGATCTAGAAGAAATTTTGAGAAGAGCTAGGGATTTACTAAGATAGACCAACAGTGCTGCACAAAAAGATACATCAAGTATTTCAAGGAATCTTTCTACTATTATTTCTTCTGCTGAAATTCTTAATTCTCAGGAATTTTTAGATACATAAAAAAAATCTAGGGTTTGGGCATCTTCAAGCACTGTTTCTTGTGAAGATCCAATCCCTGGTGACTCCAGTAGGATAAGTATACCACCACTTTCTCATCAAGTATCTCCATCGTTGTTTCCTTCCTCAACCCTATCCATACCCATTTCCAATATGGTTTCCCCTCAATTGACCAAGATGGAAATGATCCTGGTAGCTAGGTATGCACCCCTAGTTTTGCCAAATCCCCTCGCAGCCATGCCTACTGGGGATTATCTCAAGTATATTCCTAAGTTTATAGGGGAAGGGGATTTCACTGCCGAAGAACATCTAGAGGCATTTTTACAGCTATGCTGAAAATATTAACATAGGGCAAGAAGATGTATGGACTAGGGTTTTTGTGCAAATCCTAGATGGTTAGGCTAGGAAGTGATTTAAGGAACTTCTTGCTGGATAAGTGGCAGACATAGAGGCCCTAGATGATATTTTACTAAAGCATTGGGGAGAAAGGAGAGACCACCTCTACTATATCACAGAATTTAGTAACTTGAAAATAGAAAATGGGGAGTCTGCCTCCAAATTTATCAAGAGATTCAACAATATGTACAACAAGATCCCTACTGAAATTAAGCCCACTGATACCTCAGCTAGGATAACCTATGCAAATTCCTACATGAGTGATAAGGAGGTATGCCTCCTTATCAATCATGTAGGATGCTTCCCTGGAGGTAGAGTCAAACATTCTGGCATCTCAGAAGGTCAAAGGGAAGATAGACATGAAGAAGCAGCCAACAAACCCTAGTGGGGCTTCTACATCTGAGAACAAGATTGACAAAATGACCAAACCATTAGAAATGTCTAAATTTAAGGACCAAGGACATCTACCTGTGAGGAATAAAGGGCCAAGTGACTTTGCTCCTCAAAAACCTAATTTTGTTCCTTATAGAAGGGGAAATCCCCCAGTTTAGATTCTCAGAAGGGAGAGGAATCAAGGGGACGATCATAGAATAAGAGCTCCATTCCAAAATACTGTATTAGAAGAAGAGCTAGAATTCATTGAAGAAGAAGGAGAAGATGAAGATAACATCCATTGCATGGAAGATGAGGTGGACTGTTCTTTTCTGACACAGGAGCAAATAACTGAAGAGGTTGTCTATCAAGCTATTAATCAGGGAGGTTACCAACTCAAGTCTAGGCTGGTCGCTCCTCTCAAGAAGAATGCTGCACCGGCCAAGCAACCTGCTACATCAGGTAGAAAGGTTTCTATTTTACCGAAGAAGGTGGCTGTCACATCCAAAGCATTGCAGAAACCAGCACCTTCAGCCATACCTGATCAAATCCAACCCAAACCTATAGCTCATGAGGTAAGATTTCCAGATAGACTGCATTATTGTTTCAAACTTGAGTTTGAAATTAAAAAAATGAAAATCCCTTTCCCTTTAATTGAGCTAATGAAGAATGATGCATTCAAGAGGCTCCATTCTGAATTCCCTTCAGCCCAAGGAGCACATTGACACTGACTTTGTGAACCTGCAAGATGACAAGCCTGCTGTAACCTTGGGCCCCATGATTGAAGACCTAAAGGAGTCATGCCCACCATTCTACATATCCTTGAATATCCATGATAAAATACTTCATAATTGTATGCTGGATTCAGAAGCCTCTCATAACCTAATGCCAAAGGTTGTGATGGATGAGCTTGGCCTCAGCATCACCAAGCCCTACCATGATTTATTATCCTTCGACTCTAGGAAGGTTGAGTTCTTGGGCCTCATTAAAGACATTTTTGTGAACCTAACTCAGCTACCTTTGAAAAGCATCACGATGGACATTGTAGTGGCTGATATACCTCCAAAATTTGGTCTCTTGCTATCTAGGTCATGTAGCAAAAGACTAGGTGGCACCCTTCAGATGGATCCCACATATGCCACCATTCCCATGTTTGGAGGAGAGACTAAGAGGCTATATAGGGAAAATTAGCTGGCATACATTATAAGCAAGGAGAGCAACTCAGTGAATCACCTGATCTATGTAGTGGACACTGATTTTGGGTCATGCATTTTGCAAATAGATGATTCTCAGTAGACATCAGTCCAGCTCACTAGTCCCATATGTTAGCAGCCCAAAGAAGTGATCACAGCAATATGGACCATGTATTTTGATGGGGCTAGCACTCAAAGCTTAGCAGGTGCAGGTGTAGTATTGATCTCCCCATCTAAGGAAAACATCCATCTGTCTTATAAGCTTGATTTTAAAAACACTAAAAACATAGAAGAATATGAAGCCTTGTTGCTAGGAGTGAAAGCTTCCAAGGAGATGGGGATAATGTGCATGAATATTTTTGGAGATGAATACCTCATCATACAACATGTCAACAACACTTTTCAGACAAAAAAAATCAGACTGAAGTCCTTCAGGGATGAGGTATGGAAACTCAGACACTCATTTATTTTTTTTAACTGTCATATATTCCTAGGGTTTTGAATCACCTGGCTGATTCCCTGGCTGTCTCTGCAAGTCTGTTTGTTCCTCCTTTACCCCCTAAGCTTAGCTATGATTTCCAGGTCAATTAAAAACCCTCTTTTCCAGATAATTTAAAATTTTGGAGGGTGTTTGAGAATGATGATGAGCTTAGTAAATTCCTCTAGTTAGTAGATGAATTCTCTGACATACACATAGACCAGGAAAACCTAAACATGGAGGAATCCAAATAGATCAAGTTAAGGGATACAGTGACTGATCAGAACATTGTCCAATTTCCCAACAACTACATACCCCAAGGTCTAGTACCACTGGAAGAACTGTTTGATCACAATGACATCACTTTCAAGCCTGCAAAAAAGGAGCTGGATCCCGCTATCCAAGAGAAAAACATAGGGAGCCAAAGCCATCCTAAACTGATAAATCTCTCCACAGGATTGAATGTTGATCAGAGGTCTAAATTTTGCAGCTTGATAAAATATTTTGCTGATGTTTTTTCCTTGGATTATAGTAACCTAAAAACTTATGACACCAATATCATCCAGCACAGAATTGCTTTGGAGAAGGACACCATTCCTTTTAAGTAGAAGCTGAGACCCATCAGACCTCTCTTATTACCAGTGATTGAAAAGGAAATCCACAAGCTCCTCAAAGACAAGATCATAATCCCCCTCAGGTATTCCAAGTGGATTGCAAACCTAGTAGTGGTAAGAAAGAAAAATTGAGAAATCAGGTTGTATGTTGATTTTAGGAACTTGAACAAATGTTCCAAGAAAGACAACTATCCACTGCCCAAGATGGAACCCCTATTGCAGAAATTCTCGGGGGCTAGGGTTATTTCCTTCTGTTGGAATATATTAAACCCACTCACAACTTAGGATAAAATAATTAATCATTATTTTATTAATTATTCACCCACTAGCTTAATTAGTTGGCATCCACTTGCACCTTAAAGTAAATACATGTCATATATATCCTAGGAATGATTTATTTCTAATTCCGAGTTGATATTGACCACCATTTGACCATCCAGAATTAGTATACAGGACTTTACAGCAGATTCTGCTTTATTCTGCTTTTTCTGCTTTTCCTTCTTTTCTATGGATAAGATAAAAGCTAGTCAACTAGGAAACTGGGAGCTTTTGTTTCCAACCCATCCTCCATTATTTTTTCTCCATTTTCTAGGATTAGCATGTTTTTTCCATATCCTTGACAACTCACTCATGCTTTTTCCAACTCGTGAGATCCTTGATAGATTTGGGAAGTGCTTTAGCCACCTATGGGGGTTTGCTATATTTTGGTAAGTCAACCTTTTTGAGCTTTATGAGTTGTTTCCATACAATTATATTTTCCTATGAGGGATGTACTATTTATGTACACTATTATTAATAATTATTCAATGGAAGGATACACACCAATATTCATCTCTTCATTCATGTGATTCGGTCTCTTTTCTTCTCTCTATTTTTTCTATGTATGCTTGTGAGAATTCTTAGTAGCAAGATACATTGCCTGTGCTTCTTATTAGCATCATTGCACATAGAATTGATCTATTATTTCTACATGGTATCATATCTACAAGGTTTATCAACTTCTATAGAGTTGAGGAGCGCTTCCAATCTCCTATCTCTCTCTGAAGAAGAGCTTGTCTAGCTTACAAGATTTTCTCCTAGTTTTTTTTGCAGGTTGCAGAGAGTATCTACTAGAGAATATCAACAACTTCTATATAGATTCAACTGTTCCTCTTCTATCTCCTTTCAACTATGCTGATTGGAAGCCAAAGATGAGGGCATACTTGAAGAGGCAATGTCTCTTTGATGCCTCCATTAGTGCATTGAGTGAATTTGAGTCTTATGAAGAGAAGATTGATTGGATAAATAATTGTGATAGATATTATGGAATTATGTGTTTGGGAATGTCTCCAAATATATATCATCTCATAGATTTTTCTGAGTATCTGTTTGAGCTTTGGAAAATTTTGGACAAAGCTTTTGGTTTGCAGGAAATTGAAGATGAAGCATGGAGCGAACCTAGCATCTCCTCTTGTTCTCTCTCTCAAGATTTCTTGGCCTCTACATTCTCTGATGAATTTGATCATGATGAAGAAGTTTCACATACAGTTCATGTTGCTTCTACCCTCATTAATTTGAATGCTTCCTCCTTCAATGAAGAAGCAAATATTGAAGAGCCATCTTTTTCTGTGTCTCTTGAAGGTGGTATTTCTTCTTGTGATACTATTGATAAAAAAGAAGTAACATATGGAGCTTCTGCTGATATTGATTATGATCCTATAACTGATTCATTTTTCTCTAAATCTTCTATCTTAGATTTTGAGATCTATGTGCCAGATCCTTCACACTTTGTGCATACCTCTCTCCTTGATGGTGCGCAACCCAGTGACTTCCAGGATGTTTGCTTAGAAAAATCAAGACTTATCTGTGTCATACCACTTACCTTGCTTTATCTCATGTGCTTCAGCATATCCTCCTTTGTTCTTGGCATCAATACTCAGAACCTCCTAGAATATTGTGAACATCCCATTATTTCCTCCCTTCGTACAGAGGATTCATTACCAGTGTATTTCCATGAGTCTACTGATATGCTTATATGTGATCCTCTGGATTTTGATATAGAAGCATATTTGCAGGTTGATACACATATCATACCACCATCCATACCATATACCATAGCTATGCATAATCCTAAGACTATACAAATCCCTAGTTCACTAGTTGATTCCTCATTGGTCTCTTATGCAGTGATATTTATCTTACATGATTTGAAGTCTTTCCTAACTTTCAGTGGATGGTTATCCATGACCTTAGTCATATATGGACTGATATTAAACATGTTTGGATCAGTTATAAACAATTATGGTTCAAATCTTATGCCCATCCATCATTCATATTTTTACACCTATCAGTTTTCCCCAGTTGCTCATAATTTTCCTAGTCTATCCCTATATCCTCATGGAGCCATTGAAGCCTTTGTCCTTGCTGTTCCATATGTTAATATTTCTGATATATCAGAGTTTTATTAGCCTCGTATCAGATATATATAGGTGCTACATCACATTGGAATATTGACATGTGGTTCACATCACAATTTTGGAGCTATTCAAGGAATTGGGTGTGAAATAAATTGCCTTACTTTTTGTAATCTTTGGAAAGGAGTATGCAAATATATATTTTCAATTTCAGATTATGTTTGTAGATAAGAGTTTGACAGAAGAAAGAAGAATTCAGATAATGCTCCTACTTCATCAGTTGATGAGATATAGGGAGTCTCTCCTCTTCCTTCTTGCAGGTTATACACTCCAGTGCATGATCATGGAGTTCATGATTTCTTCAACAAGTCCTGCATCCAGAAGAAGTTTATTCAGCTCATTAAAGTGAAGATGAAGATATGTTGAAGACATATTTCAAATTTTGTGCCTTGTCCTATCTTGAGGAAGGATTTTCCCCATGTGGTTTTGCCTCTTTCCTCACTTTTCTGGACATAATAATTGTTAAAGGGTGACCATAGCCTTGTTACTAGGCCCTATATGCATCTATATGCATCTATATTTTTTTTCATACCATCATAAATTCAGACTTATAGGGGGGTGTTGGAATATATTAAATCCACTCACAACTTAGGATAAAATAATTAATCATTATTTGATTAATTATTCACCCACTAGCTTAATTAGTTGGCATCCACTTGCACCTTGAAGTCAATACATGACATCTATATCCTCGGAATGATTTATTTCCAATTCTGGGTTGATCTTGACCACCTTTTGACCATCTAGAATTAGTATACAGAACTTTACAATAGATTCTGCTTTATTCTATTTTTTCTGCTTTTCCTACTTTTCTATGGATAAGATAAAAGCTAGTCAACTAGGAAATTGGGAGCTTTTGTTTCCAACCCATCCTTCATTATTTTTTCTCCATTTTCTAGGATTAACATGTTTTTTCCATCTCCTTGACAACTCACTCATGATTTTTCCAACTTGTGAGGTCCTTGATTGATTTGGGAAGTGCTTTAGCCACCTATGGGGCTTTGCTATATTTTGGTAAGTCAGCCTTTCTGAGATTTATGAGTTGTTTCCATACAATTCGATTTTCCTATGAGGGATGTAATATTTATGTACATTATTATTCATAATTATTCAATGGAAGGATACACACCAATATTCATCTCTTCATTCATGTGATTCAGTCTCTTTTCTTCTCTCTATTTTTCCTGTGTATGCTTGTGAGAATTCTTAGTAGCAAGATCTATTTTCTGTGATTCTTCTTGGCATCATTGCACATAGAATTGATCTATTATTTCTACACCTTCCTTGATGGCTTCTCTGGTTACAACCAAGTTATTGTGCACCCTGATGACCAAGAGAAGACTGCCTTTACCACCCTCTAGGGCACCTTCATGTATGCTAAAATTCCATTTGGGATAATGAATGCTGGGGCTACTTTTCGGATAGCCTTGGACCTAGATTTTGTATGGCTAAAAGACAAGTTTGTGCTGATATATTTGGATGACCTAACAGTTTACTCTCACAACCATCACGACCACTTGCAGCATTTAAGGAATGTCTTTCTGAAGTGCAGAAGGTATGGAATATCACTGAACCCTAAGAAGTCCCAGTTTGCACTCAGTGAAGGAAAGCTCCTGGGTCATATAGTTTCAGCCAAAGGTGTAAAGATTGATCCTGTAAGAGTGGAAGCAATTAAGAAGATGTCAATACCTAGGTCAAAAAGAGACATTCAGTCCTTTTTAGGCAAGATAAACTTTGTCAGGAGGTTCATTCCTAATTTCTCCGAGCTGGTGAAGCATATAACAGTCATGCTGAAAAAATATGCAAAAATAAAGTGGACTGACCAGGCATGAAACTATTTTGAAAACATTAAGAAGGCTATCATGGAGGCCCCAACCCTGATCAGTCCTGATTACACCAAGGGTTTTTATATTTTCTATTTTCCATCTTCTGAAACAGTAGCAACTGTACTATTACAAAACAATGATGAGAGTCTTGATCATCCAAATGCATTCTTCAACAACACCCTAAGAGATGCTGAACTGAAGTATGACCCAATTGAGAAGCAAACTTATGTTCTCATAAAATCTTTGAAGACTTTCAGAATCTACATTCTCCATGCAAAGGTCCTTGCATATGTCCCTTCAGCTTCTATGAAGGATGTTTTGACTCAGCCTGACATCGATGGGAAGAGAGCTAAGTGGATTTACAAACTCATTGAGTTTGATATAGAGGTGAAACACACTAAGCTTGTAAAGGGACTAGGTATGGCCAAACTCATGGCCAAAGAGAACTATGAGCTGATGGGAATAAAATTTACATGTGTCAAATAAAAAAAGGTGCAGACTATGGTAGTACCAGAAGCAGAAGTGAATCAAGATTAGAATGACATTCCATCAGTAGCTGAAAACATATCTTCATGTGAGTGGTACTCAGGTATCATTCAATTTCTGCAAAAATTAGAAGTTTGTCTTGATCTCACTCCTAACCAAGAACGAGCCCTTAAGTTGAAATTTGTTAAGTTTTTCATAATTGACAAACCGTTGTATTGGAGAGATCAGTCTGTAATTTTGCTAAGGTGTCTAGATAAAGAGGAAGCAGAGCAGGTCATGCATCATTTTCATTCCATCACACGTGGGGGGCACCACTATTGGAAAACCACATCCCACAAGATCTTAAGAGCGGGATACTATTGGCCAGTCCTCTTTGCTAATGTATGCACTTTTGTAAGGGCCTGTGACCAATGCCAAAGATTTATAGGGAGGCATCAACTCAATTCCTTGCCCCTTAGGCCTATTGTGGTGAATGGGCCTTTCCAGCAATGGGGTCTGGATTTCATAGGTGAAATGAATCCATCTTCCAGTGGACATCATAAATGGATCTTAGTAGCCACCGACTAGTTTACCAAATCGATAGAAGCAATACCCACCTGGAATGCAACTCATCAAGTCATCATGAGATTTTTATATGAGAATATCTTTAGCAGGTTTGGCTGCCCAGTAAGGTTAGTAACACCAACTTTCAAGGCTAGGGCATTAGTTAAAATGTGTGAATCAATGGGTATTCAACTGGTGCACTCCACATCCTATTATCCCCAAGGCAATGGCCTGGCTGAGTCATCCAACAAAAGCTTAGTCAGAATCATCAGTAAACTACTAGAGACAAATCAGAAAAGCTGGGATTCAAAGCTTAAGTTTGCTTTATGGGCTATTAGGGTAACAGACAAAAGATCCATAGGGACTTCTCCATTCAAGCTAGTTTATGGCACTGAGGCCATTTTTTCGATCCAGCTCATCCTTCTAGTGGCAAAGTTCTTTCAGGAAGAGGAAGATGAACCAAATGATATGGTGAGAAGGATTATGGATTTGGTGGATTTACAGCAAATAAGGGAGCAATTTGTAGGAAAATCAGAAGCACATCAACAGAGGATAAAGGTCATGTTTGAAAAAAGAGCAAAAGTAGACAACTTCTAGGTGGGAGATTGGGTACTCAAGTGGGATGCTGTCACACAAGACAAGGGAAAACATGGAAAATTCGAATCTTTATGGATTGGCCCTTTTGTGATAGCCCAGGTACATAAAAATAACACCTTCAAATTGCAGAATCTGGAAGGTGAAGAGGTATTTTATGGCCCAGTGAATGGGCGGTTCTTAAAACTCTATTTTATTTGAGGCTCTGAGGCCTTATTATTGTAAATTAGTAGATAGTAGGTTGGTTTTTCTTTCAAAATAAACTCCATGCCCAATGGAACAGTAAATGATAGAGTTAAGTTACTTAGTTGCTTTTAGGGAAAGGAATTTTTGGTCTGGGGTTATTGGGACCTCACTGGGAGGTTCCCATCCTAAGTAGGAGCTAGATGTTATCTCCCAAAATAATTTATTTTGATAGTATGAAGAATTTAAATAATGCAATGAAGGATATGAATATCACTGACAGTTTGAAAGCCTCTGTTTTTTATTCGGATGAAAATTTCACAAGTTCTAGGTTTCGGTGGCTTAGGTGAGGCTACAGAAAACTCATTAGCCACTGAAAATGGATGCTTTTGGCAGACTAGAAAGAGAGATAAAAAGGGTTTAAGATGTCGAAAGAAAGCAATAAGCAGCGGCGGGAAAGGTACATTTGGTGGCTTAGGAGAGGCTCAGAACATCTCATTAGCCACCAAAAAGGGGCATTTTCAGCGGGTTAGAAAGGGGTGCAACATATACACTAACCACCAAAAGATGGAAGATAAATATTGGGTGGAAAACCCTTTTTGTGGTTTAGACGAAAGCTCTGAACCGTGGATTTTACCTATTTTTGTTTCATCGCTAAATATTTTTACTGCCATCGGAACATTTTTTGATAGCGGTCAAAGGTTTAGTCCTCTACGACACCGACGTTTCAGAGGGATTTTCCCTTTATATCGCTGAAACTATGGAGATTCTTGTGGTTTGGAGTTTCGATACATTAGTGGTCTGAGGTTCCTATGTCTTAGTGTTTAGAGCTTCCGATCGCCGATGCTTCGCCGACGGGTTTGTTAGTGGTTTGAATCACCGACACTACGATAGCGTTCAGGTTTAAAGTTATGATCCTTAGTGATTAGAGGTTTCAATCACCGACGAGTTCATTAGTGGTTTGAATCACCAACACTATGACAGTTAAAAAGGGTTTTTTCAAAGTCAAGATATGCCGAAAGTAGAGATTCAACATGACGATGGGGTAACGATTCCAGCAGTTTAAGCAAGAAAGATCACATTTATTTAGCCGCCAAAATATACCGTTTTGATGGTTAGCTGACAAAATCATGAAGGATATTAAACCACTGAAAAGGCCAAAATAGGGAAACGGATGGGAACTATCACATCCAACCCCATTAGCAAGACAAAAGATCATTTTAGAGCATAATTACCCACCGAAAGATCTAGAGCTGGGTGACTATGTGTGAAATGAGTGAAAAGGGTCGTTATGCAAGTAGCCAAAAATGATATGACTGTAAGCCTGCAGTTTTCCTCCACCTGTCCCAAAGACAATCAAATAGCCATCGAGTGCTCTGGTTGAAGCAGGTTACGGTGATATGGGAAAGGATATCTCAATGATTGAGCTACTGTCATCATTTTGGTGACCTCAAATTCCATAAAAGACATAAATCCCTCATAATCAGTGCCTTGGGACTCCATCGAATTTCATTGTCAAAATTAGCATTGTTCTCACCAGAAAAACGAGCTTTGAAGGAGCAGCTTGCTGAAGCCACTGTATACAAAGTCTAAAAGATGTTTTGCAGGGACCCAGGGGATACACCCATCAGGATGAAGAAAACTGGACCAACTCTCAGGCAAGAGCTAGGTGATGCCAGTTATTTAGAATCCCATCCAGAGGTTTGCAGACTATTCCAAAAGGTAGGTTGCTACAAATACTATGAAAAAATACGGGGTTTTCATCAGCAGGTGGATGAATCTTTTTCCCTGTCATTTGATGGTTCAAAAGCAGTCATAGGAAGGGAGGAATTTATCATAGATGAAGCACTAATATCAGAGGTGCATAAACCCCTTGCACAGGAGAGAAATGGTTCAAGACAACCATACCCAATGTTATACCAAAATCCTGTCACCATCATGTGATAAGAACTTTGACATACCTACTTGCCCTGAATCCCAGCTCTTGGAATGGAAATTCATGGATATTATCAATATTCCATGAAAATTCCCAGCACCGTGCTTCCTCTGTTGTCCAGAAGTGGTACCTTCTTCACACCTCCTATCCCTTGTTGTCCACAAGCGATTCCATCACTTATGGCCATTAGTCCATAAGTGTTTCTTACCAGAACCGCTCTATCATTTAAGGAGAAACACGGTACCCTGGGTAAAAACTGAAAAAGAGAAGTTTCTTGAGGCTTCTAGATGATAAGCCTCATGTCCTCCCTTATCCCTACTATTGTGGGTCAGTTGAGCTCGAGATCCCTCATCCTAGAATCTTAGAGGCCACCTCACCCACCAATCTCTCAACCATCCCTATCCCTTAAGCCTTATAAATATTAGCTCATATCCATGGTTGAGGGGAGAAATCTTAAGGTATTGTTATGCTGTTGGATTGATCACTTGGCCCAAGACCATTTGGGGGAGCATAAAGAGCTAGAGTCAGAGATTTTGGGGATGAGAGTGCTTGGTTTCATGGAGATGCATGTCAACACTAAGGCTTGGTTGTAAACTTCTTCATATTTCTATATTAATGCAAGTTGATTTCTGTCCCACATATATTGTTGTTGTTTGATTTCACATGTATGTTGTTAGATTCCTTAGTCACTAACATAAAGTAGTAGATTATATTCTGGTGGTTTCGATATGTTTTCATGTTAAAGCTTATTGTAGGTACACAGGGTAACGATTGAAGCATTAAATTCCAGGTATCTACAGTGTCTAGGGAGAGTCTTCAACCTCTGTCCTCTATTTTTTCTAGATCTGAACCATTTAGACCAGTGGAACACCTTGCTGTCCAGAGGAGGTGAAATATTCCAACTAACAAATTTGGCAACTCCACTGGGGAATAATATATCAGTTGTTCTGATCTTCCTTAGTCTACAACTCTTGTCCGAATCCAGGCTCCTTCTTCAACTCTCTTCAGTCAAATCTACTTTTTGACTTACTTCATTTGGGTTTGAAACTTCCAGATTTGTTCAGATATGAGTCATTTCGATATTTTATGCTCTGTTTTCATACTCAATCTAGCAGTATTCACCTTGATCTAGTATTTTTCTGACTTGATCCATCATTCTCTTTGTGTTTTGGTCATCTATAGGGAACCACGCCTATGCTGTGTACGAGGAGTGGTGCCACCGCCTGAACAAAGTGGGCAGTACGCAGTGCCACCACCTGTATCCTATTGGCGAGAAGTGGTTTTGGGTTAGAAACATTATGTCAACACCTAAGAAGCATGGTGCCAGGTAGGCATCATTCCAAAGCCTTTTTTCCTTATTTTTTTTTTGCAAAAAATTGGGTTTTGTTGCTTTCAGTCCTGCTTATCAGACTTGTGTTATAGAATCTGATGTTCATGGCTTGATAATTTTATGATTTAAGATTGATTTGAGTGGAATTTCAAAAGTTTGATTAGGTCTTTTGATTGTTCATCCACTTCCATTCTTTTTGGTTGTGTTTACGAAGGGATTTTTTTTTTTCTGAAAAGCTTAGGGTGTTAATAAAATCTCTTTTCGTTTCTATTGCATAGACTAAAAGAAGAACACTAGATTATCTTCTAGGTTTCATTTCTTATTTGCATAGTAAACTTCTTTTTCCTTCCTTTGAAAAAGAAATTTTTTGACTGAGACTAGGATATCATCATTGAGCATTGAACATTGGTTGTCTGATTGGCTTTACAAGCTTTTAGGACCTTCATGTTCTTTCATCTCTTATGCATTTAAAACTATCTCGATCAAAATATTAAAAAAATGGTAGTTTTAAGTTAGATTTTCTTATGTTTTGAGAAAATTGAAAAAATAGAGTGCATTTGCATATAGGTGTGCTTCTTGTTTTTCTTTTAGGAAAAGAGATTCTTCCCCTTCTCATTTGCTTTCAGAAAGGAGAAATCAGTTTGGAAAAGTTATTGCTTGTCTCTGATTTGGTGTTCATGATTGTTGCTGGAGATATGTTTGGTTTTGAAACAAAAAGAAAACACTCTCTTTCCCTCCCGTAAGTAGGCATACTGAACGGTAAAGTGAACATTTGCACAAGCATATTGCATGGTTTTACTTTTCTGTCAAAACGTCATGCATTCACCTAACCGTCCACTTTAAAATTAACGGTAGTTGTAGGTTAAAATTTATGTAGCAATTGAGTGATAGGTTAGAGATGTGTTCAAGCGTTGTTAAACGTAGGAGCTGTTGTTATTTGTCAGAATTACATCCTGGTACTTGTGCGATTCTTCCACGTACCCTTGAGGTATATAGACAGGTACTTCAAGTAATCGATTGTATATCAGAAGGCCCCTTGTGTACGGTTATGCATTAGACAACACTACTACCGATTCGAGCTCTCACGTACCTTGAGTATATCGGGAGACCCCACTAGGATACCTTATCCATCTGAGGAAAGCCCTTTGGCCGTCTTATTTGGAACCATACACCGAAAACAACATTCGGGGAGATTACTATGCACGTACCCTTGAGGTATATCGTGAGTGGCACCTTCTTGACAATCTTGGTGAGAGACCTGACTTTTGAACTCCTCCTATCATTTTAAGTGTGCTTGTTTTGACCTATAGCTTGTGTAGGGACATTTTTTGGTGTGTTTTCTAGATTTTCAGACCCTAGGTTAGATAGGAACTGTACAAACTAGCTGAGTTAAGATTGTCCAGAAGAGTACAGGGCTTGCCACCTTATTTTCTTCCTGGTTCAGGAGAAAATCCTATGGAAGCTATTGACCAAGGAGCTGCTACCACCTCCTAAGTGGGAGACAATGTGGTTTCAGAAAGTGGAGTACCATGTTCTTCACACTCGCCTCCCTTGGTCCAACAACTTATTATGGAAATACATCGTTCCATTCTCCCACAAAAGGTCATGTTGATGATACAACCCATCCGAATTTTGGTCCCAATGCTCCATTTTGGGATACACCTGTAGGACAGGCCATTGCCTCATTTGGCACTCGTGTAAACTATTTTGAAGATGAATAAGAACGTAGGCAATACCGTGCTACCATTCTCCATGCAAAGGGTATTGATAAGCAGATATATGAAATATTAGGACGAACACAATCACGTTCCACATCTCTTCCTGTGGGATATCGTTCACTTGCCAATTCTATGAGACCCATTGAACTGATTATAGATCATGCAGTAACACCACATAACCCAGGTCAAATTAGCACCCTTATCACCTCTCATGTTATGTCTGTTCCTAATCCTCCCAGGTCTTTTGCACCTGGGGCCCAACCTTCAATTCCTGTTTCGTCATTGCCTTCTAGTGCCGGGGGGCAACCCCTAGCTCGACCTACGTTATCTGCAGCCACAATTGTACCTAGTCAAGGGTAGACATCTAACATAAAACCATCTATAGTTTATGTTCCTCCCACCCATACTAATGTGGTTAATCCCCCATCCAGTTCAGGTCAGCCCTTGGGGGCACAGCCTATAATCGTTCAGTCTTCTGGAGGTTATGGTTATCAAATACCTGTAGATAATAATCCATCTAATCCTACAAGAATGCCTTATGTTGGAATTCTATACTCTAGTAACAGTTTTACACCATGGGGGAAACCCAAATGGTCTTACATGCCAGCTATGGGGGGGATACCTATACATACTGCAAGAGGTGCCGAAGGACCACCTTATTTAGGTCCTCCCTTGGGGGTCCTAATGGTCCCGGAGGATCTGGAAACTTTCCTCCTTATGGTCCTAGTGGTCCTAGTGGTCCTTCCTCCTTATGGCTCTGGAGGGTCTGGTGGCCCTCCACATAATGGTTCCAGAGGATCTAGAGGGTCTGGTGGTTCGTCTCCTGGTGGTCTTGGTGGTCCTGGTGGTCTCGGTGGTCCTAATGGTCTCGGTGGTCCTGGTGGTCCCGGTGGCCCTGGTTTTCCTCCTTCTGGAGGCCCTAGTGGTACTGATCCTGGAAATCAACCCCATGCGGGTGGATTTTTTGGTAGTTCTTCGTCACAGCAACCTATTTTTTAGTCAACTTATGGTCCTACTAGTAATTATATTCCATATAAATATTACCATTATGTGCAACCCAACCGACAGTTACCTTTCCTAGCAACTTTGGACTTACTTGATTTGTCCAAGTTGATTAATGACCGCATTCAACACAATCCCTCGCGGCCTCCCATTTTGGTAAAGTTACCATCAGATATTCTGAAATTTGATGAGAAGCAGGGAGCAGATCCGAAGAACCATGTTATGACATTCCATTTGTGGTGTTCTTCCAACTCCCTCATGGATGACTCTGTTCGGTTACGACTCTTTCAACGAACTTTGACCGGTACGGCCGCGAAGTGGTACATTGAACTCCCACAACATTCGTTCGTGGATTTTGGCTCGTTGGAAACAGTGTTTCTTACACACTTTCAGCTTCCTATTCGTTATTAAACAGGCAATGATATTTTAACCTCTCTGCGACAGAACACCTCCACCCACATTTCCGATCATATTCATGAGTGGAGAAGGTGGAGAAGGCTTATTGAAGCCCCTATTCTGGATCAGTTACTAGCTAATTGGTTCACTAAATCCTTGTTGCCTCCTATTGCCTGAGATGTGGCTATGGGAGGTACCATTACCGAAGAGCAGGCTATTAGTTGGGCTCAATACCTAGACTTGGTCTATTCCCAGTATGGAACTCTTTATGACTTGATTCCTCAAGCTCCTCACCCCAGCACTGATCTTGCCAAGCCACCAGCAGAAGTACCTGTTGATGGGATTGTTGGTTCAATGCAGTCCCCATCCATAGCAAAACCTACCAAGCAAAACCAAACTACCAACCCTACTCCTTCGACTCCTAAGGTTTGTGCCGAAGTCAATTCTATTCAAAGTACTCGAACCTAGGGTAGTAATAAAAAGAAAGGTAAAAATAGAAATAAAAATCCTAAAAACCAACCGGAGACTCCAAGACCAACCAACATTGATAACGAAAAAGGGAAAAGGAAGTCAAAATATCCCTATCTGCTATGTAGTGGTGACCATTTTTCAAAGGAGTCTCCTCGTCAGGAAAAAATATCCAAGTTTCTGAAGTCCAATCCCGCACCTGCAGTACTTATGGATCCTTTTCCCTCTCAACAACAACTGATAGACCACATGTCTAATATGGGTAACTCTAGTTCGTCAGAGGAAATTCGTATGATGTCCTCAGATACCATCCATATGCAAACTAGAAGTTAGAATTATGATAAACCCATAGATAAGAAAGAAGATCAATCATCTTCAGGGTAAGTCCCCTCTACTACTTCTCCTGAATCCTCGTCTATTGTCCCCTTATCTATCGAGAATCCCACTCTCGACATGATTTTGCACCCACCTAAGAGTACTCTTCGGAAGGATATCTTTAATCCCAATGCCCAAGCTGCTCAATTTTATAATGTGGTTGAAGATCTCGCTCAGGAACCTTGTGCGATGTCTACCCTGGAATTGATCCAAAGTTTCCCCACACAGCGCAAGAACTTGTTAACAGCATTAGGAGCTTTAGACCTGGATAATACTAACTTGATTCATTTCAATGTTGAGAACTACAAGCCTAGATTACCAGATAAACTTGCTTTTCAGATCATTATGAAAGTAGTGGGAAAAAAATTCTTTCAAATGATACTAGATGAAGGAGCTTCAACCTTGGTGTTATATCTGACTTGTTGGAGGGCTCTCGGCTCTCTCGAGCTTGTCACATCACCGATGACCCTTAAAGCCTTTGACGAATGGGGTTTCCAACCCCATGGTCTCATATCATCCCTAGCAGTCGAGCTGTGGGGAAAAACCATTTCCATCCAAGTAGAAGTGGTAGATGCCCCTTTAGATTATAACCTCCTTCTAGGAAGGAATTGGTTCTATGCCATGACTGTTGTTGCTTCAACAGTATTCTGAACAGTTTGATTCCCGCATCTAGGGAGAATTGTTACTATTGATCAGCTTGATTTCTGTACACCGAATGTTACTAAATCCATGGCTAATAACATCCACATGTTAGGCCAGTCCCCTCCTCCTTACTAGTCGATTGGGGTAGGCATGTTGAAGGATTCATCCCTTATGGGGATTTTTCCATCCACCCCTCCTAGCATGGATACGACGATAGTCCATATGATCGCCTAATTTGATTATGAGCCTAAGGGAAAACATGTTGTTGAGTCCACATGAAGCTATGTATGACACCATTCAAACCTTTTTCGATGATCACACTGATGACCTTCATATAGTGGCTTCAGATCCTTACCATTTACCGTACTAGTTAGAACCTTCTCTTGCTGTTCTAGATTATCTCTTTGAGACTTTTCCTTCTGATGAGTCCACTATGGAGATCATGAATATGGATGAGTCCATTTGGGAGGATCACCATCATAGATCCATGTTCCTCCCCAATACCAATTTGGGTAGCCATGATTTTGCATCCTTGTTTCCTACTGATATTGTCAATGTTCCCCGAAGTCCTATATTGTTGCAAGATACAGATTCTAAAGGAAACCTTTTCAACATTACTCAAACAAACTCGATTGACATATCAGCCAAGCCTGATGTTATCGAGCATGTTCATGTTGGGCAAAACTGCTCGACAGATGAATCTAAATCATACAAGGCACTTTTTAAGGAATTCCATGATATTTTTTCCTAGTCCTATGAAGAGATTCCAGGGATTGACCCATCCATTGTGGTCCATGAGATTAAAACCTATCCCATGGCTAAACCTATCAGGTAGAAACTTATTCAAGTCCATCCTCAGAAGGCCGCAACTATTAAAGATGAAATTGAGAAACTTCTCAAAGCTGGGTTTATTTATCCTGTACCTCTGATGGAATGGGTATCGGACATTGTCCCTATCAATAAAAAGCAGGGCACCATTAGAGTATGCATTGAATTTAGGGATTTAAATAAATCTTGTCCCAAGGACAACTTTCCTACCCCGCACATCGATCAGATTATTGACAACTGTGCCAAAAGTGTCATATTTTCATTCATGGATGGCTTCTCTAGCTATAATCAGATTGAGATATTAGCCTCTGATCAGCATAAGATGGCATTCATTTTCCCATGGGGAACCTTTGCATATAAGAAGTTATCTTTTGGCTTGAAAAATGCTGGAGCCATGTTCCAGTGCGCGATGTCCTATGCATTTCATGACATTAAACATATTGTTGAACCATACCTTGATGACCTCCCTGCTCATTCATAGAAACGAGAGGACCATCCTGGTCATCTTAGAAACATATTCCTAAGATGTCGTCATTATAATATACAGCTCAATATGCATAAATGTGTTCTTTGCATTGAGATGGGACATCTGCTAGGCTTTGTGGTATCCAAAGATGGCATTCGGATCGATGCTTTGAAGATTGCCTCTATCTTAGATCTACCAACCCCAACTAACCTCCTTGAACTCCAAAGTTTGCAAGGGAAGGAAAAATTTCTCCACTGTTTCGTGTGCAATTTCACAGAGAAAACACACGGTTATATGCGTCTCCTCAAGAAGAACACACCATTCTTCTGGGATGACCAGGCCCAACACGCCTTTGATAATCTTAAGCACGCTTTGACTCATTCACCTGTGATACACCCCCCCAATTATTCAAAGGACTTTATCTTGTATATTGCTTCCTCTGCTACTACCATCGCCATGGTTTTAGTGCAGGACAATCTCCACGGTAAGGAGCACGTGATTTATTATGCCAGTAAGAATCTTATGGATTTCGAAACTCGTTATTCACATGGGGAAAAGTTAGCATTGGCGACGGTCATTGCTGTATAAAAGTTCTGTCACTACATTTTGCTTCGCACTACCACCGTATTGGTAGACCAGAACCCGATGTACTATATCCTGACTCATCAGGTAATCGGGGGCAATTACTCCCATTGGATTGTCATCCTTCAGGAGTTTGATCTGGAGTTTTCCAAGGCCACATCAAAGAAATCCTTGGTCTTTGTCGAGCTTATGTGTGATATTCCCTGTTCTTAGACGGAATCTGAGCCCAGTGATTCATTTCCAGATGAATCCCTATTCCTGATTAAAACTACTAATCCTTGGTATGGAGATTTGTTGATTTATCTCTAAACACAGCAATTTTAGCCACATTTATCCCATGATGATTGTCATCATATCCGTCACCACACAAAATACTATCTCATCTTGAATGATACTTTGTATAGACGTGGGATTGACTCTATTCTCCGACCATTCCTCACCCATGAGGAGGCTAAACATGTGTTGAATGATTGCCACTCTGGAGCATGTGGCTATCATTTATCTGGGATGGCTACAACCCAGAAAATCCTTCGTGCTGGATATTTCTGGCCTTCTGTCTTCAAAGACTATCATGAGGCTGTTAAGAAATGCCCACCTTGTCAACACTTTTATCCTAAAAAGCACACCCATCCTACTCTGCTACACCCCATCATTTCCGTTGGCCCATTTTCCAAATGGGGGATTGACTTCATGCATTGTAAGCCTACCTCAGCTGGGGGGCATGGTTACATCATCGTAACTATTGATTATTTCACAAAATGGGTTGAGGCCATGCCTACATATGCAGAAAATGGTAAGACTACCGCTCTCTTCTTGTTCAATCATATCATAGCTAGATTTGGAGTTCCGCAGTCCATTGTCACTGATCACGGATCTCATTTCCGTAATCAAATGATGGAGGAACTGAGTGCTAAGCTAGGTTTTCACCATGAAAACTCTATGCTGTATTATCCGCAAGCTAATGGTTAGGTAGAGGCCATTAACAAAGTTTTGAAAACTATGCTTCGTCAGATGGTTGGAGATCATAAATCCAACTGGTACCACGTTCTTTTCATCGCTCTTTGGGATTATCGGACTTCTATGAAAACAACTACTGGTTTCACGCCATTCCAGATTTTCTATGGACTTGAAGCTATCTTGCTGATCCAATGTCAGATTCCATCTTTACAACTTGCCATCAAACTTCTCCCAGACACTTTCGCAGAGGAAGAAATATTTTTGCACTTGAGTAACCTTGACGAGACTCGCAGAGATGTTGCCTTGGCTAATGAGGAACATAATAAACACGTCAAGGCGCATTATGATAAATCCATCCAGCCTTGTGCCTTTAATGAGGGTGACCTAGTATTGACTTATGACTAGAGATATGACAAACTAAGGAAGGGTAAGTTCGAGTCCATGTGGTATGGACCTTTCGTTATTTCTAAGGTGTTAGATAAAGGAGCTTACAAGCTCGTTGATTATAATGGAATCCCTTTGGGGAAACCTTGCAATGGGTTGTACCTAAAAAGGTACTATGCCTAGGTCTTTCTTGGATTGTATCTCGTATATATGTATATTGATTTACTTTCAGTGTGCTTTTAGTATTTTCAAGATGGTTTTGAGTTTTAGTGTCTGCATCTGTTTATATCATGTTTTGGTAATGCAGATGGATTTCTACGGCTTTGCTGATGGTGCTTACTGCCACAACCTTGAATCTCACCTCAGCTTCTTGGGTCTTCTATTCCCCAGATGAATATTTGGTCAGTTTAGGAGTGGTTTGCATAGGTCCCGTTACTAATAACATTGCTGAGTGTGAATCAGTCATAAGTCTTCTGACTAAAGCTGCCTCCCAAGATGTTCATGATCTAGTAGTATTGATGGACTCACAGCTCGTGGTTTGTCATTTAAACCATGTTTACACCATTATAAACCATGTACTCCTCTGCCTCTTCCGGAGAGTACGTTTGCTGGAAAGGTCATTTGAAACTATTACCTATAGGAATATCCCCAGGGAACATAATGTAGTTGCTGATTCATTGGCTAATTACATCCTAGATTGGCATATCACCCATTCATGGCATCAAATCAAAACATGGTACATTGTAAATAAACATTCAAAGACACATAAAACTCATAGAAAATACATTTTTCCATCTGAAACATATAAACACCGTGTAAAAGTATGTATATATATATACAAAAAAGTTTACAAAAATAGGTCCCGAGACCTCATCTGAAGCACATAGGATTTTAGGCAAAATCTTGAAGCTGTCAGCTTTTAGTACATATGTCATACACTAGTGGTACTCATGATAGCACATCACTGCTCGAGCTACCCTATGTAGCAGCCTACTGAATCGACCCGGTACTCCCGATGTGGATCTCTGATATCTCATCAGGAGGTCATCAATGTCAGTGTCTCGGATGTCCAAGGTCAACCTCTCCAGGTTTTCCTCTAGCTCCCCGGTGATATCATCACCCTGTGGTACAAAGTGGGCTCCCGCCCGCCTATCGAATGGAGATGCTCCTCTAGGTCGTGCTGCTCCCACATCTGCATGAGAATATACAGGTCTCATCACTTAACATAAAAAATATAAAACTTTAAAAAACATAAAAACATTTCATCCATTTTAGTGTTTCTTTCTTCTTATTGATATCGCCCCACTGTCCACCAGGTGGGAGTGGTAGGTCAGGATCTTTAGTGAAGTCTGTGCATGCGTAAGAATAATCCTCAACCATGAGTATTTGATCTCGAAGCCATCTAAAGAATGGGTCACTGAACTTCACCCTTCCCCTACCCGCTCCTGTGCAAGCCATGACTTGGACCCACCTTAGCATACAGGGGTCCCATGCTCTCAGACTCCAGAAGAACACCTGAGGTCTTATCTGTGGAACCTACTCAAAGAACAAGTAGGATAAAATGGAACCAAACCCAAACTACTGTAGTTCTCCTTGTTGACACTTAGTCAGCTGATCTTTGAAGATTGGAAGCATGGCTTCTGCCCATTTGAACACCGTGGGTGCCATGGCCTCTATGGCGTACAACATGTGTGCCCTAGAATCTTGGTGCACACCCTAACTCCTGACCACCCTCTGCATGGTAAATAATATGGTCCATAAGGCCCTATTCGTCACTGCTTTGATGGGGATCTTCTTCCCTGATGTACCTGTCCCTGGTGCACAGTGTCGATCTATAAGCTCTCGAGTCGTAATATCCCCTCCATGGGATCCTATCAGTGAAGATGGGGGGGCACCCCATCTCGAGAGACTTGTCAAGAAGTAGATGTCCTCTACTTCTACCGTAAGGATATGGACCCCCACCTCAAAGTACTACTGCTCTGGATTCGACATATGCAGTATGTGTTCTAGTAACTACTCATGTGACACCATGCTTGGGGTCCGGAAGAACTTCAGGATCCCACAGTCCCGTAATGCAGCAATGCAACCCACATTTCTCTTAGCAGCAGTATTCTCATTGTCATGCATTATTTCTTTCTAAATCACCATGTTTTGAGTAACCTAGACTTGCCAAGAACAATAATGGTATGCATTAGAATCATCCTTAAATCATTAAAAATAAAAGGAATGAATTTATATTTCCCATGCTATCAGTTTAAGTTCTCCACGGTCGGCACCACCTGTGCACCATTAGAGACAAGTGATGGTACCACTTGTCCACTGTGTTATAGGCACGGTTCTTGGGTGGTACTGTGTATCCTGCAAGGGCTAGCCACGATGCCCTCTTTTAAGGTTTTAGGGCTTTCCATATGGGCCCAAAAACCCACCAAATCTCAAAATAAATGCTATGAAGTGAAAGAGAAATGTCTTAGCTGTTACCCACAACTGACGATGCTAAAAACGGACGATGGAAACTCCTGGTATCAACTGTGGAATATCTGGCTAAGAAAATGCTCCAAGTGCTCTCTGCTATAGGTAAATAGTGAAATGATTTGGTTTTTTACTATTTACATGACTTATATAGGCATTTTTGGGTCTGACATACTATATTTTTTATGTAAAATCATATTTTCGTCAAAGTTTATCTGTCATAATCCCTTAATGCTAGTATTAAATGCATTTAACACTTGTTTTTGAGTCGTTTGCAAGATAAGAGAACTTTAGCAAGAAGCTTTGAAAGTTTGTTTATGGATTTTTTGCACTTTCATAAAATAGAAAAGGTCATTGAGTGTTTATTACGACACTTTGTCACGCTCGTTAAAATCTAGTATCAAAGGTTCGAGTCTATTTCAAGTTTCTTTCCAGGCTCGTAAAAATCAACATAGTGTAAAGAAGCGTCATGGAGTCCTCTTTTCACCTCTTTTTCAGGATCCTTAAACACGAAAAGGTCATCGAGTCCATTTTTGATTCTTTCCAAGATCGTAAAAAATATGACATTGTGTAAAGAAACCTCATGGAGTTTTCTTTAAACTCTTTTCAGGCTCCCTAAATATGAAAAGATCGTCGAGCGATCTTGTCTTCTTCATGCTCGTTAAAGTATTTGAAGAGTTGTCCGTCCGACGGTAGGTTATCTCTTTTTCGGTTCGGATAGGACTATTTACAAAAAAGGAACACTCCAGCCAATCATCACTAGAAGAGTTCTCTAAGGTATGATTTTATACTTTTTCAGGCCTTAGAGACTAAATCATATGAAAAAGGACCCCTTCGGAGTCTTCTTTTGTATTTGTTCAGACTCTCTAAACAAGAACGATACCGAGTTTTCTTTCAGTGGACTCGTTAAATTAAATATTGAGAGACCCGATTTGGGAACAAACCCCTCCTCTCTCAGGTTCGTAAAACATATGAGTCTGGACTTGTCTTCTGACAAGATATATCGAGTGTTTGTTACCCTCTTTGAACTCATTAAACCGAAAAGAGGCACTCATCGACCATGATGGGGAAAATGGGAAGGGAATCATTTTGTAAATAATGGCAGTTGTTCATTGTTACCTTTGAACATGGCACTTGTCTACACAATCATGTCAGCCAATTGGGTATTCAGCTGATCTCCATGACAATCCACTTTCATGAGTCATGTCAATTCTTTGAGTCTTTTAAAATAATGCATTGTCCACTATCGGGTTGTTTGTTTGTCTCGTTCAGTCATGCTACCAAGTCTTCTTGTCGTGCCACCCGATGTTCAAAGGGGATTTGAAGAAGTTATACCTCTACAGTCTACACAGTGTTTGTGTCATTATCTTTGAGTCACTCATATGGTTACTACATTCACATCATTCCAGAATAACTCAGTTATAACTCTACAGTCTACATAGTTATAACTCAAATTTGCATCTGTACATGACATAGATCTACGTTGTATATCTGGTAGCTATGTCCAATTTTGAGTCCTCTATCACATGGATCTACATTGTATTCTAGTAGCCATGCTTGTTTATTCCTCTCATGGATCTCCCTTGTATTGGTCTGCAGCCCTGAGTTTGGTTACTTGTGTCTATGAGTCAACATACTGATATACTATAGATGCCTACCTGACGACATGCTCTGATCGAGCCAACATTTTCATCTCATGGCAACGACTTGTTCTCTCAAAGCTCTCATTTATCGTATCCCTCTAAGACTCTTGCTTTAGGGGGCATCCTGTTATACCAAAATCCTGTCACCATCATGTGATAAGAACTTTGACATACCTACTTGCCCTCAATCCTAGCTCTTGGAGTGGAAACTCATGGTTATTATCAATCTTCCATGAAAATTCCCAGCACCACGCTTCCTCTGTTGTCCAGAAGCAGTACCTTGTTTGCACCACCTATCCCTTGTTGTCCACAAGCGGTGCCACCGCTTATGGTTGTTAGTCCATAAGCGTTTCTTACCAGAACCTCTTTGTCATTGAAGGAGAAACGCGGTACCCTAGGTAAAAACAGAAAAATAGAAGTTTCTCGAGGCTTCTAGGTGATAAGCCTCGTGTCTTCCCTTATCCCTACTATTGTGGGTCAGTTGAGCTCGAGATCCCTCATCCTAGGATCTTAGAGGCCACCTCACCCACTAATCTCTCAACCATCCCTATCCCTTAAGCCTTATAAATATGAGCTCATAGCCATGGTTGAGGGGAGAACTCTTAAGGTATTGTTATGTTGTTGGATTGATCACTTGGCCCAAGACCATTTGGGGGAGCATAGAGAGCTAGAGTCGGAGCTTTTGGGGATGAGAATGCTTGGTTTCGTGGAGATGCATGTCAACACTAAGGCTTGGTTGTAAAGTTCTTGATATTTATATATTAATGCAAGTTTATTTTTGTCCCACATATATTGTTGTTGTTTGATTTCACATGTATGTTGTTAGATTCCTTAGTCACTAACATAGATTAGTAGATTATATTCTAGTGTTTTCGATATGTTTGCGTGTTAAAACTTATTGTAGGTACACAGGGTAATGATAGAAGAATTACATTCCAAGTATCTGCGGTGTCTAGGGAGAGTCTTCAACCTCTATCCTCTATTTGTTCTGGATCTGAACCATTTAGACCAGTGGAACACCTTACTGTCCGCAGGAGGTGAAATATTCCAGTTAAAACCCAAAGATGTGGAATTCAGATCATATCTCAAGCTTGAGCATAGGGGAATAACATGGAAGAAGGCTGTGCCATCAGCATGGCTGGAAGAGAACTGGAAGAATCTACTAAAAGCCACTTTGGTCTATTTGACCTATGAAGGGAGATACAATAGAGCAATAATCTATCATTTAAAACTCATGAACCACTTCATAGGTAAGAACCCTCTTAATTTGCCCTTTTATTTACATAGGATTCTAGGGGAGATGGCACATCAAGTGAAAGCCTAGCCATCCAAGATTGCTGGAAGGATGTGCCACCATGGTCTTATCCAGCTATTGGTCCAGGAGTTGTTGAAGAAAAGAAACATTGCTTGGCCCTATTTTCTGTTCTGGAATGGATTTGAGACAAGCCTTCAGCCATAGGAGAAAGGGAAGTCTCATGTCAAGAAATCTAGCACTCCAAGGAGTGGGAGAAGAAGAAGGAGGGCCATCTTCCCAACTGCAACAACTAAACAACCTCCCTCCTCCTCCAAAACCAAGAAGGAAAAAAGGAATTTTGATTTTGGTGAGAAAGGTTAGGGGGCAGAAGCACACCAAGAGTATGTCTTAAACCTACCTTATTTAGATTTTGAGGAAGAACAAGGAGAGGATGCATCCATAGCTCTGTAAATTGTTCCATTTACTGAAGCATTTCCATGCCCCACACCATAGGAATAAGAAGAACCAGATGAAAGGGCTTCCTCCAGCAAACATAGAAGTCAAAAGATCAATCAGTTACTAAGGCAGGTTTATGAAATGGAGGTCTTGGAAAGAGAACTGAAGAGAAACAATGAAACATTGACTAGGAGAAACAAGCTATTGCACAAGTCCTATTTGGAGCAGAGAGAGAGAGATACATTTTATTGAAAAAGCTGAACACTAGGTACTTGAAGGACAATACCAGGTTACTCAGGATGATGAGGCTCCAAAGTCTGCAATTGAAAGAAGCAAAAGAAAACCCTAGTAGCCACCTTACCTTATCAACCCTAGTTGAAGCAGGAGTTAGCCTCTAGCCTTCTGAAACTAGCCAAGGTGCTGTCAACACTCCTAACGTGAAGCCTGCAGAAGAAGAAAGCTGAGAAAACAGGCCTGAAAAGGAATTTTTGAGGAAAACCTAATAATTTTTGTAAAACAGGGATTTCGGTGGCTTAGGAGGATGCTGGGGAAGTTCATTAGCCATCGAAAGCGCCACTTTCGGTAGCTAACAGGTCTGATAGACTGGCCGCTTAACCACCGGAAGTGGACAGAGGATTAAAGGCAAGTTTTTGACAGACAAAACCCATTTTGGGCGACTGTAGATGGTTCATGGACATGATCTAAAGACAAAGGGCATCGAGGGACGCATCAAAAAAGGGGCTATGTGAGATCCACTATGGCAAAACCATGCCAAAAGACACCAACCCTAGATGTCAAGGAGAAATCAATGGGTTAATTGACAAGGAACCAACAACAGTGATCACCAGCATTGTTTCAGTTATCTAGTGTTTAGTCAGTGAAATAAAGCTTCACTTTTTGTTAGACAAGTAGTTAGGTAGGGTTTCAAACCCTAATTTCCAAAAAACTACTAGTTTGTTTAAATTTTGTAAAAGACAGATCTAGGTTTTTAGGATCTGGATATTTTGTAAAAGGCTATAAAGCCTAAGACTATTTTTATAAAAAAGGTTCAACTTCGGGGATTTATGATCCTATAATGCTTTCATGCTTCTCATTTTACTTGTTCATGAATATAAGCTCTTTTGTTATGATCTGTTTAGCCATCATCTCTTTCGTTGCTGCACTTATTCCTGAATTTGTATTTAGGTCATTTTCAGATTGATTAAAAAGCTAATAGCTGTCATCCTATTGGTTTGTTAGTACAATTTGATTTATAAGTGCCATCCTTATCAGGATTTAGGCATTTATATGCATGTGTTTTGTATGTAAATCTGCCAGCTTAATGAGTTCTTCATCCCTGCACCTTATTGTCAACTTCTGAGCAATTGTAACTAAAATCCTTGTAAATGAGTGAGTTTTATGCATGTCTTGAGAGTGGAAAGGTTATATAGGTCAACTGACTTGATCCATATTAGAAAACCCTAAAAACATTTTAAGTTACCAGGCATCCTTGAGATACAACCTAGAGGAGTTTCCTGGAGTGATAACACCTTGGATCCTCTAAAACCTATTGATCGTCTATAGTAATTACCCTGTCACTAGTAGAAAATGAGAAATTAATCACTAAAAAAATGACTAAAATCAGGCTATAAACGACTATTTTTGAGTCAGTGACTAATAGTAGCAAATTTCCACTATCTTATAGCTAGTCGTATTTCACTAGTCATTAATAGCTTGACTTAGTAGTCATTGATTTAGTCATTGATAGACAATGATTTATTCATTGATAGACAATGCTTTAGTCATTGATATTCAATGATTTAGTCATTGATAGTTAATCATTTAGTCATTGATTTAGTCATGGATTTAGTCATTGATTTAGTCACTAAGTGAGTCATTGATTTAGTCGCTGATTTAGTCACTGATTGCAACCATTAATGACCAAATATATGACTAAATAAACTACTAGATGTTAACATATTAATGACTAAGCTAAATACGACTAAGATATGGGAAATTAGCTACTAATAGTTGTATATATATTTAAATTTAGTCATTTTTGTAGTCACAAATTTATGATAGGGCACAGAGGAATCAAACCACCAACCTCCTGCCTATAATTAGGCAGGTGCTCTACCATTGAGCTAGCACCCTTTAAGAAGTTGTTATTACTTGAAAATGATGATATTCAAACAAATTTATGATAGATATCAATCTACAAACTACATAATTATTACTATTACAACTTACCAGTAACTAGTATTTATGATAAACTAATTCCTGAGAGCTATGTACAATTTTCCCTGTAACTAAAGCTAATAAAAATACTACAAATACTCTTACCAAAGAGATTTAGTGATGAGTACCTCTTCCCATTCTTCATCACTATCATTCTCATAGTCCAAAGAAGATTCCTTCCTGAAAGGATTTCGAAGCCCAATGCCATCACTACATAAAAAACAAAGAGTCAGAAACAAAACTTTCCCTCTTGTCTACTGCAATATTAAGAATCCATGAGCTTCAAGGTGTTTTAGATGTTCCTCATCATGGGATATCAAAATTAAAACACAACCTGTTGCTTTGATAATTAATAAACTTAAAATTATGCAAAGTATATTCACCTTTTCTTTGAGAAGGTTCCATAATAAGCAGGTCTATGGTTGTGATCAAACTGCAAAAGGTTTCTTCTCTTATTGTAAAGCCTATTTTAGCTTTAAATCAAGTGATAAACATTATAAGAGCCAGGAATATTTAAAAACTTATTGCTAATGGACACTCAACGACTATCATTTGCAAAATTAGAGACTTGACTCCCTATGCACTGTAATGTCTTGCAAAAATGATCTCTAGACCTAGAATTCAAATAATTTCAAGTATTTTGGCTTGGGGAATTGCAAGTATTGCAAGGATTTAGCATTGAATCATTTAGTGTTTCAAAGGTACCATTTTGTATGGAGGATTTATGCTTTGTGAATCATTATTCCTAGGCTATAAGGGTACCTAATAGTGGATTCAGTAATGAAAGAGTCATGTTGCAAATATAAAGAGAAATACCCTGCTCCTACAACATTGCGTCTTTAGAGAAACCTTTAAAGGGTTGTATATTTGGCTTCTAGGTGATGATACCAGTTATTTGAAAGGTAGGACAACTGGTTAAACATGAATTAAACTTGAAAATCTTTCAAACTATTAGATATAACAAAATATATATCATCTCTGTGTTGAGATGTACAATATCTGAAACAGCTTCCATGATGATTGGACAACAGTTCACAGAGAGAAATAATCATTGATAAGAACTAAAATTTCCTTAGAATGTATGCTCACCTAAAATAAGACTACACTAAAATTTAGATTCTAGTAAGATTTTGAGATTGACTAAACCTATCGAAAAGGTTGGAGAGACTGGTATTCTACAGTGTTCTTATAATGCATAGTTGCATAAAGGAATATTCTTATCAAGATTTATGACTTTCAAAATGAAGGAATTTAATTGACCATGAAATGCACATTTATGATGAAGCAAAGGATAGAGAAAATCATGATGAGGTTCATATTCCCCATTTGAACTGCCTACAAGAAACTATTTCTTCGTAAGGGTAATAAAGCATGTCTCCATCCTGCTTGAGTGGAATGTGAAAATTCCCTGCCCTGATTATCTAATTATGAATTAGTTTTAAGTTCCAATTCCCTTGAGGCCCTATGGCATGTTTACGCCTTCCACTCTGACTCCCCACGTGGGATGCGTTCCTTCTTCAATGGAATATAAGAGACTCACTAAGACATAGGTCTCGTATTTTGGTGTGAAGTTATATTTACAAGTACAAAGTTTAAGGTTCATGAAGAAATTTTCAAAACCTACCATTAGTACAACATTATAACATAGGGTATGTTTCTACGGGAGGATAGAGGCAGGGCAGAGCAGACGGTTAGAGTAAGAGAGAGTTTGACCTCTGCAATTACGTTTTTTACTTGCCAAGTCGAAGAAGTTCAGTGTAGAAGTCAACTTCAACACTATGGACATTGAATAACTCAGAGCAAGGGCTATGGTTTCCATGCCCAACAAGAAGAGGAAGAGAAAGTAGCCACCGCTGCACCCACTCTCATCTGGGAAATTTATTTACACAAACAATTTATTCGACAGAAATGGGACAGAACTACAAGTTTCTAGTGCACTATCAGTTCCATTATGTGGTCGTAAGGAAAATTATGTCTTCTTATCCAGTTTACAAGATCTACATCCTTCTATTAGATCTCCTGCAATAGAAGAGGAAGATGATAACCTTGTGATTAGATTCTCTGATGGAGATAGTGACAGTGAGGGTGAAGAACAAAGCTGGAGAGTGGATTGAAGTGAGAAATATGGATCATCAAGGGAAAATACAAGTGGGACTTCCTTCAAAGTAGGGCGCTCCTCTAGGTAGGTGCGCTTTGACCCCTTTTCCATATAAAAAGGCATAAAACCCCTTATAATATCCTCAAAATAGGGTCTTCTTTCCTAGTTACATATGCAAAATAGTGATTAGGTCCACATTTCTTTTCCTCAAAGCTAGCGCTCGTAAATTAGGCTATTAACCATCTCTTACCTTTTTCATGCAAGGAATGTGGCTTGGTCCCACATATCACTTATTCAAGAAGGGCACTCTTCATACTCTCCCTGTTTTGGGGTGTGAAGATAGTATTAGGACATCCTCTAGACTAGAAATCCTCCAAATATATAGCCAATGACTCAGGTAATGTGTGACCTACCCCATAATTGTATTCAAAAGCCCATCACTCCTCCAAAGGATGATATGCCTTCAAATATGTGAAAAAGCCTAAAAGCTCCTGATTTCACAGGTGACATGGACATGGACCATGGGACCCCATGAAACTAAGCCATCTCCAAGTGCATGCTATCTAGCATCAAAATAAACTTGATGCCTTTCATGAAATAACAGTATATAAGCAATCACTAAGCCCAAATCAGAAGATAATAGCAACTCTATAGCATGCATTATAATCTGTTATCACTGCAACACCACCACCAATGCTGATAAATTTCTTAACCTCTGATACAAGCAAAAACAAGCACTTTCCTTGATCAACTTTAAGAATAATATATTTTCAAAAGTAAAGAGATGTCCAAACCTGCTCACATTTTCCCAAATTCTCTCTCTCTCTCCATTATATCCCTATAATTGTAATCCAAGTAAAGTCAATAAAACAAAGAGTAAATCAGGAATCAAATGGAAAATATTATGGTAAACTGCAGAAGAAAGGATTATTTGTTGTTGCTCCTTTATAGGATTAAGTACAGAAGCCCAGCAGTCATATATTTAATTGGAAAAATTCTAAGATCCTAAGGCATCCATGTATCTAACGGTGAGACACGCAGCATACCATAAAATAAAAGGATTCTTGCAACAACTTTTCTGAATGGTGCCTACCTTGAGGAGATCCATTTCTTCTTTTGTGGGGCAAAACTTTATAAGGTTTTCTACCTGATCAATATCTAAAACTGTGTCATCCAAATCTAGTACTTCACTCTGCAACCACAACACAACAAAGAAAGATAATCAGCAAAATAGAAAGGGAAAAGAGTTGCATATTGCTTTATGGATTTAACCCTTACATTTTTTCCAAGTAAACTCATTCATATAACCTACTTGGAATTCAGAATTGCAAAATCATAAAAATAAAATAGTGGAATAGAACTTAGAAAATAACAGCCTGACAAAATACATTGACAGTAAGGAACTACTAGATGGAAAGTTCCTATTCAAACAAATAAGACATTTAAACATTCCCCTCTTAGGTTGAGCAAAAAATTAAAATACATTGACGTTGAAAACTTATGAATTCAAGGTGCCCGGAGATCATGCAAATATGAAAGAAAATAATGCTAACATGGAAAAAAAAACATGCAGATTCAGGTATGAAATATCAAGGACAAAAGGAAATTTCTAATTTTTTGCTAATATTACAAGTTACATTCTTATGTTGCCCACAGTCAACTGGTAAAAAAAATCTTGATTATAATCATAGAGAAGATTTCCAAGTTAAGATTCAGTTGGCATTGTCAGCTATAAAACGATTACCAAATTACAAGCTACCCATTATCAAACCTTAAATAAACATAATTGCAACATGTATTCCATCACAGTGTTAAATCGCTTACCATTACATCCGGTAATGGCATTTTGACCTTGGTAAGCATAATTTCGTAGTTATTATCCCTTCTTAAATCAATCTGCACACATCCATTATAACAAACTTTCTTATAACCTTAAAATAATACAAATTCTTTTAATGTAAATTTATCCTGTCATGTCAGACCACAAATACTAGCAAAGCAAAGATTTCAACCTGTATAAATATCACAAAAATCATCTAAAATAATATGTTTGCATTTGAAGTTGTGGAACTCCTCTCCTGGTTTATAATGCTCAGGATTCTAATGAGTTCATTGACCAAGATGACTTCAATGCACTTGTGCAACCTATAGGCAAATTTATAATTATGTTAAGGACTTGGGAGTTGGAACCAATAACACCACGGTGTGTGTATTTAAATCTCTCTAATATTCACTAACTTTAAAATACTAATTGCAGCAATTGAATACTGATAGCTACAAATCAATAAGTGTCTGGAATACATTACTATCACTTTTATGCATAGATTGATTTGTTTCTTAAATGAATTTAGCCATGAACTAAAACTTTTGGCAATGCCATACCATGCACACGTCTCATAATCTAGCTATTTTTTCTGTCCAAGGCACATGAATTTTTACCATAAATTTTTTCCAACAAAACATGTTTCAGAAGTCCAAACTTTTATAGGTTAAGCATTTTACAAAAATAGAAACATGGACAGGTCACAGAATCATCAACTTCTAAAATATGGTTTAATTCCCCATTTAATCTAGCACTTTTAGGGAACAAGCTTTAGACATGTATTGATCTTCAAGCATCATTATCTCACTCATTTAATCAACATATAACATTAAACTATACAAAAGGAGAAAGAAAAAAACTATTATGTATGCATACATGTTTATGCAGGTAGGTGGTCAAGTGTGTGTATCCTCTATAAGAGAGGAAAGATGTCTCTACAGATGTGTCCATGAACATTTTTTATATTGTTACCGAGGCTATATAATATTATAAGTTGGTGTGCTTTACTGAAGCTTCAATAATTGATAATCACTAAAAACCCAAAATTATTAAAAATAGAAGGGGAAAAGTTAATTAGATAAAAAAAGTGCAATCAAAACGGAAAGAACTGCAGTATTGCCAATCACTTGGACAATGCCACCTTGGATGTATCTTCTCATCAAGAGAGAGAATATTTTAAACACACTCAGATTCAAGGGATGCCAGACTTTTTATTACATGAAAATAAGAAATAAAATGTGGAGGGACAATTCATTGAGCCTTATGAGGATTGTGTTGTTGTGGAGGAATTAAGTGGAGTCTCAGGAAAATGTGCCCAAGAGGCTATTGTAGGAGTGGCAATGAGAGGAACCCTAGAATATTTGTTAGATGAGAGTAATCAGACACATTCAGTTGTTTCACCTGAGCATACTGTTATGGCAGACATCGAGGAAATGCCAGATTTGATATTTGATGTAAGCAAGGAATACAGTGTACAAAGTTCAAATAATCTGAATTGTAGGTAATTCTTTTTTCTAATTTATAAGTTATTGATGAAGTTGGGAAAAAATCCCCTTGGGCAATTTACCCGTGCCTGTTTTCGTCCCATTAAACATCCATCCACTCTTGCAGCATGATCAAACCTAACTACATAATTGTCAACTGAAGTTTGTACACGATGGCCAATTTCATGGCTACAACATGCAGGTAATCCTTGTAATGTTGATATAGGACGAGTTTCCACAATAATTTTACATTTATAATGTTCATTTTTTCAATGGTTTCATTTCTATTCCTTTTTATCATTGGTACAAGATAAAAAGATATATCCATAGAGATAAATATATACACGACCCGATATTATGTGAGAATGGTATTTTTTTTTTACTTGTAATTGATTTTGTGATTGACAACAATGCATGCCTTTGAAGCATTTTCTATAGCAATATATGAATGCATGGTATCACCGTGAAAACAGAATATGAGATTTTGTCTTTCTAGGAAATTCCTTATGACGGGTAAATTTCCTTTCAAGGGCACAAAAGGTGCTTTCATTTGATTGATCATAATATCTATTAATATGGAGTCGCCAGATAGGGATACACTATACAATCAAGGTATACATACACTTTTCCTAAGGACTTTTGTTGTTCCTTGTGACCTATTTCTTGGGGATATTATATATCCCATAGAGTCTTGATACAAACTTAAACTATAACCTAATTCACCCAATAGTCTCGACCCTCTTCCCTATACTACTCCCTAGCCTACCCTAAGTGATTGCTTAACCTACAGCCTAGCTACAAACCTTAGGACAGACCCTTACACAACCCTAGTTCCCAAAACTAAACCCTATCCTCTATCCTACCCTTAGGCATGTCAAGGAAACATTTATTTCCTAATAGCCCTGAATAACCTAGATACTAAGCCCTAGTTACTAATTCATAAACTAAAATCCCTTAGACCCTTTTCTTTGTTCTTGTCCATACCTTGGCTTATGAGAAAGGATCACTAATAGTCCAGATCAGAGAAATAAAAATCTCATTCAGACTTGAGGCCTTCCCCTTTCGCTATCTAGACTTGGACCTTTACCCAAACCTCATCCTAAATTTCTTGGCCCTCCTCTAAAAACACCCAACATTCCTCTTTTTTTGGTGTTGTCTATTTAGGATAGTCATAAATATGCTTCCTAAACGCCCTCCTATTTCTGTACAAACTAAATCTCAAACCCCCATTGTTCTTGTAACTATTTAAAACAGTCCCATACCCTTCAGTCTGAGTTTAACAAGCAACATATCCGTGATGGGACCCTACATAAACTCATGTTCAGGATGACCATGATGCACCTCGGTCATAGCTGCTATAACATGTAATTATTAGGCCTTGAAGGTTAGTTGCATTATGGTCATAAAGCCTAACATTGGGATAGTCTTGTCTCAGATTTCAAGAAGCATCTAGCAACACATATTGTCGATGTCCAACAAGTTACTCACAGTCCACAAATAAATAAGGCAATGACACTCTTATTCATACTTTCACTTGTTTATCACAATTTTTATTTAAGATACAAATAATAGTTGTTTATTGACATACTGTGGTTACTACTGGAGATTGCATTTCTCATAAAAAGTGTCACAACTCTGTCATAGTGGATTGTAAGTGTTTAGAAGTTGATAACAATTGGTGCTTGATTAATTTGTCACATATTGGTAATCATTTAAATATTGGGGTTACATTTCTATCATATATCAATTGGTATTGTATATTTTCCACACATTGTTTTCATAGTAGTAAACATACTTTGCAACAATTTAGATTTGCTAAGTATCATTTAATATATTCATTGTTGTATCTTTATGGATACTATTTGCTCAATTGAATTTGTTCTTAGATTCCTTGGAGTATTACTATGTGAATGTGCACTTGCAAGCACTTTCACCGTTTCACTTTTTCATACAACTAGTTGTTGATCAGTCTAAATATTATTGATATACTTTTTCCACTACTGGAAAATATCAAAGTTTTGAGTTTGCATTTATTATTGGAATACATACATAGTGCTACTATGGCAAGCAAAGTATCTATTCTGGGATCTAAGTTCAACAAGCTAAGCATAGTCGTAGTCGTTTACACATTGCCACACTTTAGATTGCATCCCCATTGGGAGTCAGAGTCACATCTTGATGTCTAGTGTCTCATAGTGATCAATCATTACTGGTCATCTTGCATAGCTAAGCAGTGAGTGCATTACATGAGTGAGTGAGTTATTATAATTTATCAAATTTCCAATATTTTGAATGACGATTTGAAATTTATAGCATAGGAGATTCAATATATTTAGAAATTTATATGGATGGGTAATTTCAAATGTTGCCCTTCTTTTGAAATGTTGACATAAATTATTCCCTTCTTAATTAGAAGGGTAAAATTTAGATTTTAATTTTTTTTTGAAGGGAAATTTTAACTTTACACTTCTAGGAAGGGCTAGAACCCTTTGGAAGGGCTCAAAAGGGTTCAATTTTGAATGTTGCTTGCCACTCCTTCATGCCTGCTTAATTCCAAAGAGGAACTTTCACATACCAACCGAGTGTTTTCTATGAATTTAAGTGGCATGTATAATCTTATTTTCAATGAATTTCAAAGTAGATATCAAGAACTCAAGTCCTTTCCATGGATTTGTAAACTAAAACATTAATTTTTTTGGGGGGTGTAAACATAATTATTGTTGTTCTATGATAATAAAAATAATAATATTCATGGATTTGTAAACGAAAACATTAAATTTTTTTTGGGTGTAAATATAATTATTGTTGTTCTATGATAATAAAAATAATAATAATGAATTTAAAGTTCCTAGTAATTAATTAGGTTTAAATTTATGTTAATCATTCTAGTAGCTTATGATTTAGAGTCTAAAACTTATCTCCAAATCCGTTGAGGTGTTGATCTCTTGAGAATAATCTATGGTTTTGATTAGGTAGACCTATTTTGCTAAAGGGATTTTTTGTGTACTTCTATTCCATTTGTGTTGAAGTTATTTCCTCATTTTCAAGAAATAATAATAATCTATTTTTAAGATCACAGTCAAGCGAGACACCAATTTTGTTGTATGAGACCCCCTTATTTGTGGGACAAGGAACCTCCTTTGTGCAACTATTTAACTATTGAAGTCTACATAGGTGTACATACCCTACCCCCCTCCGGATTTGAACATGTGACCTCCTGGGAGGAAACACATGACGTTCTTAACCATTAGACCCACTCAAGCTATTACTCTAACAACTAAAGTTGGGGCTTAAAGATTGATATATTCATTCATGATATTTAAATTTTCTATTTTTTTCGAATAAATATTGTGGGGAAATCCACTGCATGTGTCCCCACATTCATGAATGGCATCCCTAATAAACTTATCGACATAGATTTGTGTGACTATTAACCCAAAAGGATTCAACTTACCAGCACATAACTAGACAATGCCCAACAACATTGACGACAATTAGTTGAACTAGTTTTGAGTGTACAGGATGACAATAATATTGCACTCAGAGAAGAGGCTTGATGCCAGCAAACACATCCACTAACATCTGGAGTTGTAGAGACATCTAGTGAGGTCTCTAGTTGTGCACATCGTGAATCAGGAGGGTGGTGACGTCAGATGCAAAATTTACCTTGCCAATAATGCATAAAGGAGGTTTAACTTGGTAGTGATAACGAGAGTTCATCACTGCATTATACATATCATATTCTATGAGGTGAGGACTATTAGAGATCGAGGAATCGAAATATTTACCTGAAACTTCGAGATGGGGTCGGGCTTCTACCTTTATTGCATATGGATCTGAGACTGGTTCTGGGTCAGCACCCCATTTTAATTATAATTGATTCTTTAATTGGTTAAAATATTGTTCTTGGTGCTTCCATCGGTTCAATTATTATTTGATCAACTGCTACGACGTTTAAAGGAATTGATCCTGGTGAAGCTACGTCGATTGGTGCAGCTAGTTCGATGGTAAAAAATCATGATAGTTATATTGAAGTTAGAAAAACAACTCAGTATGGGACTTGTGGCTCTTACATTAAAGGATCAACAACTAGCTATGATGCTTCTAGGTATCGATATGGTACTAGTTCTAGTACTTAATTCGTAACTGTAGGAACCTAATTTCCTTTGGCACATGCTTAACGGTTTGATTCAATGGTGCAGCAGGAATAAAGATGGTCAAGAGCAAATTCATTCGATTTCTTTGTTGGATCTATGAAGATCGAGGTGCATGGCACCAATATTACTAATAGAAGGTAGAAAATTTACAAAATTTACTAAATTGTAACACTTCATTGTCACAATTGCAATTTTCCATGACACAATTAAAAATGACTAATTCATATTCTTCTAGTTAGTCATTTTTTATGTCGTGACTAAATTAGTTGTTTATGTTAGTCATTTTTAACTCTGTCACTTATTGTCTAGTCATATTTGTTAACTGGTGACTAACTTAGTCATTAATTTTAGTCGTTTATAGTTGGGTTAGTCAAAATTGCTCATATTTAGTAGTAAATCACTTGAAAAACCTGTGGTGACTAGAATTTTTAGTCACATAGTAGCTAATTCCTCATTTTGTACTAATGTGTGTTTGACATGGATTCTCATGGGTTGCAGATGATTTCTGTGATGCTCAGTTAATTCAAGTGTTACCCCTTGGGGTGAACTTGTTACCATAAGGAGGAGGTATGGATTTTCCTCCCCTGAAGTATGGTCATGGGGCCTTCCCAGTAACATATTGATTGGACCCTATCAATTTTATACCTCCTTTGACTTCTCACATGTTCTCCACATAATGATAAACTTCCATGGAAACTAAAGTTGGATTCCACATCCATACCGCAACCCTGATCTTGCAGTTTATTCCATACACAAAGTGTTCAACTTGTTGATCATATGAGTCCAAGTATGGAACATACTTTATTAGTTCCATGAATCTAGATTCATACTCTTACATCATCATGTTTCCCTATACCAAAGTATGAAATGCACCTGCCTATGCTCAGTGTAATAAGTTGTAAGGTACTTCATATTGAACCTCTCCTCAAATAATTCCCATGAAACGGTCAGAGGAGTAATATGTAATTGCTTCTCCAGATCTGACCGCCAGTTTAGGGAATCTCCCTTTAGTTCAAAGATAGTCATTATATCCTTGAAACTAGAAGTATACTCATTTAGTGAGAAGTACCTTTTCATGTCGTCGAGCTATGCTTCAACATGCTTTCTGGGTCATCCTCTGGAAAACTCGGGAAACTTGATCTTTTGCAACTCTCTTGAAATATTCTAGAGAAGTTCCCACCTAGGACCTTGTTGCCTCTGAGAGTTTTCTTGAATCACCTACATGGTTTCAACCTCTACAGACCATCTCGCCTGCCTATTCAATGTGTCCATAATAGTCTTCAAGGATCTAAGTATGATCTCCATTTCGGGGGTGGGGGTTTTTCTTTGCAGCGTCGATGGTGGCGACGGTTGCGGTGGTCAACTTCGACCTTGACCTCAAACAGTGAATGTTCTAACCATGATTGATTTTTTGTTATGGGAATAAACATCATATTATTAGCTTCTAAAGATTGTGTTGGTCCAGTCTCAAACTGTGTGTTTTACAAAAAGAGCTATAGTTCATGGTGCTTCGATCTGGCCATCTTGAGGCCACCTAGTACTAGATAACTTTAAATATTTAATTTTAAACTTTAACTTTAATCTAACTTTAAGTATTCAAATTTATTGAAATTTAAATAATTCATTTTCTAACATGTTTATAAATTTAATAGGTTTAGTTTTTGAACGCTTTCTAAATTCGTTTCTTTAGGTCCGATAGACCAAAGTTTGGTCTCGATGGATGTTAACCACCACCATCATCATCATCAATAATAATAATAAAAATAGAAATTAAGAAAATAACTAATAATAATAAAAATTAAAAAATTAATTAAATTCAAATGCTCTAATCCTTACACCATTCGCATGAATGCCACATGAATTTTTCATGAGCCCCTCCCTGCATGAAGGTTACATGGCATCCATACCCGAGTGTTGAATGGGAGGTAGGGTTATTCTAAAAGAGACGACCTTCCTCACAACGTCATTCTTTTTACCCATTTTGTTTGCTCAACAACTCTATGAGGAGTGTGGTAGTCATGAGGGATACATAGTACGTAGTATGGAGGAGCCCATATCAACATTACTGAAGCAACCACTGATGAGAACATAAAGACTTCTTTGTGAGATCACTGATTTATCCACTATAGTATCACTGGTCCAACAATAAACACCCCCGAAGTTTGGTTATGATGTCTGACAACAAATGACTCTTTCCCATCTATATTTAAGGTGGAGTAAGTAGACAAATGGTAAGTCGCTCTTGTAATGATGGTGTGAACCGTGTTCAATTCTCTCGAAGGAATTTATCAGTTGAATGGGAGTGCAGTTTGGTGAATGGGCATGTTTAGGGTGCATTTCATTGTAGGAGCATGGAAATGAGATACAAACCCCCACCTTTTTGGTGGAAGCCCTCTCCAATATTTAGCCTGGCACCGGGTCGTGAGTTTGGTATCTAGGTAGAAAATTGTAGAAGCTCAGTGGGTTGCATGGAGTATATATATATAATGTTCTTTAAACAATTTTTTTATTATATGTTCTTTGAATAAATCTATTCTTTAAGAATTTTATTCTTTAGATAAAGTTATATATGTACGACATACATACATACATACATACATACATACATACATATACATATATATATATATATATATATATTTGTTAGGGTATAGTAGTTTTATGTGCATATTTTACCATCTCAATTGTACTATCTTCCTTGGTTATACTACCTATGTTCTCAACTAAATTAGTTACTTTCCACGTATATTTTATCTTATATATATATATATATATATATATATATATATATATATTATAGAAAAAAATACTTTTGTTATACTCTAGGTAAAATTTATTTTATTGTGAAGTTTTTGCTATAAAGTTTAAGCATTATTGTTTACTCGTGTGATGAAGTTTAAGTTCTTTATTGAATACATAGATGTATTATTTCATTTGTAAACACCACCAAGGTTCTCTGTTCATAAATTCAACATATAACCAATATTTTAACAATTCGAAATACTAATAATAGAAAATATGTTACACCTAAATATTGTCACGACCATGTGCAGAGAACCCAAACATCAGATTATCCCTCAAAATCCAAAATATGAAGTGAAATACTGTCTCTTTTGTCATTGCTTACAATTTTACAAGCATAAGTTGAGCACCGACTTTGACCAGTTAGCAAGGTGTGTTACCTCCTTCATAAAAATCAAGTAATTCTTACTGTCTCTTCACACTAATCGGTGCCACCTCTTATGTGCTGTATACAATGAGTGGTTCTTCCCTAGCACCGCTCTGTCATAGTGGAGGAGAAGCGGTGCCCTTGGTAAAAATTGAAAAAGAGAAGTTTTCACGAAACTTCTCGAAGAGAGGCTTCGTGGAAACCTCATCCCTACTCACTAGGGCCAGTTGGGCTCGAGGTCAATCCTTTGGGGATATCCTATCCACCTCACCCACCAATTTATCAACCATCTCTATCCATCCTAAGCCTATAAAAGTAGGTTCATATTCCATGGTTGAGAAGAGAGTAAAGTTATATTGTTGCTTTAACATTCTAGCCTAAATCAATAAAGTGAGCTTGAGGTAGCAAGTTGGAGCTATTGGGGACAATATGTTCACTTTGTGAAGGAGTACATCGACACTAAGGCATAGGTTGTAAATTTCTTCTCTATTATTTAATGAAAAATTGGTTCCTTTCCCATAAACTATATTGCATTATTATCGAATTCCTTAGTCATCAATATAGCATAGTGGATCATATTCTGGTTCTATTTGATCTTGTTTGTTGTTTTCTTGTGATTATGAAGGTACATCCGTGAAGGACCATCGTTACAGGAAACATCTATACTATTACATCAAAGAGACTGATTCCAGATCTCCACCCATTCTAGGGAATGCATTCCAATCTTATTGTGTACCATTTGGTCTAGATCTGAACCATTTAGACTAGAGGAACAACTCCTATCTACAGGAGGTGCAAAATTCCTAGCTACAAATATGGCGACTCCACTGGGGAAGAGATTCAGTTGATCTGATCTTCCTTAGTCTTTTCAAACACTAGTCCAAAATCCAAGCTCCATTATTGTATCAGTTCAATTAGATCCACTAGCTGATCTAGTGATATTTTGGTTTGGTATCATCAGATCTGCTCAGATCTGGGTTGTTCTTACTTTTTGTACTTTAAATTCCTGTTAATTCATGATTTACATGCCAGTTTCACAGTGATTAACTTTTCTTTTCTCGCCATTATTTTGTTTTTTACATCTACATGACACCGCACATGCATAGTGGGTAGTAAGCGGTGCCACTGCCTATGTTTAGTGATCAGTAAGCAGTGCCACCACTTGTACTCAGTAATTAGGAAGCGATGCTCTCTCAGAACCACTCTGTCAGTCACCCTCTAGAAGTGGTTCCAGGTAGGTCTTTTCACACCTTTGTCATTTCAAAACTTAGCTATTGTCTTTTGATTTTTGAGTGTTTATTGGCTTACTTTTTGATGAAAATGAAGTGTATTTTAAAAAAAAAGTTCTCCCTCACGGTCAGGAGGGGTCAATAATTGTATATTCTGTAGTCACTTTGATTGTTATATTCTCTTTGCATTCAAAGAAGAGTTTATGTTTCTTGCATTGGATTTTTCATTCATCTCTTTGCTTGAAACCTCTTTCTCCTTTATGTAGATATTATTCATTGGAATTGGAAAATATACTTTTCATTTTCATGAGTATCTTTGGTTTCGATTGGAGTTATTTGGAATTTGAATATCTTTCAAGTTGTGTGGATGCTTCTCGTATATATTTTTCGGTTTCTGAATGAGTATGGTGATGTAGGAATTCTCTCATTTTCTGTTCATAAGATCTAAGAAGTAGTTAATTATCAAAGTTTCATTTTGATACGTACATTTGAAAATCAAAGGGCTTATTTAATTTTTTTTTCATTTGTTGGCCACTTTTCCTATCTCGCGCGACCCAAGTTCTGTGTAGCTCATCAAACCAACAAAAACCCAAGATACCGGCCCGACAAAGCAAGCCCCACTGCAACGCCCGTAGAGCAGGCACAGTCTCACCTGAGATATCTCTTCGATGGGTAACCACTAGAACCATGTTTCTGCAATTTGTCGAGGGATTATAGTCCCTTGGAACGTGGCCAAGGAGCTCGGCCAAGTCGCAAGGATGGATTCATTTATGTCGAACTGTAGCGCACTTCCCCCATATATTTTATTAACTACTAATGACATGACATAGATTCGGCCTTAGTACTTTAAACATAACGGAATATAAAGCAACTATCAGACAGGTGCAACATACAGACGCGCAACATCGATTGCGTCGTAAACATAAACTAATACTCAAAAGCAGCGCATAATAACCTAATCATGCATTCATACTTCTATTAACAATACGACATTCATTCAACCATGACAGGACCTGCATCATAAGCATAAGCATAAAAAAAAACATAAACAACCATACACATTCAATCATCAACACATAGGAGAGTTCATGTGGAAACCCATCTGGGAAAAAATACAAGGTGCTCTTCATCTGGCATGAGAAATATATGGCGCCATCAACCTACATTTGATTGCAGACTATCTTAGATATAGCTTTTGGCTCAGACTCTTTCTTTCTCTAATGCTCTCTATATTATTTCTCCTAATCTACTACTAACATCTATTGATTCACACATGGCCTGGATCGACCTATCTGGCATCTACACCTCTCTAGCAGAACTCCTCTTCTACTGCAATACCTCTGACTGCATCTTGGATACTTCTGACTAGTATACTGTTATCTCCCAAAAAGTACACCGTCATTTTGGGTGATAGAATGGGTTAAATTTTTTATTTCTATGAGTCATGGCCTTCAAAATTCAAAATTTCAGCTTTCGGCAATCAACTAAGTCTGTGGAAGTTTACTTAACTGCCGAAACAAGCCAGTTTTGGCAGCTGATACAGTTTGCCAGAATGACTTTAGCTGCCGAAAGTGTTTCCATGATCAAAATTTAAATGTCGTGCTCTTGAATGTGCCAAATATTAAGCTACATATTAATCATCGAATTCCAGTCCACATGTCAATTCATAGATGGATATATAAATAAAACCCGCTGAGTCAAACCCCAAGACCGACTGCAGGTGTCCTGGGTGTGGTGAAAGTCTTTGCATTGTGGAAAATCTGACAGGTCGAAGGTATCTGGCCTCTAATCGAACCATGATTCAAGCTGTGGATTAAGTCACGAGCCAGGTCGATACCTCATACCACACCTATTGCTGAGTTTCAGATGCCAGATCAATAGCCTAGAGACCAGATATACACATATTATGTTTGCAGATGTTCAAATGATAAAACATCTGAAGCTAATCTGATCGATGACAATAGTGAAGTTCTTACTGCTCAGAACTTTAGATCTATGCTTGGAGAGGAAGGGACCTGGATTATATTGGTTTATTCTCTTGGGAGTAGAAATTGCCAGTAGTTTGTTCATAGCTGGAAAAGAATTGTTGCTTAGCTGGACGGAGTTTCTAGTACTGGAAAAGTGGAGCTTGGTGAAGTTCATATTGCATCATACCTTGTAGAAAGAAATCGAGCTACAGGCCGCCCCTTTTTCCGATATGGGTTTCCTTCCATTGTTGCATTTCCTAGCAAGTGCAGACATATCGATTGTCTTGTACAGTATTCAGGAGAATTAAATGTGGATGCTATTGTTGACTGGACTGCGACACATATTCTTGGACTCCCTTGTATTCCCTATTACTCAATTGAATCATTGGTTAGTGAGGTTATCCACGAGCCTGGAGCACATAAGGTCAAAGTAATATGCTTCTCAAAGACTGGAGAACGTGCAACCCCTTTTTAAGACAAGCAGCAAGAGAATATTCGGCATATGCATCTTTTGGGCTTGGGCTATGGAGAGAAGAGAATGCTTCCTTATGGTGGAGCACATTTAGAGTGCTTTAAGGTTATCTCAGCTATTAAAACTTACTGCTATATCCTAGTGCAGAGCATTTGATGGTCTAATTATTGCTAGGTTATAAATCGATCAATAGTCCAGACATTATGGAGGGGACTCATTATTGCTGAAAGAAACAAGTTCCAACAGCTGGGCAAATACTAATACCGTCTGAGAGAAGGCAGCTTGATTCAAAGTCAGATCTAAGTTCATATCTAAGCTCCAATATTTTACTATCAGCACTTTTTCTTTTCTGGAAGGTCTGACTAGCTTGTTGGCTGGTGTTTGGGGCATACGTTTTGATTGTTCTGTCATGCATTGAAACTCCAAGAAGTGCCTTAATCGATTCCTATACTAGATGATTCTGACAGTGTGCAGGTAACCAAAGGACAACGATGAAGAAGTCAAGGCTAGTGAAAGGCATTGGATGGGATATAGGTACATTAGGCAATGCTACTTGGGAAGGAGCAAAGCTTTCAGATGTTCTAAAACTTGCAGGAAAGCATCGTTTTGGTTTTATAAAATTTTGGACAGTTTTCAGCTTTCGGCAGCTTAGGCGAGCCTCACAGAGCTCATTAGCTGCCGAAAGGGCTGACTTTCGGCTGCTAAGGCACGAAATCGGCAGAAGGGTTAGCTGCCGAAAGCCTGTTTTTGCCAATTTTTCTCTAGTTTCACCCAGATCTCAGTTTTGTTTGCTGAACTAGTAGAAAGCCGATCAGAATGAATGGATCATAAATTATTTTATCAATATCTGAAGGGTTTTGAGCGAGTTTTGAATCAGTTGGGAATTTTGGCTAAGTTTCAACCTTGTTTTGAGGAACAACTCTAGAAGTCGACTTCCACATCATTAATCTCAAGTTTGTTGTGCACCAAACTCAGACCACCGAGCCTTGGGAGGCCAGCTGATCTTCACCAACCACCGAGCTTTTGAAAGGAGATCTTCATATCATCAGTTCCTTGTTTTAAGGAATCATATCTATCTTTTGCATGGCACTGTTTTAATTAGGAGGACAGGATCCATGTTTTTAGGATCTTGAAACTACTTTGTAAAGACTATAAAGTCTGAGTACTGAGGCTGAACCAGGGGTTCAAGTTTGGATACATTTTGGGCTA